>OY744530.1:71338439-71370939 GCA_963556195.1 Sepiola atlantica
TTATATATTTTAAAATAAATAATTAATTAATTAATTTAAAAAAAATATGGTATAATTGATTTTTTTCTAAGCTTTTCTGATCCAAATATCTTATCTTTAAGGTGAATTTAAGATGTTCGTTTGAAGATAAGTATTTTTTACATAGAATCTACAAGAGAAAGAGAGAGGGAGAGAGATTGAGCGAGAGAGAAATGAAAATATAAAGTTGTTGGATTCTCATTTATATAGGTCATGCTCTAGACCCATGTGTGGACATCGCAGCCATCTTGGAATAAAATTCTTCATAGATTGAACATGATTTAAAGTAGATAGAAATACACAGATATGCCGAAGATTCACGATTTATTTATTAAGCTTTTAACCAATTTCTCCGGCCGGGTGATTCGTCGCAAAATAGACCCCTCACACTAGTCACTAAATATTTCTCTTATAGATTGGCCATGAAGACGGAACATCAGGATGTTTCTTTCTGTCACTATTGGTACGCTCAAACTACTCCTTAAATCAAACTATTTCAAACATAAGCTCGATGGCCACCTCTTTATTTATTTTACGAAAATATCCATATAACTTTACGGGTTTGTTTTATGTGTTTTACGGCATTCATCATGTATGGGTTATTGAATGCCGAATAAAGTTGTCTAACTTAATTGTATATGTAAGGTAATTTTTTATATTCCTAGAATATTTGTCTCTGATTACATTGCTCAAGAAATAGATTGCTCTCAGAAAATATTGCCTTACTCTTACAGAACATTACTCTTGGAAGGAAATTTTCCAGAAAGGGGACCCTCATTAGCCTCAAAATGAAATGTCACAGTGAGAGTGGGAACATTAATCACAAAAGACGTTAATCTTATAAAACATTGATCCAATAAAATATTACTCTTAGAAATAAATTTTACTGAGAGGGATGGGCATTATTCTCAGAAAACACCACTCCAAGAAAAACATTACTTTTTGAAAACATTACTACTTTGAAAACGCCACCCCTCGAAAACACTACTCTTTGAAAACATTACTCTTTGGCATTGGCAATTATCTTTGTTCTCAACATGACTGACCCTCAGCTACCGGCTTATAGTATCTATTTGGGGAAAATTAAAAGGGGAAATAGGCTTTTGATTTTTTAAGAATCAGATTTAAAAAAGGATATATAATTGTATAACGTGACCAACTGATTGATAAGATCGGCCCTCGGATCGCCGAAACAAGGACAGAAGTGGAAGAATTACTCAGCTACGAAGATCCCGTTGTAAGACATCACGGGTCGCCAGCCACGTCCTACAGGTAGTTATGTTTTCGGGGTGAGGGAGTTAGCCCTCTGCATTGAGTTGCAGTCGGCGAATTCGGGCACACGCCGATAGAGCGATATAGCTTTACAGACCGTTTCGTCTACACATATATATATATATATTTGAAAAGTGCATACCTTCTTTAAAGCATCCAAATTAAATTTAAGAACAAAGGGTAAGGTAAAATAAAATACCTTTTAAAGCAAGTTTAAAGATGCGATATTTTTTTTATTAAAAAGAAAGAAAAATCGATACCGATTTTTTTTTTTTTTTTCATAAACTTTCATTTTTAGTTTATAGTACAGATAAATTTCGCCAAAGTAAGAATTGGCCTCTTCAGTGTAGTTGTAAATCCGATCTTATTGGACAGCCGGTGTAGTTGTTGCAGCCGGTTAATGAGGTGTTTTTTTCTCACTTTTGGCAAGCGTAATCTCGTACCGAAAGTGATAAAAAAATACCTCATTAACCAACAACTACACCGGTATCGATTTTTCTTTCTTTTTTAATGATAAAAAATATCGCATCTTTAAAGTTGCTTTAGAAGGTATTTTATTTTACCATACCCCTTGTTCTTATATATATATATATATATATATATATATATATATATATATATATATATATATATATATACAACAATATAAACCCTATTACCACTTCCATCATAAACAAGTTGTGCCAAGATAGCCAACCTGAGACAACAAACCCACAATAGCAACACATTCAAACATATAAAAAATTACTGATAAATACACTCACAACATCAGTTTTTCTAAAAGAAATTAACAAAATCCTCTAAAACACACAATATATAGAAAGTAATACCCTTTAAAAACTCCCCAAAACAACAAAAGAAACAACACTCATCAATTTGAAGAAACTCCTTCCCAAACAACAATCCCAGATTAGACAACCCAAAACCCAAAATCATCAACTTATTCACATACACATTAACAAAAAATGAAATAGAAATATTAAAATTGGGCCTCAAATTCTGCCCAACTTCCAAAAGTAATATAACGGAACTGACGAAAGACCTTAAAGAATTTGAACGTAAATTTAGACGAATAGAAACATTAAATGATAACGAAAACAAAACAGATGATTCGTTAGTAAATAAAATCAACATATTTCCGTAATAAACACAACAATACGAAAGACCCAAACACTTTCTTTGAAAACCTCTGGAACATTAACCCCAAGGATAAGCACAACTTACCAGTAAACTAATACTTAAACAAAACCAAGCACTAAATAACATCCTAAATTATAGTCACATAATTATAAAAGAAGCAGATAAAGGCAGTTCTGTATAAGCCATGGAAAAAATTACTATAAATCGAGAATCATAGATGCATTAGAAAACAGGGATTACTACAAACCAATTAGCACACATATTAACAATAACACCATTTCGAAAATCATAAAGATTTGCACAACATACAATAAAATACTAACAAAGAAATAAAAGGATTTCTTAAAAACTTCATGATGAAAACAAACAACATTTTACGGAGTACCTAAGATACACAAATCAAATGAGATAAGAAAGACCATCAGCACACGGAAACCAGAATGTATTAGTGTCCCGAATCCCAGTGACCTTACATTTAGACCCATAGTAGTAGGATCGACATGCCCAACAAGCAGACTTAGTAACTAAATTGATATCTTACTACAGCTATTCGCCGAACATAAGAGACGACACACACATCCTGAGCTTCTGACCACAAACAATAAACTCCGGGACAAGAATAGTTACATTTGACGTAAGCAGCTTATATAGCAACATATCCCATGACTCAGGTAAATAGGCACTATCATACTGGATTGACAAACACTCACAAATATTACATCCAAGATTTACCAAGCAAGTCATCATCGACAACATAAAAATGATTCTTAACAATAGCTCTTTCAAATTTAATAACGAAAACTACATTCAAACCCTGGATACAGCACTGGGAACTAAAATGGCGCCAACATATGTTACCTTAACACTAGAGCAGATCTTATATGAAAAGATAGAACTAATATATAGACAAAATATCGAAACACTTTTCATAAAATATTGGAAAAGATACCTAGATGATTGTTTTATTATTTGGGAAACTACACAGAGGAACAGCAATAAATTATAAAATATATTACAAAACTTACCCCCAAAATTAAATTCATCCTAGAACATAGTCACGCTGAACTACTTTTTCTAGATATAATAGTTAAAATTAAAAACAATCATATCATCACAGATATTTACCGCAAATCTACGGACACCCAACAATGTCTCCATTCTAAAAACAATCACCCCAAAAGCTACCTAAAATCTGTACCCTTCCCCCTAGCACGCAGAATCTGCAGTATAGTCAGTGACAAACACCTCCGGATTGTCTGACTGGAAGAACTACGAAAAACCTTAACGAGAAGAAGATACCTATCGCAACTAATAAACCAATGTATAGAACTAGCAGAAAAATACCATTATAACAAGAACAGAACCCCCCAAAACGAAAGAAAGTACAGATATTAGCATACGTCTCTACATACAACAAAAACAACCCATAACTATTCACAGAGATAACATAGCACCTAAACCTACTCAAGCAAAACAATAAATTAGCAACATACTAAAAACAACGAAAATAATAAGAAGCAAACGCCAATCAAAAAATGTCAAGCACATTTTAACATCATCCAAACTCAACTGACACATAAAAAGAAGGGGTCACAAAATGCAACAAAGAAAGATGTAGAGTTTGTGACATACTAATAGAGGGCAACTCATACACATTTTAAAACCCTACAAGAAACATTCAAAATAAAAGAAGACTTAAACTGCATCTCCAAAAATGTTTATATATATATATAGATATATATATATATATATATATATATATATATATATATATATATATATACTAGAATGCATAAAATGCAACGAATCATATATATGTGCCACCAAAACACTTAACAATAGAGTTGCTTTACATAAAAGCAACATAGAAATCCAGGAAAACAGAAACATATTTGTTTCACAACATATACACTCATGCAGCAGAGGTAAATTCAAGGTGATGCCTATCTTTCAAACTCAAGATTATTCATATCTCTTTACACAAGAAAAAACCTTTATGTTTAAATTCAACCCAACATTAAACAGATCATAACTCAACTAACACAACATACAGATCACACACGTCTGCATATATATAAAAACGAATGTGGCTACGTGTATGGACGAGAAAACATATGCACGCGCACACATGTGCATGTACCCATTCGCATATATAGAACAGATGGATGGAACGTGTATGTGCATGCATATATGTGAATATACATGTATATAAAATAGATGTGGGTGCGTGTGTGTGTCTGTTAATCTATCTATCTATTTAATTATCCATCGATCCGTTTATCTATTTATCTACTTATTTATCTATCTTTCTATCTATCTATCTATCTATATATATATATATATATATATATATATATATATATATATATATAAATCATTTCGATCTACCTATCTAACTATTAAATATTAACAAACGGAGTCTGATGCAATATTTATTCTAGGAAACTGGGCGAGTAACATGGACACATTATTTCTTTTTTTGAAAACTTTGACATTTAAGTGTGGGGATACCACATAACCGTACTATCCCCTCAAAGAAAAAAACATTAAAATTTTAAACTAATGCTATATTGTGGGCTCCTACCCGTCCTTTTACTAGTATATATATATATATATATATATATATATATATATATATATATATATATATATATATATATATATATATATATATATATATATATATATATGAAAAGCTGTGATACAGTGAGTCTGTCTATGCGTTGGATATATATATATATATATATATATATATATATATAATATTAAATGCGTGTTTGTGAGTGTATGTGTGTTTATGGTTATCTAAAAATGCAATGTTGATTTACGCAAAGGGGGGGGGTCTTATAAAATATCAATGGCCTTACAATTAGCATTTGTATCGGCAAGTAGAACCGCAGTAGGGGTTGGGCGTTCTGAGAGTGGGTGCCTATCATTAAAAGAATTACGACCTGTTCTAGATCTACTGGATTCGCTGATAACTTTCTTTATCTCATTTCCGGTTGGAAGAACGAAAAGGAGAAATGACACGAAAAATAAAAAAAATAAAAACGAAAGAGAAGTGGAAGAAAGTGGTCGCTGAATCTTTATTTCTATCTTGTCAAAGAAGCTGACTTAGTAATTTTCAAACAATCCATCTTCTATGACCTTTGAGTTTTGACATGGACATAATCCTTCACGTGCTAATTCTGTAACTGAAATGGATTAAAATGCATCAATCGCCTGTAGCCAATTGCAACTTATCTGTACATAGCAAACGTACTCAGACGTTGTCGTATCTATATGGACGTTTGTCTGTTGAGGGTTATATATATATATATATATATATATATATATATATATATATATATATATATATATATATATATATATATATATATATATATATATGTGTGTGTGTGTGTGTTGATGTTTCTTTCCTAGATGTTAATCGAATGAAAATCCAGTGTTTGTACAATAGTGCTCTATAACAAGTATAGCTGTATTATAGTATAAATTATGTTATTTATGCAAACATTATCGGCTACATATGGGTATACATGTTTCAGCTTTCATTTCTTTCGAAATAGAGCTTCCTCGGGCCACGTTAAAATTAAAAATACTGAAAGAGAGAAGACAGGTTAGCATTTCTGTTTTACTTTAGAGGATGGTAGAAGACAGAAAAATATTAAATTGACCAAGCATTTAACCGAATCCAACTCTGCACGCGTAGCCAATATGTAACCAATAATATTTGTATAATTAAAATAATGTATACTATATATGTATAATTTTAAATATATATATATTCTAAAGTTATATTATATTTTATATATATATATTATTTTAAATATTCATAACGATCTGTTTATTAGTTTAAGAGATTATACTATATATATATATGAATTTTAAATATCTATATTTTAAATATGTATTATATTATACATATATATATATATATATATATATATATATATATATATATATATATATATATGTATATATATATATATATATAGTTTTAAAATAATAATGATGATCCGTTAATTTGTTTAGGAGATTACACTATATATATATATATATATATATATATATATACTAGCAGGATTGAATTTACCAACATTGAAAATCGAACTCTAACTCTGGCATTGATTTAAATATATAACAATTGATTCAAAGAATTGTTTGTGTTTATTTTATTTTCGATTTGTCGACTGTTTACGAATCTGTAATTTTAACATTGATTATGTTGCTCCTATTTCGTTGATTCTCCACCATGACAGAATAATACCATGGTGCTGTTTAATGTGTTGAAATTCCATCTTCTGGAGAGAAATTGCCGCAATCTAGAAGAATTTCTTCTTAAATTGACAAATAGTTAAATAGAGGGAAATTAATAAAATAAAATTCCGCAGTCTGGAAAGATTTCTCCTTAACTGACCGAGAATAGAAAAGACAAAGTAACGGATACTTCATTGTAAGTTGAAATATATTTAGAAAAGTTGAAATTAATATTTTTTTGAATAACAGTAGCAGTTTTAGCGTCGAAGAAAGTATGTAAAAAAAGTTATGTAATAAATGCGAATAGTGTGCGGCAATAATTAATATCGAATGATGTTCGATGAATAGTAAAATGTACATGAAAATAATAGTTTTAAATTTTACGCCGGTTTGTTTTTGAACTGTTTTTAATAAAACGAGGGAACGTTATTCGTAACTGACGTATAATCGTTGTGCACTGTGATTATTTAAGTTGGCGAAAATGTAGGGGGAGGAAAAAATATGTAAATCTAAAACAGAAAAAGAAACATCTTACATAAAATATACCCTTCCACACACACAAATAAAAAAAGAATACCTAACGTGCAAATGAAAATACGAATGGTGGATTAATATTAGATATGTACGGATGGTCAAAAGTGAAACAATGAACTTGAGTTGTCTGGTAATTAGTAGTAGAAGTTTTGTAGAGAAACTGATATTACGTGCTTCCATGGAATTGGTATCAACAAGTGAAAGTTGTCGAAATGAACACTGCAGTTCGTTTTATGCTGAAAGTATTTTGAAAAAGAATGTTTAGCCTTAAAAGCGTTATGAATTATATTGTCTAAGTGTTTAACTTTAAAAATACAATCATACCTGAAGCAATCGAAGAATTCTAAATGAAATATCCAATATCGCTTCGATTAAGATATTTTAGCCGATATTTGTAATCGATATAGAATATAAGTGATTAAGTTCGTTAAATGTATTCCGTAAATACCGGAATGTGATGAAGTCTATACGTAATAATTAAAAGTAACGTAATCCGATATTCTCGAAAATTGATGTAATATGAGAGGGTGTCTATTAAATTTGTGCGGCATTTATTGTATTATATATTACATTAATTGAATATGAATAAGAAACAAAAACGGTTACGTTTTTCTAAAGTATCTGCTGTTCATCAATTCCCAGTGATAGAAAGGAAAAGTATTAGTAGAAAAATATTAGAAAGGAAAGTTTTTGCTACCATCTCTATAGAGTATATTTTTGAGAGATACTGTTATGGTGTTAAGTAGTATTTATTGTTAGATGAGGAAAATAATCATAAATGTCTTCAAACACGCGCGAGTGAATAAGCTGAACAGTATAGACTACTAAAATTACCACTCTGTTCAGTTTATTCACACGAGCGTGTGATTATTTTCTTACTTTCGCCAAAGGTACAAATGGAACACGTCTTCACTTTCTCTGTCTCTGTCTCTCTCTCTCTCTCTCTGCCTGTCTGTCTGTCTGGCTGTCTCTGTCTCTGTCTCTCTCTCTCTCTCTCTCTCTATATATATATATATATATATATATATATATATATATATATATATATATCGCTTGCCCCGCCCTTCGAGTAAGTGTACGTTAACTTCAATTACCATCTGTGGCGATTTCTCGTGGCTGTGTGGGCATAGACGTTAGTATCGTGATTTTAGTCTGAATCGACGAAATGCGTTCGGTCCCATGCCATCGCTTGTAACCGCCACTCTTGAACTGATGAGGGTAAAAATAAACGAAACGATATCGTCTGTAGGTACAAACACTTTGATATATATATATATATATATATATATATATATATATATATATATATATATATAATGATTTAATAATAAATATTTAATTAATATCCTCATAAGTTTCATGTTTGCAGACTTTTCAGTGTGGAGAAGACTGTTCAAACCGGTCACACGATTCGAACCCTGAGGCTAATTGTAACCGTTACATGACAAGTAAAAGAATAAACCCTATTGGTCAGCTGTCTTAACAGTGTTCAAAAACTATCGTAGAAAGGAACTGGCATTTTTAGCTGAGATTAGACGGCTTACATTATTTCTCATTAAATATATATATATTATTCAGTTTTTAAACTCTACTGATTTAGACGTTATTTTATATGAATATGCTTATTAATGCGAACACTAGTGAAGCATAATTGTTTTTTCTTCATCTTTGATGGAGAGTTTTCACTGGTGTAAACATAATTCTTGAATCCTTATGATTGTGTCATTCTATTTTGTCATGTCATTTGTCAACTGATGCATAGTTATTCCTTGATTATTTGTTATTTATAGGCTATCATTTCAGATAGTCGAGTAAGAGAAGAATCGATCAAGGATTTGCCATTTTGAAAGCAATAGGCAATTAATAACAACGAGAATTCCAATTGACAAGATGACCAATTGGTAGGTGACAAGAGTAGCGCATAGCTTGTTAATAAAGTGATCAGACACGCCGCGATGTAAATTTACGCACCGGTTGTCGCCACCGGTACTGCGCGTTTGAAACGGCCCATTGTATCATATTTCACGATACCTGGCCTAGAAGACAGGTTGATTTATGGCAATACCTGGTGCAGCATCCCTACTCAAGCCGGCAGTGTTGTTGGCTTATCGCCTCTATGATCCCATCAGTTCCGTTAACTGACCAATGTCCACGCATCAACAGCTAATGCGGTTGACAGGTGTTTTCGGAAAATACATTGTTTAGATTCATCTAGTAATTTAACACCAGACCACCACAAGAAGCGTAAAATAGATAGTGATATATATATATATATATATATATATATATATTTCTTTGCAAAATAGTGGAAAAAACCAGCAGAGTACTCGATTAATTGAGAGATTCAAAATTCAAAATAAACAGCGTAAATATTTATTTATTTTATATAGAAAATCAACTTCAGTACCGTCGGTTTGTACTTTGGAAGTGGTTTGACCTTCCAAAAGCTGATGAAAGTATTGAAAGTCGGACTCCTTCCAAACTTGAAACCGATGGTACTGATGTTGTACTGATTTTCTGCATAATATATATATATATATATATATATATATATATATATATATATATATATATCCCTCTGTGTACTTTGAGCTATACGGAACTTCCATAGGCCATTCTTACCAAGAACTGCCTGGCCTTGGAACGCATACCATGGAGCTGTTTACCACCTGACTAAATCATAGTCGTTTTAAAGTTAAATATTAATAAATGTTTGTTAAACCGTCCTCTTAACTAATCAAATTCTGCCAAGATCAAACTATCGCCTTCAATCCGTAAGGTGTTAGTCTCACCATCCATCTGACACAAATCATTAACCTTTGCTTTGGGTGACCTTTTGGTCTTGATGAGCGGTTATCCTTTAGTATCACCCTTACATTTACACCTCAGTCTACATGTCCCAACATTACACCGAGTTGTGTGTCTATTATAAAGGATGTGAAAAGTCAACCAAACAAGCGAAGTAACTTTGTATTGATGAATACAAAGTTACTTCCCAGACGTAATTTTCGAAAAGTATTCCGGGCGGATAATATTGTAGCAGTTACCTCCTCCTTTCAAAACATAACTACACCGGTTTGCCGGTAGGTGGCGCTTTTTCACCGACAGGTGGCGCTGTAAAGCGACACCAGAGTTATCTGCCCTTACGACTATAAAAACCGTTGCAAATGGAAAATCCATCTCTCTTTCACTCAACCGGCCTCGGAGAACAACGCTGGCACCAGCGCTCCATCTCTCTCTCTCTCTCTGGTCGACAGAACGACGCTAATACACTAGCGTTTCGTCTCTCGCTTTTCTCTTCAATCGGCCTAACAACTACCAACACACGTGGGCAAACAACGGTAAGAGTTCTCAACTCGTTTTCTTTGTGTTACGGATTTCAAAGACTTTTCCTCTCGCCGGATTCATTCATTTCTTCTTATACCTTTTTCAAGAACTGTTTTTCCATCGACACACATGCATACATCACACACTTCATCATTCCACGTACACACACGTTCAATAAACCTTATTTGAACTACTTCATTTTGTTTATTAATTATTACTCCGTCTTTGCATGCAACATTGCTTGATTCAACTTTACACGTTTATAATCGGGGGAACACGACCCTCGATCCTAACAATTGGTGACCCGACGTGCAAGCTTTGTTGTATCTGACGGAGTAATTAATTTCGTACTAAAAAAAAAAAAAAAAAAAACATTTCTCGTTTTTTCTTCCGTGGTGAAACGAATTACGCACCCATCTTTTTCCTTTTTTTTCTACCCACGTGGTAGAAATATACAAACAAACAAAAGAAAAGAAGCCGCCATCTTTATTTTTTTTCCTGGCCACGCGGAAATACCCAAACAAAACAAAACAAAAACATTCCTCGGATTTTCTCCGAGTATAAAACAAATTACAATTTCATTTTTTTTCTTCTTCTCTTTCTCCACCCGGAAAAATATATACAAAGAAAGAGACAAACTTTTGCCAATCCTTTTTTTTTCTTTTTCGACGAACAAAAGGACCTTACAAGACGCCACTTCCTTTGTTTTGAACACGTGGAGATAAAAAGAAAACAAAAGAAAACAAACGCTCACGCTGCCCATCTTTTTCGTGACCACGTGTTGATAAAAAAATTCAAAATAATGCCGCCATCTTTTTCACGTGGGAATGAAAATTCAAACAAAAAAAGAAAATACGAATTTATTTTCTGTTTCAACAACAAGCAAAAAAGGAAGCTGCCATCTTTTTCCCTAACCACGTGGAAATGAAAATTCAAAAAAAAAAAAAAAAAAAGAAAATACGAATTTTTTTTCTTCTTTCTTTTCAACAACAAAGAGAAAGAGAAGCCGCCATTCTTTCTCTACTTGGAAACTAACATTCAAGCAAACTAAAACGAAAACAAAAAACGTCATTCCTCGTGTGAAACAAATTACGACTCCATTTTTTTTCTTTTCTTTTTCCCTTCTACCCACGTGTTGGAAATATATATATAAAAGAAAAGAAAACCACAGCACACGATGCCAAACACGAACATCACTAAGCCCTACGACTTAATACTGTTTGTAAAAAGTCAGGCTCAGCAAGCACCAACATAACTCTTCAAGGGCTACCAACCCTCTTCAACAACTGGATGTTCGTTGACCAACAGGAGGACACATCAACTTGAACAACCACATCTTCCCAGACATTCATCAAGCACCAAGCATTCCCGGACATCACCGACAACACTATGGAAGAAATCGCACCAGTTCAAAACGAGTACACTTGCACAAGCACGACTAAAATACTCAACAAACTGGACGTTCGTTTGTCTACAGGAGGACACATCAACTCGAACGACGCACACCAACACCAGTACAGACCCACTTGTATCTGGACCTGCTAACTCACTTGCAGACATTTGTGCATTTGATTTTGACCATAGTGCACCACCAAATCGTGACGACCAGATGTTCGTTCATTAGCTCCACGACACGGACTAATTCACATGAACAACAACTGCGCAGACCCACTTGCGCTCGTCACCCACAACCGGACTTTGACCATAGTGTACCACCCATTCTCAACAACTAGATGTTTGTTCATCAGTTCCACAACACGGACTAATTAACATGAACAACATCAACAACTGCACAGACTCACTTGTGCTCATTCATCAACAATTGCACAGACTCACTTATGCTCATTCATCAACAATTGCACAGACTCACTTGTGCTCATTCATCAACAACTGCACAGACTCACTTGTGCTCATTCATCAACAATTGCACAGACTCACTTGTGCTCATTCATCAACAACTGCACAGACCCACTTGTGCTTATTCATCAACAACTGCACAGACCCACTTGTGCTTATTCATCAACAACTGCACAGACTCACGTGTGCTCATTCATCAACAACTGCACAGACTCACTTGTGCTCATCAACAACAGCGCAGACCCAAGCACCAAACATTCCCGGACAACACTGACAATTCAACGTTTGTTCATCAGCTCTGCATCACGCAGACTAATCAACATGAACAACGCCACCAACAAGTGCAAATTCACTAGCACTCAACATTTTTCGACCGCAAACTCACTTGCACTCAAACTTGATGCAGACCCAAACAACACGCAGATCCACATGCGTTACAAACACTCAATTCCGCAGACGCACGACCCTCGATCCGAACAATATACTTTCTTAAACGAATTAAATCGAATTACGTTTTAGTTGCTAAGAACATGTACCAACATTGCACAAAAGAAACTTACAAACCAGAATAAAACTTTAGTTTTGTAGGACGAGAGCTATCTATGACCAAAATAGTCAAACTTTATACTTTATTTACAAATGTATGTGGTGTAAAACCTGAATTAAGAACTGAACAAAATAGACATTCCTTTTATATATAAAGTAAGCTGCTTTATTTTTGTAAGTCTTTATTTAGAATTAGATTGTGAAAGTTAAACTTAATTATTTCACAATTAAATGTTACATTTTAAACAAATAAAAATTATATTTTGAAAAAGTAAATCAGCTTAGTTTAAATTAAAAGAAAAAAGGAATACGAACTGCTTCGTAATAATTTGTTTACGCAGGCCAGGCTAACAGTTTCTTTTATTTAGCCTAATATTGCAATGTCTATTATTACATAGCACAGATTGTTTCCTGTTCTTATTAAACCTTATCTGATTTATCTTTTAAAATGTTATTTTCATGTCTTCATATAAAATTGTGCAAAAATAAACTTTAATTGTTAAAGTTTAATTTTTTTTAATAAGAATAAGACTGTGTAAAATAAATTAGCTGACTTTAGATAAAAAATGAAAATAAACTGAATTTACTTTATTACATAATAATTTATTTTACTCTAACTTTCACAATTTAATTGAAAAACATAAAATAACATTTAACAAAATACATCAAATTACTTAAAATCAAAAGGCAACTAAAATCTGCTACGTACAAATTACTTGTGCCGGCAATAATATGGGGATGCCTTTTTTCAATTTTTCAATTCAGGCGTTACGGCACAAACATTAAGTAGTTCACTTTTATAATGAAGAAAGCAGATCGAATACTTTTTACGGTTTCTTTTACTTTTTCATTATTTAAACTAAGCTGATTAGTTCTGTCAAGATTCTATTACTATTTTTGTGAAGTAAATCGTTAAATAATGGATTTAAACTTTTACAATTTAATATAAAAATATAGAAGTAAAAATAACAAATCAACTAACTTTTTAAAAGAACACAAAAGGTTTGCTACGTAAGAATTGTAATGGATGCAGCAATGGCTGCTGCTGATTCTATCGGTCATTTTTATGTCACTTTTTCAAATTACTTCCGAGTGGGGTAAACCTTTGTTTGAGAGATATTGAATAGAAATAAATATTTTTGATTTTAAGAACATGGTCCCAGTTGCCGCAGAGAAAACTGAACGAATCAGGAAAAAATATTGAGTTTGTAGGAGGACCCTATTTGAGAATTAGACTGGCTCTTCTTTACTATAAGAGATAAAAGTTTTTTGGCTGAGATTGACATATCAAGATGTCTATGTTTGTGACCCCCTTATTACTGAATTTATTACCTAATATATAAAACATACTATATATATATATATATATATATATATATATATATATATATATATATATATATATATATATATAATGTATTTTTATGCAAATGTTCTTTGGTGATTGTAGCGTCTCTTGCTTTTGTTATACTGCTTTATCAATTGTTTCACAAGATACAGAAAATGGCATCATTATTTTCGCCCTTAACATTATAAGACGTATTATTCGTTAATATATATACTTTTAATAATTTTATGGGTACATAAAAGTAATAAATGGACACGTGTTTCTGGCTCACAGCTGTCACCAAGATGAGTAAGTTGGATAAGGACTTAACATTCGATATTTATGTCTATAGTCTGGCGTTTTACTCCCGGGCTATTACGCTTTGTCTGGAAATCGCACATATTTCCAGGCAATGCGCCATGGTCCAGACTATTGACATCAATATTGAAGGTTCGATCTTTGTCCAAGTAAGCCATGCTGATAACAGCTGTAAGCCAGAAACACGTGTCCGTAGATTACTTTAATTTATGTATAACATTAATATATACATATATATATACATATGTATATATATATACATATGTATATATATATATATATATATATATATATATATATATATATATATATATAGTGTGTGTCAGGTTGTATATGAAAATAAATTAAATAAAGTGCTCGATCATATAAGAGAGCTAATATAATTTAATTTATTTAGATACTGTATATTACATATTTCAGCAATGTACCGCGGTTTCATCCAAAAGGGCAGATTTAAACATCTTTAGTAAATATTCGTGCCTGGTGGAATCATCGGAAAGCTGATATGATTGTCCCGTCCCGATAGGGAATGGCGTCAACATTGCTGAAATATGTAATATACAGTATCTAAATAAATTATATATATATATATATATATATATATATATATATTGTCTGGTGATACTAGATCAGGCTGCCCTGTAGCTCCCTGAGACGAAATTCACCTACATTGACGTTTTTTTTTTTTTTTTTTTTTTTGTAAAACTTAATTATGTTCTACAAAACCAAAAACAAAAACAACAGCCCCTCTCCCTTTCTCCCTCCCCTTTTTTATTTTATTTTTCCTACCCTACTCCCGGTCCTGGATATGACCTTAAACTACATCCGATGGTGAGATCCGGCTTACGGATTTTGGGGAATGTGGAGCCTCCTCTTAATTACCATTTCTCCCAGGTCCACCCTGACCCGGAGTGGTAGTACCTGTTAGGGTCCCAACTATGGGTTAAATAGAAACAGATATTAAAAGGGGAAAGAAACAAAAAAGAGAAGAAAACAAATATACTTTAACAACCAAACCAAACACCATCAATAAATATTTGAACATATAAAGAACTTGAAGCATAAAAACTTTCACCAAAATGACTGCATTCGGCATTAAATAACCTGAAAAGGGTTGATATGCCGTATAACAAAACAACCAAACTAAACACCATGAATAAATATTTGAAGATATAAACAACTTGAAGCATAAAAACTTTCACCAAAATGACTGCATTCGACATTAAATAACCTGAAAAGGGTTGATATGCCGTAAAACAAAACAACCAAACTAAACACCATGAATAAATACTTGAAGATATAAACAGCTTGAAGCATAAAAACTTTCACCAAAATGACTGCATTCGGCATTTAATAACCCGAAAAGGGTTGATATGCCGTAAAACAAAACAACCAAACCAAACACCATCAATAAATACTTGAAGATATAAAGAACTTGAAGCATAAACACTTTCACCAAAATGACTGCATTCGACATTAAATAACCTGAAAAGGGTTGATATGCCGTAAAACAAAACAACCAAACAACCAAACTATATATATTGTTCGCTTCTATTCCAATTTGTTTTCGAATAGTGTGCTTGTTTTTATTATTAAATGATTGTCTCTGAATTTAACCAAAGACTATATTTTTATTAACGGGTTGTGAAATGCGCGTAAAACGGAAATAAAAAAATATATATAGGCATTCGCCGTAATATAGAAATAAAAAAAAATGTATGAAAAATTTCTATAGTGGACTGATTTTTTTCTTTACTCATTGGAATGCAACAAACCAGTATATATGCTCTGAAGCCACAAACATAACTTCATTGAGTTTGTTTGTCATTTTAAACAATTTGAATGATATTATTAGAGATATATACTTTAAAAATATATTTTTATATCAACTTTTATATATATATATATATATATATATATATATATATATATATATATATATATATATATATATATATATATATATATATATATTCAAAAGAAATTCAAAATATGTATTTTGTGACGGTGATGGCCGAGGAAATATACGAGTGTTACGGGTGATGAGTTTTTTTCGTTTTTATTATACTTGATTTTACCTTTGTCCGGCCATACCGATTTTTTTTTCGCAAGAAACTGTGTGCGGAGAAAAATGGCCAGTGATAAATCACCGATCAAAATCGCCTCGTGGTTTGTTAATGGCTTCCCTGTTTTCTGATCGACGACATGATTAATCTCCTGGCCGACATTTTGGCAAACGTGCGTATTTTGCAACTTTCTCTTTCGTTTTTCTCCCTTTCTATCGACATCTTCTTTCCAACGATGTCCGATTTTTTAAGTCGGCTTCATTTGCCCGTCTCACTTTCCAAAGCTTATTGACTCGCTATTCTTGTTTAAGCGCGTGCTCACAAAAAAATGACACACACGCACACCCAGACAAACATAATATAACCTTAAACCTAAACCAGATACCCACCAAAAATATTTTTGCCTCCGTCCTTGAGGCTAGTTTTCACAAATATTCGGGGGCTTAGAACCAACACTAATGACGTAAAAACCTGTCTTATAGTAAACTTCCCGGATATCCTTGCACTAAGTGAAACAAACCTACAATCCTCAAACTCCTCACACTATTTTGACATGACTGAATACCTCCCACTCTACTGGAAAGACTCTGACAAACATATGCACGAGCTAGGAGTTTATGTTCAGAACACCCTCTCCTTGACCTAAGAACATAGGCTAGAATTACGTGTGCTTTAGAATCACCTTAAAACACAGCGTTAGTTACTTATACTTCATAGATTGTTCTGCTTCGACCCAGGACTGTACCCTGCTTAACTCTGTCTCTGAACGCATAGATACAGCACTCTTACTTGACTCGAGTGGCCAAATACATATATTTGGGGATTTTAATGTACATCACCGTGACTAGCTTGGATTCTCTTTACAGACGCAGCTGGTAACTCTACGTGTAGTATTTTCATAGCACACTCTATCTCACAGACTTTCACTTTCCTCACTTGCCTACTTGATCTTGTGGGCCAGCAAGGCTCACTTCCCGACCTGTTCTTGACCCCACTTGCTATAGCCCGATCAGAAACGCTTATCACCTTGTGGTAATTATTGATGTCCCCTAGAATCTTATCCCAAAGCTGATGAACCGTTACTTAAAACGATAAGATTCTACAAGTAGGCTGATTGGGAATCAATCAGAGATAACATCAGAGACGCGCCATGAAGTGAACTTTTTTCTCTCCCTGCTGATCAGTGCGCAAATAACTTAACCGAATGGATCAAAGAAGGCATTGAAGCACATATCCCGATGCGAAAATTCTACAGCAAGCGCTACCCTCCACAATGGTTCACCCCGAACTGTGTAGCTGCTAGATGCAGCAAGCTTTCCGACAAACTTAAAGTCTCAAGAAATCATTATAAGACAGTAATAGATGAAACAAAAAGAAGGTATACAAAGATGACTAGAAAACGCTTCGACCCACAAAAACTAGGTACTCTCGATTTCTGAAAAATATTCAATAGTATCGTGAATTATGGGAAATCAACAATTACCCCGTTACCCAAGAACAATGATGTCGTTTGCACTGCAACTGATAAGGCTGAACTACTTGCTCACCGTTTCGCTTTAAACTTCAATTTGGACTCCGCAAACCACTCTCTCCCAAATTTCCCATTACGAACTGAAGCCACAGTTGATGACCTGACCATCACCCCATCTCATGTCCGAGACATCATAAAAAACCTTAACACTCCCAAAGCATGTGGGCCTGATCTTATACTAGTAATAGTAATAATAAATGCTCTGTTGAACTGGCCCCTGTCCTCTCCAACCTCTACAAGAAATGCCTTGCCGAATCTTGCTTCCCCGATAACTGGAAAATTGCCTTTGTGGTACCAGTCTTCAAGAATTAATGAGATAGAACTGACCTTCAGTATTATCGCCCCATTATTCTACTCCCGCTCTTCGCTAAAATCTTTGAATCCTTAATCAATCTAGCGATAGTCTGTCACATCGTTAATGCTAAACTTTTTTCTGTCCATCAGCATGGATTTAGGCAAGCACGGTCTACTGCGGATATCCTAAGGATCATCACTGAACGCATATACACTACACTGAACAAAGCAAGTGAAACTAGGGGGTAGCGTTTGATGTATCATAGGCCTTTGACATGATCTGGCATAGAGTTCTTCTCATAAAAAGATAACTAAGTTATCCCATTTTAAAATTCTAATATATCAGATTTTACTTAAATGTGATCAATAGTCAGTAGACAACAATGAAGCAAGATGCTCTGCGTTTCAATATCTTCTTATGACCCATAAAGCTGAACACATAAATATTAGACATTTTCTAGTATAAAAATAATAGAATTAGTTTTTATCTAAATTACAATAAGGATTATAGATATAAATTTTAATATCATTATATCTTGATCTAAAAGCTACAATATCATCGAGCAAACAAAACATGTCTGTTTTTGATTGCTCATATTATATAAAGAAGAAGAAGGAAACCACAAAATTCAAAACTGAAAGGATCACATTATTAAATTTAAAATTATATTTTAACAGACCGTTAGTGTAGTTTCTGTTGAAGCGCAGACGTGAATCTATTTCAAGGTGAGATAAGTGTCCCGTAGTTTAGAATTGATTTGCGTAGCTTAATTACAGGTAAAGGGGTAGTAAGACAGATGTCATAATTTAGAAAATGTGTTTGAGAAGTGGGATGGAATGTGGTGAAGAAAAAGAGAAAGGGGCTGAAAAAAGGGGGCATATATATCATAAATAAATACACACACAAACACTAGACGCGGACTTCAAAAATTTGCACAGGGTCACACAATTTTCAGAAACTATTATCAGGATAAGGTTTTTAGGCTTACGTGACTTAGTTAATGAAAAAAATAAAATAAGTTAAATCAGATAATAATTAAACTATAATGATGATGATGATGATGATGATGATGATGATGATGATGATGATGATGATGATGATAATAATAATAATAATAATAATAATAATAATAATAATAATAATAATAAAAGTGTTTTCGTTTGTGTGTGTGTGCTACTTACTAACATGTTGAGGAAATAAATGTTTTCACGCTTAGCGCGAAAACAATAATCTTCTGTAAGAATACATTTCTCTTGGTTTTTAGCAGTGAAAAATAGTAAATACGTATATGTTATAATTTATTGGATAAGTAATTCACTGATCATATCACATATGGATGTGAATTGACTATCGGTGTTTGAGTCTTTTTCTCTCGTAAAACATTCAGCTGCATGTGATTCACTATATATATATATATATATATATATATATATATATATATATATATATATATATATATATATATAAAGAGGTGTACTAAAAGCGAACTTTTAGGAAAGGTAAAACCCTATTGTGAAGAGTATACAGCTCAATATCCAGGATAGGGATGGTAGAAATGCCTTTTTGCGGAATATACCTTGCTTTGAACTTTTGAATTGAATTTTGTTTTGGCTTTTGCTTTCTCTAATTCCTTTCCATTCTCCTTCATTTATATATATATATATATATATATATATATATATATATATATATATATATATATATATACATACATATATATGCATATATATATACAGTATTTAAAGGATAACGCTTATCAAATATACGTAAAACCAAAGTCTAATCACCCCGCATCAATCATAGAACATATTTTTAATTCTATCGAAGGTGTACTTAGGAATAACTCTGGCAACGAAAATGAATTTAAGAAGTCCAGCAACATTTACAACACAGCTCTTAAAAGTAGTGGGTACCATAATATCAGAATTAAATATAAGAAAGAGGACATCAATAATTATAATAAAATAAAAAATAGAAAAAACATATATATTTTGGTATACACCGACTTATAATGATATGCTAAAAACTAGACTGGGCAAGTATTTTCTGTAACCAATCCATTGCATGAAATATTCAATAAAAATAACCTTAAACTGTCGTACAGTTGCTGCAAAAACTTAGAAATGATAATTAAAGCACACAATAACAAAATACTAAATTAGAGCAGTAGAGAAAAAATAATAACAAAATGCATAAACGTGACCAATATGAAAGCAAAAATAAAAATAACACTAAGAAGGATAAAAATATAACCACTTGAAATAGCAATAACCCACCCCCTTATACCAATCAGTCAAAGAGTAATAAGAACATTAATAATGAAGAGAAAAGCTGTAACTGCAGAACTCGTGCAATTTGTCTACTAGAAAATAAAGACCTAACCCAAATGCTCGAATAACAAGAAGTACTATGTGGGTATGATTTTTAAACTAAATATTATGACTACATAAGCACATTTAAAAAAAATTCGCCGATTGAAAACAGAACTAGCGATCCAATACGGGGAGCTCAAAAAAGTGGACGCTCGCCAATAATCGAGTTGATAGTACGACAGACAAGTACATGTAGAAGTTTAGACGACTTGTGTAGATTGTGTCTGAATGAGAAATTTGAAATTCTTAACTTTAAAGACACCCAAAACCTATTAAACTGTAGAGTGAAACAGCAAATTTTATTTTAGGATAACAACATATCAGAACAATAAAAGGAAAGAAAATTCTTAAATTCAAACTAAACAAATCCAACACCTAAAAATGAAAATAGAAAAAGTACGAACGTGTTAAAATAAGGTCAAGTATTAATTCGATACATTCACAAAAATGGGAGTAGTCACCCCTACAGAAAACAGAACTACGGAATAGGTAGTAAAAGTCAGCCGAACCTTTGTTTGTGAGAATCTCTGTCATTGGCTAAGGGAAACATTGACCCGTGAGAGGGAATTACAAAGCTAGGTAGACTAAACACTACGTGTATATGTAAAAACACCCATTAACACGAATTCCATGCATTTTAGCCTGTCGATTCCCTACGGAGATTAAACGCGGAAGCCTTTGTGTAGCTTAATTGCCATAATTATACTTTTATTATTTGCTATATATCTATCTATTTCACCCTCTCTCTCTCTAATTCTATCTCTCTCTCTCTCTCTCTAATATATATATATATATATATATATATATATATATATATATATGTATGTGTAAAGGAGTAAGGCTACCCACATTTGTAAAAAGCTTTTTTCAACATTTATTGATTACTTTGTTATTGCATCATTTTATGATTTTATATAACGCGTTTCAAGCGGTGGTCCGCTTTCATCAGATATATAATCTAACGAGAGCGGACCACCGCTTAAAACGTGTTATATAAAATGATAAAATGATAAAATAACAAAATAATACATAAATGTTGGAAAAAAAAACTTTTACAAATGTTGGTAGCCTTACTTCTTTTACATATATACTGTTCTCTCGTTGAAACTGCACCAATACTACACTATTATACAGGGTGGGCCAAAATAAGGGTCCTATCTTTAAATTTGAATAACTTGAATTTGAATAAATTCCACAAAATAAAAGTTAAACTCACCAAACTTTATGTGTGTGTAGACTGACCCTTCCGAGATTTTTTGAAATAAACAAAACAAATTTTAGCCGAAAAACACTTCTTAAAACTTACAAAAACTAAAGTATTGTTTTTTACACTGTTTTGAGTTTTTTAAGCAAAAATAATGTTTTCTAAATGAGGGTACGTTCCTTAGGGCTAATACGGCTCATGCTTGCTTCGGAAGGGGTCCTTTACTTATTCTAAAAAAAAATTTTTTTTTTAAATCAATAAATAAAAAAGTTATGAATTTTTAAAAATAGGACCCTATAACGCAAATATATCCGTGTTTTTTTACAATTAAGAGCAACGTTTATAAATAATAAATTATGATAATAAACTACATTGGTTGCTGATGGACGCACGTAATTTTAAAAATATGCCTCCAATAATTGAAGAACTTTAAAAAAAACTTTGCTTTAAAATTCAGGAAAATTTTATGAAATCACACTCGGAATACTGATAAAAATGAGTTTCTATATACTTGACAGAATCCGATTAACCTATCAATTTATCATATATACACTAGAAGAAAGTGTGGTGTCAGATGTCTGGATGTATAGAGACCGTGTCCAATATTTAAGAAGGACAGCGAGAAAGAGCCTCTGAATTATCGGTCTGTCAGTCTGACCTCCATTATATGCTAGGTTCTTTTTAACTAATATAACTATTTAGAAGATCATGTTTGACTAATTTGCTGCTTATTGATGAGTGGATGAGAGCGACAATGTAGACATATTATTATTGGATTTCTCCAAAGGATTTGACTCTGTTAAACACCGATTAGTCCTTCATAAACTCTATTCATAAAAATTCATCCTCCGATAGGTCATTTCTTCACCAACGTATCTTTCGTATCCACGTGAATGGTTGTCTTTTCACAGAGGCGTGTGCATCCAATTCGGTGCCTCAAGAATCTGTCCTTGGTCCAGTTCTGTTCTCATTCTATGTCAATGATCGGTCAGATAAGTTGACCGAAAAGGTATTACTCCTTGCGAACGATGTAAAGCTGGTATCACCTAGAAGCAAGTATCATCAACTTCAGGATAATCTCAACTGACTCTGGTTCTGGCCTTAAAATTGAAATTTACGTCTGAACTTTGCAAAATTAAGTCATATTCTTATCAGCTCTCAACCTACCACCCCTTGACTATCTGTTTTACACCTCAACTTTTCAACATTGTCGCTAATTCAAAAGACCTCGGTACAGTTGTAGACAACTTCATCAAACCGACACGTCATTGTATCGAGATGGCGAATAACATCAAGTTGGTTCTTTTCCTTATCCGGACATATTTTATAAGCCTAAGAGCAGATGCTTTCCGTCCCCTGTACATAACCCCTTGTACGGCCCATTTTTTAGTATGCTATCCAAACAACAACTCTTTATCTTCAAAAAGATATCGTACGCCTGAAGCGTGTTTAAAAATTGGCAATCAGAATGGTCAAAGTACTCTCCATGCATACCTACTAAGAACAGTGACAAAGATTAAATTTGTTTTCAGTTTAGAGTGGAGATTTCATTCCAGCATAAAGAATCATCAGGTGGAATTTAAATCTACCTTGAGAAGAATTCTTCTACTTCCAGGCCTCGTCGCGGTCTCTGCAGACATCTTCAGGAGATATATCATCGTCGCTTTTGTCAAACGAGGTTATGATGGTGCCTAGCATTTCCAGGTTTAATATAGCCTTGGACAATATATATATATATATATATATATATATATATATATATATATATATATATATATGTGTGTGTGTGTGTGTGTGTGTGTGTGTGTGTGTGCTTTTATGAAGGCTTACCAAAGCATTCCTTTCAGGACACCAATGATCACCATTAAAGATATTTTTCTTACAAATATTATTTATTCAAATTAAATGTTTTTTCCTACACGTGTTTCACTACCAAGCAGTTACTTGCTTGGCAGATCATCAGGGAAATTAAATGTCTGGAATACTGGTTTCAACTGCCGACAATACACAATGTGGCGTTGCAATAGTTGAGGTCACTTAAGAAGAGAAGAGGAAAAAAAATAAAAATAAAAGTTAAAATTAAAAAACAAGGAAGAACAACGATAAAAAAAAGAAAGTCCTAAAAAAAGTCTTAGAAAAGTAGCTCGTGCATTATTTCTTCCACCAAGCCAACAAGCAAATAATCGGTCCCAAATACATTAAAAAAACAAAACAAACCGGAACAATGTTCGATAATACACTTTCACGTCGGCCGGCACAATGATGAATAAATCCCCCCCCACACACACAAAAAAAAACAAAAGAACTAAATCATCAAGATACCGCTCACAAGTTACCATTCCAATCCAATGATAGTATGGGAATTCTAAATCCAACTTCTCACAAAGGAAAATCAACATAAATGTTCGTCCGGGTTGATTTTCTGAATTTTTGCGAAGGGATTTCACCCATTCTTCTTCTCTTTACATAACATTAAATTAAACTGAATATAAATCACATTTTCCCATCTTACGCCTAGCAACAAAGTTCTAAAATTCAATAAAGATTGATAAATTAGTTTAGAAATGAGTCCTGTATTTACAATTATATAAACATATAAACATATCTGACTTAATAAAAATAGTTTTCACAAATATTTGTGTATCTCTTATTATCAAATATGGGCGCCAATTAACACGAAAATAATGGAATAATGTGTAGTTATTTATTTATGGAAATCAACCCAGACAAGGCATGCAGTCATTTGGTGTAAGGAGCTAACAAAAACTACTACTTCAAGGTGAAACACTAGGCAATGATAAGTGATAGATAGACAGATTCCGACAAAGAAAACAGCAGTTCTTCCAACATCGCTCATAGGATGTAAGGACTAAAGGACTAAATAAGGAAAGCGAGAGTTACGAGGCTGCCAAAAGTAAACCTACGGTCCACTTTCTATACTCTTCAACGTTTACATGCAGTATTTGTTTCAATTACGCGATTCATAAAGAATAGATTTTAATTTCATAAATCAGTAACTTTTTTATTTCTCTATATAAATATAACAAACTTATAATTCCCCACTCTCATATATATCAACATGTGTGAATTATTTTCTCTTACATAACGTTCACTAGTTATCCCTCTCACCGCGTGTTTAGCCCCCCCCCCATCTTACTCTACCTCTCCCCCCCTCTCTCTCTCTCTCTCTCTCTCTTCCTCTCTCTAGCTGTGGAAGTACGCGCGGTTACTGTTGCTGGTGACAATTTATTATTTATGATAGTTCAAAAACTGAAGAAATAGATAATTAGGTATCAAAATATATATTTTAGCGGTTGCGTGTATTGTATAACAATGTCAGGGCCTCTTAACTAACCGTCCTATCCAAACCCCATTTGCCGTGGTTTTTCTTCTTGTTGTTCTTCATCTTCTAAGCCGTGCCCAGATTCTAGCCTAGTCGGTTGCCATGGGGCGCAAAGCAACTGTTCACAATTTGCAGACTTTATACTAACAACAAACACGCATTTTATTCAAGTGACTTGTTGAACACGGTGTGTATTGTGTCGCTGGTGGTCCGTCACTAGCGTCTACATCTAATCTAAACCTCTTACTCTCAAATTCAGGATCTCAGCTAAGACTAATTTCGCCGTACGACCCTTCTTTCCCGGGATATGTCGCTAATATGCCTGTCGAGGTCATTCACTCTCGAGCTCCGTTGTCGGTCTGCCTCAACATATATTTGCTTTCACCGAAAATGGGATACGTGCGATAGTTACTCAACATACTACCGGTAACTGGTCACATCTTCTTTTTCCTCATATCACTTTAACTAAAAACTACATATGTCTTCCTTTTTTATCTTTTCGACCTCTCTATCGTGACCATTACCCCCGTCGGCTAACTGCTCATGGCGTCACTTCATCTGTGTTACACAATGGATCAGTCGTTTTTATATCGTCATTTATTTTCTTACAAATCTCTCCCGATTATTATGGCTGTAGTGATGGGGCAGGGTATAATATCACAGTATGACTATATAGATGTATTTATATATTACTATAATTTAATATTTTTATGATTATATTTATATTTTTCATGTACGTTTCATTATTTATTTAGTTTAACAGTAGGAATACACAATTAAGTAACACGGGTTTAAATGTATTTTATCAATCAGAAAATTATGGCTTTTATCGTTTCTAACACTACAGAAACGAATGATATTGTTAAATACGTTGATGCAATTGTTGTATTTTCACTGGAACCGGACTGATATATCGATTATCTGATTATAAGTATTTTTGATCTGTGCCTTTCTCAGGGGAGGGGCATTGAAATGTCTCTTTCCCCGAAGGACAATTGTTCAGAATGCTGCATATTCGTATGGTGGGCTTTCTTTCGTTCAGTGAACACAAGCGAATGAGCCTTCGTTTTACACCCTAAATTCTAAATCGATAGATATTAGTAATTGATTTTCCTCCAGATAATCCTACAAAAGCTAAGTTAGTTAGAGATTGGTTGTGGATTATAACATGGTTCTGAACAGAAACGGGCGATGCTTATTTGCTAAGAATACTTCTCTTGTAGAAAGAGGCATGCAATTTGCTTATCGCCCTAGATTGTGGAATCAGATATGCGGAGTTCGAACCCTATTCCGTCTATTGCATTCGATTACGTACAATTACCGTTGGAAGATATGGATCCATATTTAAATAGTCCCCCGTATAGGAATTGAGTTATTTTTTTAAACTTTCATTTTAATTATGATAATAAGCTGTAATTTGCAATTAACTTACCAAGTCACTCATCTCTTAAAATGTGTATCCCTATCACTCAAAACCCTCTCTCACTCTATGTTGTTTCAACATCGGTCTTATTTTATATGCTGTCGCTTCCGTCCTCTCTCTTTCTGTCTTAAGAGTCTAACTATAAAACACTATTGGAATAGTCCATTATAAAGAAAAGAAATACCGTCACAAGTAGTACTACTATTTAAACCGTGAAACTGGAAAAGGGAAAGAGATAAATAGCGAGACAGAGAATGTAAAGGAGAAAAACAGCAAGACAGAAATAAGAGAGAGAAATAGAGATAAAGGAAGCAGAATAAGACTAATTTTTTATTTATTTATTTTTTTAATCGAACTAACTTTGCTAATTCACTTTTCACTGATTCAAACAATCTACCCCAAGCTAAACATTGATCCAACGGGTCACATTTCATCTTGTAAAATATAATATGACCAATTTCAGCCATGTTGTTTACTCTGTATTAGATTATCACAGTACAAATCACTCTTATCATTTTGTCGTTTCAGTGATTCGTGAACCTATTTGATGTTTTAGCTGAAGTCAAGATTTGACGCTTATTCAACCTAAAAAGGAACGAGTAACAAGCCGTGCATGCGGGGTCCCCCTCTGTATGTGACTCGATGTGGCGAGTGTAAAATGCAATAGATTTGTGCAATTTGGGGCATTTTAGACCCCCTTGTGGGCGCGAACCAGAATTTTTCTTAGGTCAAGGATGCTCATTTTATATCCAGAACAATTGCCTCTACATTTTGGCCAAGTTTCAGAAAAATTGAATGGATGAATCAAACGTTATGGGAAAAAATGGTCATTTTTGCCATTTTAGGGGGCTTTTGACCGCCTCGGGGCGCGAACCAGATTTTTTCCAAGGTCAGCAGTACTTATTTTCTATTAAGAACAATTAACTCCACATTTGGGCCAAGTTTCTGAGAAATTGAATGGATGGATAAATAGTTATGAGGCAAAAACTGTTATTTTTTGCTATTTCGGTGCCTTTTGACCCCTTGGGGGGCTAACCAGATTTTTTTTTCAAAAATCGGAGAATGTCACTTTCTAACCTGACCAAAGTTACAACTTCATGCAAAATTTCAGAGAAATTCAATGGATGGTTGTGGAGAAAAATCCGGACGGACGGACGGACGGACGGAAATGCCTCAAAACATAAGTCCCCCCGATTTTATAAATCGGGGGACCAATTATCATGTCATATAGTAGGGAGTGGAGAGTGGATGATGATACAAGTAATGACGCTGAAGGAGATAAACAACAAAAACTGATATTCTTGAGCTCGACAAATGAATTGATAATTGAGAAGACTACTAGCCAACGGTTCGCCTGTGCCTACAGGTATAGGTTGCATTTTTTTTATTATATATAAAATTAAAATAAAAAAACTATACTTTAAAAAAAATTATTATCATCCCTTATGTCGGAACAAAGTTCCAAAGAGAGAAAATTAAAAGTCGGGAGAGATTGGATATAAAATAGCTTTACACGTGATGGGGGAGTGTGATAGGCATAAATGATACTGTCTCAATATCTCACGTACTAACTTTGGCAATTTACGCGCTAAAACTACAGTAACAAGTTTAACCATAATGGATGAAATAAACTACTATTACTACTATTAATATTACAACAACTACTACTACTACTACTACTACTAATAATAATAATAATAATAATAATAATAAGTGTGCTGTTATGATGACGAGAGAGCTCGGTTTGTTATAAAAGTGGGCTGAAAAAATATAGGTTAAGATTGGAATGTGCTTCGCAGTGCGCTTTTGGAATTCAAAAGCTGATCTCATTTGGCATGCTGTGAGTTACGAGTGAGATTGAAAAATGGGCATTTGTGCTTTGTGTTTGAAGAAGGAATTCGTGAAAACAAAAACAATTTGGATAAATACTAGCAGCGATAGATAAAGCAGAGAACAACGATTGTCACCAAGTAGCGAAGTGCTTTGGCCTCGAGGGATGCTCCGACAGATGGAACACTGTATATATAGAAATAATTGCGAGAATAAGATGATGCTGTCGAAATACATGAACAACAAAAGTAAGCAAAGTGAAATCCTGTGTTTTGAGTCTTTATTTGTGATGAAAATATTGAAAATACTGTACGAATTCATCAACGGAAAGAAACAAGTGCTACTTTTCATTTTATTTGAAAAAAAGATAATGGCGTTGGGACACAAAACCATGAGAAGAAATGTCCTCCTACATAACTATTTGAGACTTTCACACTTGGTGCCGGCACATAAGATAAAAGAATCACGTTAGACTGTTAGGAGAAGAATAAACTAACAATTACCATTACTGTTAGTAAAATAGCAACTTTTGTTCTAATTAAGCGTATACAATAAAGCGCTTTGAAAGTGTATCGTGATTCAGCATGAAATAGTCTAGATTGATATGCCTTTAAACAGAGAAAGCAAACTAACCCACGCCACACAAACCAGATATCTACTACTCCTCCCCCCATGTTACTTAATTGTGTAACACATGCCGTCTAGATCAACATTTCTTGGGATGAAGGGAGGGATCGGGCCGGGAGGGCGGGGGGTGATATGCAACTCAAGCAGGATCTTCAGAGGCCCAGATAATGCGATTCGAAGGTTCAATACCGTGGAAACATTTACGCTTTGTTGAATTAGAAGATTAAACACACAATGGATCCATGTAGATAATTGTATTTCGGGTCGATCGCTCACATTATGTGATTGATTAAATCATTGTTCATATAGTTATTGATATATATTGATAGATGAAAGTGGCCATTGAAAAGAAGACGCTGACCAAAAACATGAAAGAATTTCAATCGATAAATTCAATATAGAAAATGCATTTTTTTTCTCTTTTTTTTCTTTTACTGCAATTTGTTTCTTATTTTAATATATATTCTTTTTGATTCTTTATTCATAGTCCTTCTCTATTATGTTCTACGTCTTCTTCTGTCTCCTGCCCCGCCCACGCCTTTTTTTATTCTGTCTTTCGTTTTGTTCGTCCGCTTACCCCACCCGTTTTGTAGTCTGACTTCTTTCTCCTTGACCTTGGTGTGTCTCATCACCATCATCAACATCATCACCATCATCAACAGCAGCAACAGCAACAATAGAAACATTTTATTCTTGATGGTGTTGACCTTTCTTTTCTCTTCTTCGTTTTATCTTATCTTCGTTTTCCTTTCTTTTACTTCTTGTCATTCTTCTTCTTCTTCTTCTTTTTCTTCTTCCCTTTTCCTTATTCTGCTTCTAATTCTTCATTAGCGTCTTATTTTTCTGGTACCGAAGCCTTCTCACCTACTAACACGGTTAGGAACGTCATGAAGTAGCAATTCCGCCCACCCCTCCAAACTAGGGTTAGAATAACAACTTGTGTTCAATTAATCGTATACAATTAATCGTTTACAGACGTGTTGTGTTTGGCCGTTTAATAATTCAAAAAGTGTCGATCAAACAGATAATGTAAAGGAAATATTTCTCTCTATCGTTTCGCCTTCTTTGTTGACCCCATTTCTTTCTTGTTATTATTTCGTTTTTTCTTCTCATACCCATCCAACTCCTTTTGAATTCCGACTTAATTTTTACCAGAAATTTAATCCAACTTATTCTTCTTCTTCTTCTTCTTCTTCTACGTATATTTGTTGTCGTTGTTTACCCTCTTCTTCTCCTCATTCTTCTTTTATTCTACTTCTAATTCTTCTTCTCTTCATTCTTCGTTTTTTCTCCGCATTCTCTTTCTTCTTCTTCTTCTTCTTCTTCTTCTTCTTCTTCTTCTTCTCTTTCCCCTCTTATTTTTCTTCACCTCTTCAGTCTTATACAAAACCTTGATGCCGGCAAGGCAACTGGTCCTTACAACATTCAAATCATAGCTCGTAAGAAGCTGCAACCGGAACTAACTCCTATTCGTACAAAGCTATTCAATCGATGCTGAAAAGATAAATGCTTCCAATCACCTAGAAAAACTTCGTCAGTCTGCCCACCATTTAAAAATACTGGATATCGGTCTTCTGCATCTCAGTACAGATCAATCAGTCTTCGGTTCGTCATGAGTAAGTTGTTTGAATCTGTGATGAATTAAAAAGTTGCGAACAACTTTAGCAAAACATATTTACTCAGTGACAAGCAATATGGATTTTATCCTTCAAGATAAACAGCTGATGTGCTGACTGTAATGGCACACAGGATCAACGAATCTATTGACGGTGGCTTAGTTTTAGAGCAATCGCTCTTGACATATCAAAGGGCTGTGATAGGGTTTGGCACAAAGCTTTGCTTCACAAGCAAACTATTGAATATCTGGAAATTTCTTCTCAACCATCAAATCCTTTCTCAATGATAGGTTTTCAACAGTAGTCGTTGATTGGCAGAAGTCTGGGGCACATTCTATTAATGCCGGCGTGCCTCAAGGATCAATTCAGGGCCGAACCCTCTTCTTGATCTTCACCAATGATCTCTCAAATCACATTATAAGATCATTCGTTGACATTTATGCAGATCACACAACCATCCATAACAACACTTCAAAGAGCATTAATGATCAATATCTATCTGTTTCTCTCTCCCTCTCTCTCTCTCTCTCTCTCTCTCTCTCTCTCTCTCTCTCTCTCTCTTCCGAACTGGATCACGTAGTGTAATGGGGAAAATATGGCTGGTTACTTTTAACACATTGATATCCAAGCTTATCTTATTTCATCACAAATGCTCGGACCCTCACTTTGCCCCAATTGAAATGAATGTTTCTCTCTCTGAGAAACCAACTTGCTTTTATAAGCCTCTAGAGCCAACCTCGAGACCTAAGTCAGAATCAAATCTGAAATCAAATATGTTGTTAAAATCGCTGGAAAACTGCTTGAATCATTCTATCACAGCAGAAAGTATCTCACTTCTGACGCAATCCTCTACTTGTATAAGAGTTAAATACGTTCAAAATGGAGTACTGTTACCACATATGGGGATGTACCGCTTAGAGCCCATTTTCTGCTTTGACAGAGTACAAAACCGACTTCGAAATCTAGTAGGGGTAGTACTCTTATCTTCTCTACAACCTTTTTCTTACAGAAGAAACGTTACTAGCTTTTCTCTTTTCTATCGTTATTTACAAGGTCGGTGCCTGATTGAGCTCCATCTATGGTTCCTCCTGTAAAACATTCACAATAAAAACGCGTCTGGCTACAACCACTGTAAATAATCCCCCTTTCTTCCTCTACTTAACTACAACTAAGCGGAACTTCTATGAGCAAGGTTTAGCCTAACCACAAAATACCATGATGCTGCTTTCCATCTGACTACAACATGGTCCTTTTCATGTCCCATGTTTATATGTTCTTGTTAAATCGTCCTCTTAAATAACAAAATTTTGCTCAATTTCAACCATCATCATCAAGGTGTCATCTTGCCGTCAACCTGATAAACTTATTTACCTTTATCCTCGAGTGGCCTTTGGTTCTTGATAACCTATGACTTGTTAGTACAAGTATAATTTTCTTCTCCAAATTCTTCTTTTTACATTATTCGTCTCCTCCTCTTTTCATTTCTCTTTCTGCTTCTTCTTTCTCTCCCTCCACTTCCGTTAATAATAATTTTTCATCGTTAAGAAGATTGAATGGACGCATATTAGGAATGCCGATGCTTGTTATATTGTAA
>OY744530.1:71375939-71445939 GCA_963556195.1 Sepiola atlantica
TTTAACGATCTATAATTTCCCGAAATTTACTTCTACAACTACCTGACCTAGCACAGGAATACACAGTGCGAGGTCGCAACATCGGCAATCTGTTGCAACCATATCAAGGTAAGGCGTTTTCCTTCTTTTTCTCTGCTTCGTCAGTTGCCGTTGTTGGATTAAGTCGTTTTCATGTTTTCCTGTTAAGGTTAGCACCCCCCCCCTCTCGTGCCGGTACTTCCCACTGGAAATCGGCACACTTCACACAGTATGTAGGTGACCAACACATCACATTTGTTTTGGTTTTCTAGCTCAATACGAACCTTGAATTTACGTGACTAAAATAGTAATTACTCACCGCCTTCATTTGCTCAATTCAGATCAGAATTGATTTCATCTTACTTTGGTAAAATATAATTCACGTAATTAAAATAGTAATTATTGACCACCTTCATTGGATACATTAAATATATTTTTTCTTACTTAATTTTTCCATTTTTACTTCTATCTTTTCAATCTTACGTGCCTATAATAGAATTTATTTTCGTTACACATGGCACATAAATACGCTATGATAATTGTTTGTTTCTTTTTTTACTTATTACACAATATATATGTAGCTAAAATAGAATGCACTTTCGTTACACGTGACCCACTTTCACTCATCTATACTGTGATAATTAAAATTATTGTATATAAGACTTCTTAAATATTTTTTAATTCAATTTCTCAATTCAGAACTACCCAATTTACTTGACTTCCGGCGAGTGGAGAGTTAGACACAAGTAAAGTTCTTCATGTGGCGAAAATAAACTAACGCTTATTATATTTTCTAAAATAACAACATGAATAAGAATTGCAGCAGTCTAGGATGATTTGCTTTCAATGACGGAGAAGAGAATACATAACAGATCGAACAAATATCCTGGCCCGAAAGAAGTACCCTTTTCCATAATCTATCAGTGAAGAAGATATACTTATACACTGTAGTAATTTTTATTTTTGTTCCACTACGAAGTAACTATTTTTCGTGAGTACATAGATTTCTCACAATTCAAAACAGACATTTTTTTCTAAACATTAAAATAATCTGATGTGGCTTATTTGCGTTCTGTCGGCTGTTTATAAATTTTAATTCATTCTTTTATATTTATCCTGGGCAACGTCAGGCGTGGGGCTTGCTAGTATATAATAAAATAGATAAATCAAGCTTCACAATACGTCGTTTATAATAGGTATCTTGTTTTGGCATTAAATAATCTAAAATGTGTTGACATGGCGTTAAACTGGCCAAACAAACTATCTTCATCCGTCACCTTCATTTGAATATTTCCTCTTTACTCTCTCTCTCTCTTTCTCTCTCTCTCTCTCTCTCTCTCTTTGACGTTTTGTCTGCCTCCTCTTATTGTTCATCTTCTTCGTATTCTTCAAGAATTATTTCGAAAGCTCTTGCTAACAAATTAGTCAATTAATTCAAAATTAAATCTAGACGAATTAATAGAAATTACTAAAAGACTTAATATCTTAATAAGGATAACTTCAAACATTTTCTTTTTTTATATATATTAATGAGATACAACTTATCGACGCCAAAAGCTACTTGAGGATAAGCATAGATGAGAATGTCGGTTGAATGCTGAACAATACAATGAGAAGCTTGAAGATGTAGAAACGGATGGACAAAATTTCATTACTTAAGAAATCGACTCGGCATGCTCTTGTTGATGTTGGACTCGAAAATTAATATGTCTGCAGGAAGCAGTCCTGTAGCAATATGTTCCAAAGATGAGAAGTACTTGGCAAGAAACTCTGCTAATGGAAATTATGTTTGATGTCAGGTGTACAGAGGAAAAAAGCAAACTTCTTTGAAGAGGTGGTATTTCGACAAGTTTTGTTGTGAATCTTTTTCAGGGATTAATCAGAGATTAGAGCTCAGTCGAGCAGTTTGCATAGAAATAACAATACAGTAGAAAAAGACTAACAACCTCTTTTTGTGGGAAATAGTTGTAGGGAAAAGAAGATATCATCCCACACTAGATTGCAAAGTGAGTTTTTACTCTGTCAAGGAAAGAAAGAGATGTCAGCGGCACCTTGGCATGTGTAGATACAGTACTCCATCTAAGGGCGTATCTAAATCGCATGCAGGTAGAAGATTGCATCAGGGGCTAAGTGCGTTAGCAACACATTGAATCTAAGTTTTTGCATTTCAGGTCTGGAGTGAAAGTCAGTCCCCTGAGCGCATCAAAAGAAACGGGCTCTCTTTAGTAATTTGCAATTATTTTTACAAAAGAATAACTAGAAAATGTTATTATCTAATCAATTATTTCTTAATGGAATTCTGCGGTAGAGAGAATTGGCAATGCTAAGCAAGATTATATAAAATATACTACATCTATATGAAAATAACTTCTCGAAAAGATTTATTAGTTTTGTGTTATTTGCTATGATCTCTATCCATGACATTATTAAATGTGTAAATTTTAACGTAAGTTATATAGATAAATAGACTGGCAGACAGACGAGGAATTAAAATAGAACTAAAACCGAGCGAGCGTGTGAAAAAGGCATTTATGACAAACACGAATTTACGTTAAAGCGAAGTTAACAGACACACATGACTGAAGTCAGATATACACCTATAGCAATCTACGCGGTTCGATAGTTGTAAGTCACACACACGCTTGTAAACATATACACAAAGAGGCGTGTAGCAATCAATTGACTAACAACCGTAAAATTGGTCCGTGTTTTACTGATAAAACAGAAGAAAACATTTGACAAAATTAACTGTATGTGTTTTCCTTTTATGTGTCTTATACGAACTATCAACAACTTACTAGGAGCTACAACGACAGCAACAGATTACTAACCTACAAACAATCTCTCGTATTTTAAACCCCTCTTATTAATACCAGACTATTCCGCGTGAGTTCTCATGATCTTTCTATGGTTAGTATTCACATATGTGTACGTTAGTAATACATAATTTTCCTTCTCCAATACTACATTACCAAGGCTTGAAAGTATAGTCCACCCTAGGAGTTTACTTCAAGCCATAATAAGAGATATGTATTCATGTATTTACTATGAGTATCTGAAAAATAAATTGGTGTTAAATATTACTTGTTAGCAATATATTTGTAAAGTTAGGTTCATATATTTTTATCTGGTGGATCGTTAGATGTGATTAACAATGTATTCCGATTTAGGCTAAGCTGTGGCCTTGTCTGGAAAGCAGAAATCTGATTAATTAGTTTAATGATTTAACATAGGGAAGTTGAATTTCTGTTGCGTTAGACAATTACGAAACATGAAGTATAACGTTATAATAGATATAAGCGCTAATACCCCTCGTAATCAAGAAATTTGCAGATAAAGAAATGAATATTCACAAGTTAAGTATATAAAAAAAATGTTAAGTGAAAATTATCGTCGTCTTCTTTCATCACGAATGTATCAGATTACACGATAAAAGCATATTCAATGACAGAAAGTAACCCCTGGCCCACGAATAGCAGATAACAACCATAATGCGCATCAATTGTATAACAGAATTAAATTACGGCATGTCGATTTACACAACCGAGGCCTGAAACGGATAAAATGTATTTCACTCGTGACTTTCAGATAATTCAGAAACTATCTTGCTAAACATATACCACTACTCCCTCGCTCGCCTCTCTCTTTCTGTATATATATAAAGATAAAAGAAAGAAGAGGAATAATATGTTCGAATGATAAATCTATTTTTACTTCGATTGTTCAATCCAAGATGTACTCGATAAAAACATGTTTATTATTTTTTCCTTAAGCCAAGGCTTTTCACAGATTAAAATCTTATCATCAGAGGAATTACATATATGGATAAGTTGGCAGTGGAAAAGCTAAAATTCAAAATTTGAAAAATATTAAGCAATGGAGAGTGAGTATTTTATTTTATATATATATATATATATATATATATATATATATAAATTAAGTAAAGTACGTGTTTGTTAATCAGTCCTTACCATAGGGTTCGCGCTATGAGCGACACGTCATCTGACTGTAGCAGGTTTTTTTGTGCTTAGTAAACTTATCGTTCAACATAATGTCATGTAAAACCGGGAGAAAACAAAGGACCACAAACCTTTTATAGTCATCTGACGAATCGTTCACAGTTTGGAACATACAGTCCGGACTCCATTATTCAATTATTATAAAGTTTTACCACAGAAGCTATTCGGCACTGTAAATAAGTGTAAATTCGAAATATATGCATATATACTTGTTTTTGCTGGTGATTTTTGTTTTTGCAGACATTCACCCGCTATTTAAGAGTATCCAACAAAGATATCATTCAGGAGTCTAACCGTTCTTTTAAGCGGAGTTGTTAGGATTTCTCTTGCACTTGCACTAAATACATTTCTTCAAATAGATTTACATATCTGACGACAGCGCACGACGCTTGAAACGCGTTATATAAAATTATAAAATTATAAAATAACAAAATAATAAATAAATGTTGAAAAAACATTTTACAAATGTTGGTAGCCTCACTCCTTTACATATATACTTTTCTTTCGTTGGAACTGCACTGATACTGCAGTACCTTCTTTTATATATATATATATATATATATATATATATATATATATATATATATATACATATATATATATGTATGTATATATGTATAATTATTTATAAATAATATTTTCAAAGAAACCCATATACACATGTGTTTCATGTCAAACCTGCAATCATCAGTATGGGATGAGACAATCCCTGCCGGTCACATAGTTCGAACACCAATACGAAAGTCATATTTGACTCAGTAGTTCGAGCGCGTGTCGATGTGTCCACCATGCATTGGCGTAAAAATAGAGAATTAAATCAACGTCTTAATGGCAAATTCAGCGGCCCTATCAGCAAGCCGTCAAGAGAACACTAGGCGGGGCCTAGAGTAGTGTATTACGCTGCAAATAAGGGCCTGTTGTAAACTTACTTAAATCGCTCAATCTAGCGAGAGATTTTAATAATTATTTATTAATAATATTTTAAAATTAACTCGTATACACATGTGTTTCATGCCAAATCTGCACTCATCAGTATGGGAGGAGACAATCCCTGCCTGTCACAAAGTGCGAGCCTCAATACGAAAGTCATATTTGACATGTATATGGCAACTTAGTGGTTAACGACGGTTCGCATCAAGTGTTTTCCACAGAGGCACTTTCATCAGAATCTACATCTGACCTTGTGTCTGCCATTCTCAAGAGGAAGTAAAAAAAATACCCATTCACTCAACAAGACATATATATATATATATATATATATATATATATATATATATATATGATTGCTTATTTATTCTAATCTTTCATACTAAGATATTTTGGCTAGGATACTTATCCTTACAGCCAGCTGATAAAAAGAATTCCATACAACCATTACGTTGTCACTCTCTCCCACGATCTTGAAAGATTTATTATTTCTGAGCCGACAACAAACACTTGACATTGAAATCATGCCAAGATTCCAGAGAAACGAAGAAACGAAGAAAGAATCCTAATGTGTAGGCAAAAAAACGGTAACAAATCAATTTCGTAACAAATAGATAGCGTTTCTGTATTTCGAACACGCGAGACAGAAATGGAGAGAGAAAGCGTAAAAGAAAGAAAGAGAAAGAGAGTAAGAGAAAGCGAGAGAGTAAGCGAGAGAGTAAGATAGATATAAATATATATATATATATATATAGCAAAGACAAAAGAAAGTAAATACAAATTTAAAATACCATGTACTAAGTAGCACCTCTCTAATTATAAAATCGGAATGATTATAAAGAATCGCTAATGCGTGTGGGCGATAACGATGGTAAAGTGGATACCGCCGAGGACATAATACTAGAACGGACCATGTTCTAGTCCTATCGGATATTCTTTCACTAGAGATGTTGGCAAAATTCACGTGGTCTTTACTGTGAGCATTAGTCTTACTTTTAAGTGGTATTGAAGCTAACAAGCCACACCTCCAAGATGAAGGAAATGGATGTAAACTCTCCGAAGTTAAAGGTTTAACAATGACATGCGTAGTAACGCGTAGCCGGAAGACCCTAATGAAAGCGTAAGAACGTGAATCAAATCAAATCAAATTTATTGGTATATAATATTAAAGTGCAACAGGTGATGTAAAAAGGACAGTTAGAATATGTGTACATGTATATACAGTCTGAATGTTTTAAACCTGGATATGGTAGGCATCGTCACTACCTCGTCTGTAGACTGTTCAAGGGAGCAGAAACACAAACATAGAATGCTGCCGATTGAGACCAAAGTGCCTAAAATATATCTCTTGCTGATCCCCGTTCACACCAGGATTTAGCGCTGGGGTAAAAATCTATTCAAAAGGTAGGTTTAAATTCTTGGTTATTATGCACACCATATCGCATAGAATTTTGGAATGGTTTCGATTGGTTGGTGGGTAAAACCTGTTAGAATTGCAGGGTGCAAGATATATAGTACAAGGAATGTAGTCAAAAATCTCTCTCTCTTTCTCTTTCTCCTCTCTCTCTCTCCTCTCTCTCTCTCTCTCTTTCTCTTTCTCCTCTCTCTCTCTCCTCTCTCTCTCTCTCTCTCTCTCTCTCTGCGAAACATGTACGTAAGATAAATAAACTATATATTTAGGGTACGAATGCCTTTGTGGCAAGTATTAAGAACTAACGATTAGGTGAGACGTCCCATAAAGAATTTCCACCAGAAAGGGTGGGCGGTCAGAAGAAGGGTTCATACCATCTTATCCCACAGCGTCATATATACTTTGAAAAAGTAAAACACGTATCTAACACGTGATTCTACAGAAATCGAGCAGATAATAAAGTCATAATCTGCGACTTGCGTGCGGCGCCCCCAAAACTGGAGGTGTATCAAAGAGAGATATGTTTCATTTTTACATCTACCCAAGTAATGATCTAGTACGCTCATTTCCTGGGTTATATTAAACACAACAGGGATGGATGTGAGGGCAAGATATTATTACCTACATGAGGCCCATATTTTGCTATCATTGGGAGGGTAAAATGAAAGTCCATAAAAAATAAACTAATAAAACGGAACAAAAAATTTCTTAAAATTAGTATTTTTTTAAAGAAACAGTGGAGATAATAACGGTGAGAGCGTGATTGTGATGCTTTATGGATACTAGCACAGATTATGGAACGGTAATAAACACATATCCTTTTTAAAATTTAGCAAAAACAAATTTCAATCGTAAAATATAAACACGTTAATGAATTTGTTGTGTACGTCTGTTATCGTGTGTACGTTTTCAGCATCTCAAATTATCTATCAAGCTTCTTTAGACTGAGATTGTAGATAAACCGGTTATTCGATTTAAAACGTTGTAATTACAAAATAAAATACATGAAATAGACATATAATATTATAAACTTATAAAAAGCAACTAAATATGTACTTTTTTTATTATAACTTTGACATTTATACTTATTGAGAAAGTGAACACTTGGAATAAAAATACTTATATAGGGTTCAGGGTCGAGAGCAGGAATTTGTTTGGTTCCTAAATCTTCTTGGGAAACGCCAGGACACTGACCCCGCTAGTAAGCTATCATATAATAAGTTCCACATCTCTTTAGATCACTATCTTAGTCTAATGATACTAAACCAGCAATGTGGCAACGTGGTAGATACCCGGTTAAAAAGGCGCCAGTGAAAATCGAGGAGGAGTCGGCATACCGATCCGTCGTCGTGTGGTCGTCTCTGCCTCTACGTGTAGCAACCAAAGATGTCAGGTGCAGAAGTACAAATCAATAGAGCAACATTGGCAACGTATCATCTGCACCATTTTTGTTTATGTTTGGTGTCAAAATGTTTCTCTACTTCGCATACAGCCGCTATGTCTTTTTGCTTTCGGTGTCAAGAGTAAAACCCCGCCATCTTGCATGTTAAGGAATAGCTGTGACCAACAAGTAGGACTGCATGCTACCAGACAATTCTGAGGAACGAGCTTTGTGAGCTATATGCAAGAATTTGACTCGCTTAATAACAGCGGTAACAACCACAAAACAAAAACAACAACAACGGCTACCACCACCACAATCGCCAGCATCAGTAACAAAGACATATGTCTATAACTTCAATATACTCGTTCCTTTTCAAATTTCTTGTATTTTCATTCCGGCTCTTAATGGTCCCTTCGCAAACAACTCACTGTCCTTTTGTTAAGTGTTTATATACGTCGCCTGTATCTTAACGACACTTAAAATCTATATTTTATATTCCCCACCTGTACCCTCATTGCCACTGCTGGTTTAGTTATCATTATTATAATGGTCTAGTGTTCGGGGGGAGTTTAAATACCTACTAGATACTATCCTCGAGTGTCTTCGGTCTCTCTATACAACGGTTTGTCAGGACAACCTTACATGATGATACTTCTGCCTACAAATAAACTCTGATCAAATGTTTAAAATAACATAGTATTCGACGCCCAAAGTGTATCCTATCGACATGGCTACACACTCGCTCATACGAGGAATGGCCTATCTTCTCAAAGTGATGCTACACTAATTAACAGCACTAACTTGTATATTCCACCAGATTGGATGAATTTTTGTTATGGAATCCGCCAAAACCAGCAATAGACCACAAGAATGATAGACTACAACAAAGTTAAGTGCTCAATTGAGGAGAGGAAAATTAATATTATTTACTGCCTTACAAACTCAATGTTTTAGAAGCAGAGTTGAACCTTAAATGTCGACTTAACTATCTGTGTATCCCATTTTGAATTACGTACTATACACCATCCTCGCGTGTCTTTGATCTCTATGTACTAGGGTTTGTCAGGACAACCTGACATGAGGATACTTTTCCCTACAAGTAAACCCTGACCAAATATTCAAAATAACAGAGTATTCGAAGCCCAAATAAGATCACCTCGACAAGTATTCTTATCTCATGTAACAACACTTAGCTGGATACTCCACCAGATTAGATAAATGCATGTCTTGCAATCCGGTAAGACCAAGAGACTAAAATCAAGATATACTATAAAATAGTTAACTGGTCAATTGGGCAGAGGTAGTTAATGTTTTTAACGTATTTACTATTTCAACGTGTGACAGGTAAAGGAAAACTTTAATTGAATATTAGAATATCTATGTATCTCATATAAGGATCAAGTGTTAGCCCCAGGATGGGTCCCCTTAATTTCTGAGAACTTCGACTGAAGTAAAATGAAACAATTTACCTCATACAGATTAAGTGTTAGCCGCAGGAATGGAGCCTCTTGATTTCTGAGAGATGCCTGAAGTAAAATTTTACAACACAGATTGGGACATATTATAGGTTATTTGAACAATCCGTAAGTATACAAATATGATTTTCAAAAATAATTACTTATAGGGAGACGACGTGGCTATTAGTAAAGTCATAACAAAAATTGCTGAGTCGATGCAATCAATTAATTTAAATTTTTTGTGAAAGTCTGTAGAAGTAACTCGTGGGATTTTGTTTACAAATGTAAACAAACTACAAAAATCGATCAAAGTTGCAGTAATTAAAACGGGGAGAAAAATTGGAAAGGGGGATAGAGAGAGAGAGAGAAAGACTGAGATAAAAAGGTGTGGGAGTAGGTAGAATGAACAAGCAAATAAACGAAGTAAATTGACATCTCTGAATAAACTAAAAGTAAATTGAGGAAAAACAGGAAATAAAAATAATAATTAGAAGACCTATCGAATTCCTAACGAAACAAAGAAAGAGAGATTGAGTGAGAGGGATAGAGATAACGATAGAAAAGAGAGGCTAATGAAAAGCGAAATCATAGATCAGAAAAGAAATAAGAGAAAATGAATGATAAATGGAAGGTCTATGATTTGAATAAAGAACGGGGGATTGTGAGAGTGAGAGAACAAGAAGAGAAGAGTATAAAGACAGACATAACTGAAAATAGATTTAAAAGAAAGACAAAAATACATTTATCAATCCCGATGAACGAGAGAGAGAGAGAGAGAGAGGGGGGGGAGGAATAGAGAGAGTAAGAATGTTAGGGGACGAAGGAGCCATAGATTTAATGGAGGCGGCTAATTCAAATGTTATTCTAATATAAAAGAAGTTAGTCTACCCAGTATAGATAAGAAAAAAGCGTTTAAGCGTAACACACGGTTGCCCGCGTTTCCATAGTATTGTCTCGCGCTGCGCCACACTGATGAGAACTGTTTCTTCGCTCCAACAATGAATATACAGCCTTCCTACTTTCACGCATAAGCACGAAAGCTGGATGGGTCAATATACTGCCAGAGTACCCCTACCTAAAAGAAAATTTGCGAAATTTTGTTTTTTGGGGTTTTTATATTAGGCTGGGTCTAGTCTACAACATACTAAAAGTTGGATAAAAAATCGTAGTATGAGAAAGTGTTAATTTTTTTTCGGTTTACAAATCATCACCCATGTACGTATAAAGCACTTACTCAGTCAGTGTTCATCATAAATCAATTAATCTTGAATTTTTACCCCAGTTTTCAGGGTCAATCTGTCAAATGAAAGGCTTACCAGTGATGTCAACTCACCCCTTATACTATATCTAGGGGTACTCTACCCCTAAACTGCTTATTGCCCCCACATTCGTATCAGTACACTTACACCCCTTATTGCAATCACCCTATATGGGTGATTACTTTTATATGGGTACAAGTCGTGAATTAGTACTTTATTCAATTAATCGGGCCCCTTACACCCGTATAAAAATAAAATTGTTTTATTTGGTATAGCATTCCTTAGAAAACAACTGAAAACCCCAAAGAGATCGCGTTTCATCCTACTCAAAACTGCCCTCATAAACAATTCACTAGCTCCATACTAATCACCATATACTAATACACATATATTGTCGTATATTCTCAGGGTTAAACATGAGTTCAGCCGCAGCAGAGAAACCCATCCTTTATGTGAACGGGATTTGGAGTTTGAGGAGGCCATGATGCTTCGAGAAAAGGGTGCTGTAAATGTCAACCGTGCACGTATTGAAAGTGGTGTCAAAGTAATTGTTGAAGCTGGAAGTAGTGTTCACAAAACATGTCCCGTACAAGATATAAACAAAAAGGACATCGCTTAGGCTTTAAAAAAATTATGAGTCTGCTCGTGTTTCTCTGGACCAGCTGATAGTAAAACGCATTGCTTTTTTTCTGTTGAACTGATACTACGAAAAAACCCTATAAACAAAAAAGTGAGGAAAAGATTTGCTATATGACGACTGATGCATTTGTTTGAACCATCTTTGTGCATTGAAAAACAAGAGGAGATGAGTGGGCCAATACTGTTCAAGGTCGGATCGAATATTTTGGTGGTGATTTTCACGCTGCCGACTGTGTGTACTACTAGTCAGTTAACGTCAACTTCCATACAATGCGAAGAATTCCAAGACAGTTCACGTCAGTTGAATAAAAACAACGAATACAAAGTTGAAAACAAAATGACAGCGATCAGGATGAAGCATTCGAAAGGGGGTGTGTTTATGGAGGAAAACAATGAGAAGAATATATAGATATCGGACCTTGTCGCTAAAATGTGAGGATACTTACGAAGTAGTAAATCAACAGCGTATGGAAATCAGTACCCCAGGGAAAAGCTGATGAGTCGATATGGAAACTCATTATTAGTAACAGAAGGCCGTTGTGGTGTCGCAAGTATTGTGACATTTAGAGAGAAAACCTGTGACATTCTTCGTGAATGCTACAATTCACCTCGAATAGACGACAAGGAAGCACCAAAACGAGCAATTCTCAAAACCGCAGCGAAACTAATCAAAGCTGACACAAAGACGACATTGGCACGAGTAGAGGATACGTATCGAACAACGGTCGAACTGAAACTAGCAGCAGCATTATACTTTATTCCTGTAAGTTTTCGGTTCTTGTCGAATCATCTGTTTGTTGGAAGGAATACATCCACAAAGGTTGCTGACAGAGGACATGCTGTTGTTCAAGCAGTGCGTCCAACACCATTAATTAAACCCTTACAGCTGGGGGTCTCAGTGCAAATGCACAACTTGTACAGATCACGATTCTTGATTGATAGTCTGTCAACCATTGTATTTGCTTCATCATACACAGAAGTACAAAGATTTGAAGTGAACGCGACATATTTCCTTGCTCCAGATATGTTACGGCGTGATATAGACATTCTTGATCAGTATCTGTTATTTGCCGGAGGCAACGAGGATCACAACATTATAACGTTGAATGGAAAATGTACCTTCCATGTAATAGACATGCAAGTCAGTTATTGGATACCAAGACAAAAAATGGCGGACTTGAAACATGTTGAAATGACGAGGATTGATATCATAGATTACTGTTTATCAAAGCATGTAAACCGTGGCATTGATTTCAGGCCTTCCCCACATATGATGTCTGTGATCGCAGAGTGGACATTTTCTGATAAATGATCTTTCAGTTCAACTAGACGACCAGTAGCTGACAAGGCATAATGCACTTGATGCATAAGGAGTGTGAATATCCGGGAATATTATCAGTGCAGTTTCTCTACATGATAGACATAAATTGAAGAGATAAAACCTGTATCTTGTTCACCCTAGATTACCTATGAGGTCTTTCGTACAAAACACAACATGCCGACTGCCATTACCTTTGATCAACCACTCTTTTGGAAGACTTCTGAAATTGTGAACGCTGTTCCAGATGGTACTCCAATTAGGAATGTGATACTATTACTTGGCACATTCCATACCTTTATGAATGTGTTAGGTGCTATTGGCACGTTGAAGGATGGCAGTAGACTCGAGAGGATCATGGAGATAATATATGGTTAAATTGCCGTCGTACACATGATGAGCGAAAAAAGCAGTGCAACGAGTGTATAGCGACCATTTGCTGATGGATCACACACGTCAGATTGTTGGCAAAATCTTGGAGGATGAAATTGATTTTCAGGACCAAGTATATAAATTTGAGCGGCTGTACATGCTGATGGAGACTGGTTCTATTCATCTTCCTCCCACAAGGTAAGATGTGACACAAGGTCGAGAAAGTGGGAAAAAAACAGCGCTCGAGAATTTGAGCACTCTGGCTGTTTAAAATTTTCCTGAGCAGCCCCGTCGGCATTCCAGGGTAAAGGCGCCTCAGGCAGTAAGCAATAAACTTACTCCGCCCCAAAAGGGGGAAGGCGAAGCCTGGGAGGGTGCCCCTCCTAGAACCGCACAGGACGGACAACTGATAGATCGGCGTAAATCCCGACCCGAAGTCCGGACAATACCGGTTTATTAGGCGGGGTGATGGAGACTGGTGAATATGACTTGAAGTCATTGTTGGAATCAGATTGCATTAATATGATTTACAGCAGTCTAACTCTGAAAAAGGGGTGAACTGACAAGTGTCTTCAAAACCAGCAAACTATTGATAAACTATCAGCCCATGCAAGAAATTTCTAGGGCACTTATTGCAGCGGATTGAATGGGAGCTTCATTTCAGTGCCGTATACGCTTGCATGCCAATGTTTGCAGCTACTGGTAATCCAAAAATCTGAAGTTGGCTTGTCTATATCTCCAGATATCTACAGAAGATATATGCCTTGAAAGATGACAACCCTGTAGTATATAAAAAGTTCCAGTCTGGGTTCAACATAATCAGACGTAGTTCCCAAATACTGGACTGGTATTGGATCTTATCTTGTTACCGACCAAACACTACTGCACCCACTTAAAAGCCAAAGTTGGCTAACACGGGGGAGTGGGATGTCCGAGCACCAGAGAACAGTTTGGGCCATGTCGTCTACTGTGTCATCCGCTAACAACCTCGCCATGTAAAAACTTACAGCACAAAGTTACACAACAAGCGAACAACATAAGGAGTTGTCTGCCTCTCGCGTGAGTAGAGATGAGACAGACCTCGGGAAAGTTGCAGGGTAACTAGACAGCTTTAAAACGTTTTCAGGCGATGAATCGTTACGCAATATCATCGCATGGATTACTGCCACCGAGGATTTCAATGTTCAGGATCTTTTCGAAATTGGAAAAGACATCGTACAGAAAGATGGATAATCAGTGGTCTCCTACTCTCACCAACGGAGTTTGAAGGCAAAAACTCTATTTCATTCCTGTGGTTTTCCGTAGTCTCACACACAGGTGATCTAAGGCTGGATAATGTCATGTCCTATGAACTCTGTCTCAACCGGATGCCTTTATTCTAAGGAAAGGGCATCTTACGTTAAGCTGACAAACCGCCGCTGGCAGAGGCTCTCAGAAATTATGTTGAAACAAAATCGGACCGTGCTATGACACAAACCGTTCTAGTCAGAGAGCAAAACGTACTGGACGGAGGACATCTTCTTTACCGTCTGAAATGGAATCTACAGCTCGCATTGCAAACGATTATAGCTCATTTAATGTTGAATACTATGGGAGAGCAACGGTTGTGTTTGATGGTTATGAAGTTAAACCAAGTATAAAAGACTACTTATCAGCGGTGAAGTCGAAATCTGAATGCAAGAAAGGTGAACATTACCGAGGTGACGAAATTTACTGGAAAAAATAGGACTTCCTGTCGAATGCGGCAAACAAGGCTGTGACGTTATTAAAGCGGAAGGAGATGCCAGAGTTCAGCTTGTTAAGTCAGCCATCTCTATGTCTGCTTTCAAATCAACCACCCTCATTGGAGAAAACACGGATCTTCTTGTTCTCTTTCTGTCTCATACATATCTTTCCAAATGTAATTCACTTTATTCCCGCTTTGACAATGCGAAATCCTACGTCTACAATGTTAAGATTCTCAAGCAGGTGCTTGACGAAGCAGTTTGTAATTATCTGTTGTTTTTGTATGTCTTTACATGATGCGATTTGATGTCTATGGTACTCGGAATAGGAAATACGTTGGGGATCCAACGAATCGTCAAGAGAGAAAAGACAATTACCGACTGTTCACAAGTATTCTCTCTACCAGGGGACAAACTTGTTCCAGTGATGACGGACAAAAGCTGTGCTCTAGATGCACTCATTCAGATTATTGATTGCAATTGTTCGGAAGGATGCAATACCCAAAGGTGAACCAGTGAATGTGGGCATTGCCAAGACGGAAATTGTAACAATATGAAAAATGATCCAGTGGTAGATGATGAGGAGAAGAGACTTTTTTTTTTTAAAGTACAGGGATGTAAGTGAACCAGGGTGGATGTAACAAGAGTAATTGTCGTAGGTGTACCCCTTGATATTGGATAAGAGTTTATTTGAAATACCTGGTAACCCTTTCATGTGAAAGAGTGACCTTGAAAACCTGGGTAAAAATCTTAAATGTATTCATTTATCATGAAAACTGACCGAGTTAGTGTTTTACATGTAAATAAAAAATAACTTGTAAACGAAAAAAAGTAATCTTCGAAATTTGACACTTTTCTATACTCCGATTTTGTCAAACATTTAGTATGTTGTAGACTAGACACAACCTAGCACAAAACCACCTAAAAAGAAAATGTTGACAATTTTTTGGAGGTCAATCTACTGATTGACCCGCCTTATGTATGTTTGAGTCTAAAACGGAGTATTGTAACGGATATTTTAAGATGTGTATTCAAAGAATCGCTTTGTGAAGTATTTTATTTTGTTTTTGTATAAACATTAATCAGAAAATCAAATTTTGCTAATTATTTTTATAAGCCGTTCAATTACTTATTGGAATACTGATTAAGACGATTACCTATCTCCCGGTGCAATATGAAAAAGTGACCGTATTTCGCTTACGGTAATTGGAGTAGATGCTGAAGACTGTGGGGTAGACACTCCTACTTTCATATTGAAATCACAAAAAGGGAACACCCCTCATCGGATAAAATATTAAAATCAGCGAATTCTGTATAAAGCTGGTGTTTACGGAACCATACCTGTCATTAGGAAAGTGGACGAGTGGTTATAGCACTTGTCTTTGGACGACCCGGGTTCGATCCCACTCACGGCATGCGAATTTTCGGGTCTGAAAACTCCCTCTGTCCAGCAGTAACTAAAACTCAGGGAAGGTTCAAGGCAGCGGAAGGAGATGGATGGGCTCCGTGTGCGATGTGACCTTTACCTTTACCTGTCATTAAAATAGAGAAAATCTGGCTTCCCTATGTATATATATATATATATATATATATATATATATATATATATATATATATATATATATATACGAGAATAAATATTTAATTATTATCAACATACGTATCCGTTTCATCTATGCGGAATCTTCAGTATAGAGATAATTGTTCAAACCGATCGCACGATTCGAACCCCTGAACACGAGTCAATTTTTTTACTCATTTCCGAGTGCTGCAACCAAAGAGACTAATTCAAACCGTTACAGGACAAGTAGATTAATAAATCCAATTTTGTTCAATCAGGCGGACAACCATAGTTAACCGTTTTAACAGTGTTCAACAAACCACGTAGAAATAAACTTGCATTTTAAGCATGTATCTATATTTTGGTATGTATTTTTATTTATACAAAAATATTTACTACATATATGCAGACATGTTAATCGAAGCCATACCTTCTCAAGCCCGATAGAAATGAAGATCTAAAGACGAATGATTTGGAACAAATAAAAGCTATGTGAAGTGGTTCATCATGTCACCAGACTATTTTTAAATTTCTTAACAATCTAAGATTAACAAGTTGTGAGTGTAGTTGATTTAATTTAGTGATTTTGAAACTAGTAATACGATCTCACGTAAATCTGCAACAGTGTGAGTGTGTATAGTTACCCGCACCTATTTGTATACGCATATCTTTACTATTGTACAATGTGTGTATGCTTTGCCCTTTCATCTGTCCAGGTTCGTAGTTAGGGTTCGCAACTTACACGCATGCATAAATATGGAGATTACCAGGGAGCGTATCAGTCTGACTGGGATGTTTCTATCATTCCATATTATCATTAGTGCTGCTGTTATCCGCGCAATTTTTGCAAGAATTTCAGGATTGGATTCATCATGCGTCACCACTGTTTCAAAGTCCTTGAAGCTGTCTACGCTTCCAGTTTCTCGCCTTTGATCTTTAAGTTCTTGCTACGCCAGTGACGCTGTTAGTCATCAGTTTAGTCGTTTCTACGTTGATCTCAATGCATGCCGTATGCTGCCACGATCATGTCTAGGCTTTCTACTAGGTTGACCAGTTCTTGTTCAGTTCCTGAAAGTCCATCAATGTCGTCGGCAAAACATAAGATTGTAATTATCTTGCCTCTGAGGCTGACTGTACTTATATGTTCTTCTAGTGCGTCAGCCATTATTTTCTCCAAATATATCTTGAAAAGATTAGGAGAGAGAGAAAGAGAGCAGACATCCCTGTCTGACTCTGACTATCGTCCTGAACCACTCACATATGCTGCCATTGAACTAGACCGTACTACTAGCTATGTTGTGGAAATTCTTTATAATTGTTATCTGATTGGAATTTATGTTATACAGTCATACACACACACACACACACACACACATATATATATATATATATATATATATATATATATATATATATATATATATATATATATATATATATATATATATATATTCAAAGATGCTTTAATCATATACACGGAGAGAGAAAAAAACAATAAAGATGCAATGTAAATGTATTAAAAATTAATAATATAATGCAAGCGAAAAATCCCAATTCCTTAATGTCATCTACAAGCAACGAATGCACATAAACAACCTAACCGAAGCCCTAACCATAACTCGCCCCACTGCTAACAATACAGTAGCGTGGCTAGGGATATCCGGTGTTTCACCTTTTTTCCGATTTCAATTTTTCAACATTTATTATTTTATTTGCATTACTTTTAAGTTTTCTTCTATTTACTATTTTGAGACGAAGGTTTTATGCACAAAAAACATCATTTGATAACTTACAAAATGAGGGAATCACCAAATTTCTCATATACATATGTCCTCTTTAAAGGCAGAAGAAAGATCACTAAAATAACACGTGAAATACGAAAAGTAGCATCAGCTTATAACAACTACTGGAAATAGCCGAGTAGAGAAATTAGAAAAAATCATAGATTCTCTTAAACGGTCAGAACGCATTACTAAATACAGAAAATAATTTCCTACTAAGCCACCTACAAACTAATAATTCAAAACACTAATATGAACATATGTTAATAAAAGTTAAATAAGAAAATAACGAATAATACATAAATTACAGAAACAGATTTATTTTGTTTTTAATTAGTTTATCTTTTTTGTTGCTGGGGATAGGTCATCCTACCGGATGCCAGACATTCACCCACTATTTCAGACACTCTAGCCGAGAGATTTTTTAAAAGATTCTAACCGTCCCTTTAGGTGTAAATTGTTTTTATCTCTCTTGCACTAGGTTCACCGGGTATTTTTGCCAGGTAGTTTTTTAAAGTATTTTTTATTAGTCTGGTTGCTCCTATAATTACTGGAATGATGGAGATCTTCCTGGGATGCCAGTTTGTTTTCATGTCGTACATAAGACCTTGGTATTTCGTTATATTTTCCCTTTCAGCTCTGTTGAAGCCAGCATCATTAAGGAAACTGACTTGAAGTAGGGTTGCTGCTTTTTCCCTTTTATTCCATATCACTCTGTAACGTTTAATAGCTCCGTTTTCTAGATATCTAACTGTAGGGATTGCATAATCAAGGTGGATGGTGTATGACTTACTCTCTTTTTTGTTTCATTTTACTTCAGTCGAGGTTCTTAGAAATCAAGGGGTCTCTTCCTGGTGCTAACACTTGATCTCTATACGAGATACATAGATATTTGAATATTCCATTAATGTCCTCCTTTACCTGTCAAACGTTGAGTTTGTAAAGAAGTTCAGAATATTAATTTTCCTCTCCCCAATTGACTTGTGAACTATGTTATAGTGTATCTTTCTTGTGGTCTCTTGGTCTTACCGGATTCCACGACAAGAATTCATCTAGTCTGGTGGAGTATCCAGCTAAGTTGAGGTAACATTACTTGGAAAAAGCGAACCATTACTCGTATGAGCAAGTGCATAGCCGTGTCGAGGGGATCTTATTTGGGCTTTGAATACTATGTTAGTTTGAATATTTGGTCACGGTTTACTTGTTGGGGAAGTATCCTCGTGCCAGGTTATCCTGACAAACCCTTGTACACAGAGACCGAAGACACTCGAGGATAGTGTCTGGTAGGTAATTCAAACTCTCCTTTAGGTAATTACAACTAAAATTTATTATATGTGTGTCTGCATGTGTGTAAACAAACAATTATGCTTTAGATGAATAATATATTAGTTATATTTCATATGTTGTATGAATTAAAAAAATGTTTAAGGGGGCATTCTTCAGCCTTCTTGTTCACAGCTGCAATCAATGCCTATGTAAAACATGTTATTACGTATGAAACTCAGCCAGTGTCTCTAAAACGAAAATGAAAAATTTGAAATGGAACATTATGTCGTGAGGATGTCATAGGTTGCTGGCGCACGAGGTTAGGAATAACGAGAAACTCGTGAAATTCAAAAGGATTAAATTGTCGCTCAAAACACCAATTTGCGCCAGAAAAAAGCGAAACAGTTAAGCAATAGAAATCATAAACGGGTATAAAAATCGTAACGGATGAGTTTTCGATTACGTATCTACAATAAAACGAATTGAAATAAATAGAATTCTGATATCTGCTTCACTATTTAAAGCCATGAAAAACGGAAAATGAAAAAAATGTGTAAGTGGTTTCATCACTTTAAAATCACGCTATAATGAAAAGAGTGAAAAGAAAGGGAATATAACCTAGATTTGCAAATTATATCAGGTAATATGGCGTCTAATGCGACAGAATCGACTTTGAATAAAGGTGATGGACGACGTCGATTCACCGACGTCGCCAACGCTACTTTTCAAATTTTGATTTGTGGCCATCGAGAATGGCGGCGAACGGAAGTAGTTAACATGAAATATGGCGCTATCTCTTGAAATGTCTCATTTGTTGAAAACCAGCTCCTCTTTTTAATTCTTCACATACACACACATACACACACATACATATATATATATATATATATATATATATATATATATATATATATATATATATATAAATGAAACGATAAAGATTAATATTTATCTTTATCTTTGATCATATCGTGATAAGAGCATGCCCGATATAATTGTTAGGGCATTAATATAAGAACACAAAGAGTGATGAAAATAAAAATTGGATAAATTACAACATTTATTTATTCATCAGATACATTATTTTACTGATTCTTCTCTTCTGATCAAAAGAGCTTATCTTTAAAAATCCATGGACTAAGTAAAAACATTTTTTATATTCCTTGCTTGAATATCTTATGGATTAATAAATATTGTAATTTATCAAATTTTTTTGTCATCATCTTTTTCTGAAGTACCGGTCTATGCCGGATATCTCAACTTTTATTATATATATATGTATATATATATATATATATATATATATACATATATATATATATATATATATATATGTTTTATATATATATATATATATATATATATATATATATATATATATATATATATATATATATATAAGATACGACGTTAATGATATTATGATTATGATCGATATTGGCTAGGACCTAATTGGAACGCTATAGTAAAAGAAATTCTAGTGTAATATTCGAACCTATAATGGCATAAACTGAAGGCGAACGCTTATCCACCCGGTCAGCCATTAAATGAGAATATTTTCTCTTTTTAACCTACCAAACTGAGTTTGGCGTAGAAATACAAACTTAAAAAAAACTGGTTTACAACTCCGAATATATCTAAAATAGTTTGATTGTCTTTAATAATGAAAGAAACATAAATATGAAAATATAAGTGAACATTAATTAAATATTTGTATCCGTTTTCGTTTTAGTGGGTAAAAGACCGTTGATAAATGCTCACTTATATTTTCATATTTATGTTTTTTTAGTACTGTTTTCCCTTCGAAGTAAACAATACGTCAAATACCTATGATCATGAGTTCACGTGAAAAGTATAAACGATTATTATAACTCTGTAGTTCGGTCGGATTATTTTAACTGAAATGGGATATATATATATATATATATATATATATATATATATATATATATATATATATATATATATTATGATTTTTTGGAAGTACAGAATTTTATGACTGCAAGAATAGAGAGAAGATATATTTTATCGTTCGTAATTAAAAATTAAAAAATTAAAAATAAAACGAAGCCAGCCAACCGGTATCGCCCTCACTCAACAGAGCTGTACTAATGAATTCTGTCCTGGGAGAAGAGAAAAAACTGTATACATTTAACATAAAAGCAGTGTTATGGTATATGTACAATAAGAGATGTGTCTTAGAGACTGATTACGTATAATCCTAATAGACACTCCCACTGTTTACGAAGGAGAGATTTAAACGAACGATTTAAACTTTCAGGTGATATAGCAAATGTGTATGACTCAAGATGTTAAATGGGTCAATTTTGAAATTCCTTGCGCACGTCGGGTTTTTCAGTAAATGATCCGTGATGAATGGTCCATGTGTATTATTTAGAACGTCCATTGACCGGAAATTTCCATTACTAATTTTACTATGTATATACTGTTGAATTCTGTTGTCCAATCTCAACATCGTCCTATCTACGTGGTCAGCACTACAACCATATTTAAAATTAATGACCACATTATTATTATTATTATAGTGGGGGAATAATGTTAAAACTAATATCCCTAAGGAATTTTTCAAAATAAGTGAAAACTCATTTAAATACCCACACAGATATAGTACTATCTTAAAGAAAAACACCATTAAGATCTCGTACTCCACAATGCCGAACTTAGCCCAAATTATGATAACTACTAATAATGAGAAAATTAAATATGCCCAATCAATCAGTACTCTTTCTACTCCTTCTAACAATTGTAATTGTCATAACCCACCACTATGCCCACTCAATAATAATTGCATACATAAAGATGTTGTCTATGCATGCACTGTAACCAAATTATCTCAACAAACCTCTGATCTCATCAATACCACTGAATCTCCATCACTCCAACCAATGCCTCCATCTAACACCAGAAACATGCACCCAAACAATCCCCAAAACACCCTAACACCCACCGACAGAAACAACTTAATTACTGATAAAATAACAAGACCAGCTATATACACATACATAGGCTCTACCTCCCAATCAATAAAAAGCTGCATCTCATCCCACATGTATACATTCAACAAAATCAATAAAAAAACATCCCTAACAAACATAGTAAAATATTTTAAATCAAATAATATCCCATTCTCTCTGAAATGGTCGATTCTAAAAAATAAAGATCTTACACACCAGGCGCAAAAAAAAATGCCATCTGCGTACTTCTGAAGCACTAATGTTAATCACCGCTGCAAGAGAGAAGAATATCGTTAACTCAAAAGATGAGATAATTTCATACTGTCGCCATAAAATAAAATTTAAATACGCCCAAATTATAACCCCAATAGACACCCCTACCACAAAGCTCATAATTCGACCCATTCTGATACTATAGGCCTCCAGTGATGTATAGTCCAAAACATATCTCTTGACCCATGCAATCATAAAAATTAAGATTTGTAGAATTTTTGATTCCAAATTATTTGACGTTTAACTTTACTCTTACTCTATATAAAACTATAACATAATCCCGCGACCCCCTGATTGATATTAATTCGGATCGTCCATCTGCTTATGCGTATCTATCACCTATAAACTTTTACGATAGGGGGAGCATATTTTTACATATATATACATGTGTGGATGTTGTCCGGTATCTATGTGTGTGTGAGTGAGGGTATATATGTGTATATGAATGTATATATATATATATATATATATATGTGTGTGTGTGGGGGGTGTATGTATGTATGTATGTATGTATGTATGTATGTATGTATGTGTATATAGATGTATATATGTTATGTATGTGTATATCTGTGTATATGTACCCTATCTAAACTTATTCACCTCGGTAAAATATAAACAACTATTTCCCTACCCATTAATACCTTACAGCTTAACGTTGGCCGCCTAAGCCTTAATCGCCCATACCGTAACCCTCCTACCTTTAACTACTTAAAAAGAAAATGTAAGAAGATATGTTTATACAGTTGTGTATATACGTATATTTTATGTGCGTATATATATATGTATGTATATGTATGTATATGTATGTATATGTATGTATATGTATGTGTATCTATATATGTATGTATATATGTATGTATGTATGTATGTATGTATGTATGTATGTACGTATGTATACGTACCAGTCCACCTCTTTTTTATTCAATACACCCATGTCACATCTTTGGCCCAGACCCCCGACCACTACCAACAGCTATCTTCCTCTCTCAGTGACAAAAATACTTTCACTCGACACCGGCTTTAAAATATCAGCCTTAAATCCATTCTTGTAACCTATCGAAACACTGATAAACCAGAGAGCTAGAGATTTTTGAAATACACAGTATGATATACATCAAACTGACTGATATACCTCAATTCTGAGTCCTTTGAAATGGATAATTCCACTCTCGGACTACTGCGTACAGAGAATTAATTGAACTCTACTAACAACTGTCAAATAATCAGATTCTTAACAACAACATTTGGACACCTAACCAATTTGAGTATTTATTTTCAAACATTTATTTCCAATATAACAGCTGCTTTGTCTTTTTACAATGACTACTCTAACTCTACGTTTTCTTCACAACAAAAAGTTATTTACCGTTTGTTTTTTTATTTCTTGTGTATAAATTTTTCAAAGTGTAATGTTGCCGATAATATTTACAATTACACTGTCGGTTTTTTTTATCCTCTGATCAAATAAGTTTGTCTTAGAAAATTCATGGATTAAGGACATGAGGCTCCTTGCTTTGAACTTCTGGTGTTTTAATAAATATTATATCTTTGCATTATTTAATTCTCACTTTTAATATATATATATATATATATATATATATATATATATATATATATATATATATATATTTATATTATATGGATATAATATATATATATATATACATAATTAAATTAACATTATTATCATCTACGCTAAAAAAGCCAGTGTTTGGATTATATTACATCTTTTCACAACCTGAAAACAAATAAAAAGTGACAAAAGTGAAGAGGGATTAATAAATGCAATTTTAAATGTGTTAACGGCCGGGGACTGATTTTCACTTACGCGACCTTCAACTGGATTTGATTCTGTATTTTGTTTTTGGTTTTTTTCTTTCTCTTTTTTTTCACATCCAGATTTTTCTGGCGGTTACATTAATGTGAGGCCCTTTTTTCAAATATTTTATTTGTATTCTCCGTGTGAAAAGATGTAATATCATTGAAACGCTGACTATTTGCCGTAGACTGTAATAATGTTTATTTAATTTTATAAATGCTCTACTTGATATTGAGCACTCTAGAAAATATTTATGTTATGTACATCTTATGAATATATTTGAACTATATATATATATATATATATATATATATATATATATATATATATATATATATATATATACAGGATGCGGCAGAAATAACCCAAATAAGTTTAACTATGTGTTGCTAATAAAATTACGAGAGTGGCAATAATGCTTTCATTTAGCTAATAACTTACCATTTTGTTTTTAAGTACCCTCATCAAGCAATATAGTTTAGACTGGAGTGCATCTTTTTTCTGTAGAAACACTTTTGAAGAATGGTGAATCTGTAATTGCAACACAGAGAGCTTTTCGAGCTCATTACATGTTCGATCGGAGTGATGCTGATCTGTATAGGAAAGCAATACTGCTATGTGTTACGAATTTCCGAAGCGCTGGTTCAGCATTTGAAAGAAAGCCACGTGGAAGAACTCGAATCTCTCTAATTGCAGGCAGTCTGCCACACGTTAAGCTCGCAACCATGTTTCTCCCTTGGGATTGTATGATCGTACAGCTAGAAGAATTCTACGCACTGATGTGGATTACCATCCATAGAAATGAATGATTGCTCACGTGACTATGAAGATGACATCTCATATTGTGACACTACCCTTCAAAATGTTTATCTAATGACTATTCGAATGATGGAAAACTTCAGAAATGCATAGTGAATAGAGGTACCATTTAGAGCAGGGGCGGCCAACCTCCGGCCCGCGGGCCACATCCGGCCCGCGAAATCTTAGCGTCCGGCCCACCACCCTGCTATGCTTTATTATTGCAATCCGGGCCGCGAACCTCCCAGTAAAACTCATATCATTTTTTTACATAGACGTAAAAGTAGGTTTCAATTAAGATTTACAGTGGGATAAAAATCTATGAATATCAGCGAGCGATGATGCATGTATATTTCATTTTTCTTTAACTATTTAAGAGCATAGAAAAGTATGGGTCTTACAATATTCATATTTTAAAAAAAAATTAATACTGAAAAAATATCGATACATTTTATTAAAGAAAGTTACGATAAAACATTTGTATCACAAAATATCAGCGTATACGACAAAACAAGTTAAAAACGTACACAAAAACATTGATTTATTTTCATGTTTTAAAATCTACATAGAACCCGTAACAGATAATGGTGTTTATTAACAATCAGTATTAAGTGACACTCTTTTGTAGGCTAAAGGTTCCATTCTTGCTACAGTCAATAAAACACAGATGCTATAATAATAATTTATTAACGAATCTACCTGACGGAACGAGAACAATTTAATCGAATTGATTAAATAAATGGTTCAGTTCGGAATTCCGTATTGATTCTGGAGTTTGACATAAACATTTCAAAGTTCAAAAACATGCACCCGAAGAAGGTCGGAAATTAGATCAGCCGAAATGTTATGAAAATAACAACCAAGATGACAATAATAGTCCGAATAATGTAGATAATACATTAAATATGATATTTATTCACCGCTTCTGCAGCGTCGTTGAAAAGTGTTGTAATTAAAATAAAGATACGCATGTACTTTTTTACTGTAATATTGTACATATAGAATTTTCAATTTTGTAGATGCGTTACATCATGAATAACTTTACTATAGTTCTCCATAGTATATCAAATAACAATTATCTCCATTTTTCTGTGTCGGTTTGTATACTGTGGCATCAGAACAGCTGATATTTTGTTAATTTTACGTGTTTCATGAGATATTTAATAGACAAAAGGTGTATTAATTTATTTTTATTTTCTCGACGATTCCAAATGTGACCTATACATTTTTTAAAAGATAAAGCCAGTTTTCGCCGAGATCTGGGAGCGAAACATGAGTGTATTACCGTAGGCGTTACATTTATTTAATTATTTTCGTAATTAAACTGTACTGGAGAGCGAATAATTGCATTTCTAGCTTGAATGAACAAATTATTACCATTATCTTTTTTATTATCATTATCATTATCATCATCATTATTATTAAGTAGTAATTGTGAGGTGACGGTAGCAATGTAGTTAACAACACGGACTAACAACTTGGGGGTTCCAAGTTCGAATCCAGTTCGTTCCACCGAAACACTTTCACTTAGGATGTTAGCAACCTTCACGTGGTCGGTCCTGTGAGAACCCGATGACTTTCTAAAACGAGTTCGAACTGGAAAAATATCGGTGAAAACCAATGCCAACAACAAAAGTATTTGATTTATACGAAATAAATGAATGATTAAGTATTTCTTGATATATTCTCATATTTGAGACGATTTCCATGTACCCTACTGTATTTCAAAATATATATGAGACATATACATAATATGAATGTATACATAAATATTTGCGTCTGCACGGACATACACAACGCAATAATATATATATATATGTATATATATATATATATATATATATATATATATATATATATATATATATATATATATATATATATACAAGGACATTGTAGTTTGCTTGAAGCATTGCTGGTAAATATAAATGTAAGTTTGTAATCCGAGGCAGGAGCAATGTGATATAGGTACCGGGAGGTGAAACAGATGAACAAAAATAAATGGTAAGAGAAAATAAGAATGGAATCTCAAATCCATTTATTAATATTTCACGTTAAAACAGATTAAATACAAGAACAGCAAATAGAAAAAAATGTTGTTCATCTGTTCCGCCTTCCGGTACTTATATGCCTCGAATTACAAACTTATATATATATATATATATATATATATATATATATATATATATATATATATATATATTAAAATTCAAAAGATGTTTAAAAAAATAAAAAATGAACTACCCAAATGTATATATATATATATATATATATATATATATATATATATATATATATATATATAAGTGTAACATTTCATTATATATATATATATATATATATATATATATATATATATATATGATCATATATATATATATATATGATCATATCATATATAAAGCTCTATTTTGATATTGAGCACTTTTTATAAACCCGGTTAAAATTCTCTGGATTACCACCCTGTGGATATTTTTCACCTGGATTATTACCATGATTATGTATATATATATATATATATATATATATATATATATATATATATATATATATATATATATATATGTGTTATAATGGGATAATTCCAGGAGGAAATCTGGGTATGAGAGCTCAATGTAGTAAACAGAGCAAGAATAACATAAAATATAATAACACGAAATCACATAATTGTCGATGCAATAATTTATTTCAACCGTGCGGTTTTTTCAAGCATCACTCAGACAATTACATTCTTGAGAGTCGTAGGGAAATTCAATTTTCTATCAGTCTCAAGAATGTAATTGTCTGAGTGATGCTTGAAAAAACCGCACGGTTGAAATAAATTATTGCATCGACAATTATGTGATTTTGTGTTATTATATTTTATGTTATATATATATATATATATATATATATATATATATATATATATATATATATATATATATATATATATATATGGGTGTGTGTGTGTTAGCTATATTTTATGCATAAAAGCTAATGGTAATTGCATTTGCCAAGTGTCTAAGAGAGAGAGAGTGAGAAAGAGATATATAGAGAGAGTTTACTCCTTTACATAAATCATGGCGTCCCATATTTTGGAGGATATATATATATATATATATATATATATATATATATATATATATATATATATATATATATATTGCTTGAGAATATTTAAGTTTCTAATAACTACAGATCAAAACAGCGTCATGTCAGTCTAGCGGTTTTGTACATGTCTGTGTAAATAAAAATATCAATATATATATATATATATATATATATATATATATATATATATTTGTAAAATACAGAAATTCAATGTAACATCAGTACCGTCGGTTTCAAAGCGGGAGGTTAATCCCGATTATCGTCAGCTGATAAAAATTTCTAAAATGTTTATCAGCTGACCATTAACCTCCCGCTTTGAAACCGACGGTACTGATGTTACATTGAATGTCTATATTTTATAAATAAATATTTACGCCCCTAATCCTTCGAAATCTCGGATTTCTTAATTAATCGAGCACTCTGTTGGGTTTTTTCTGCCCTACCACACAGTACTTATATATATATATATATATATATATATATATATATATATATATATATATATATATATATATATATATATATATATATGGGGCATAAAATCAGCTTGCTCAGCGTCGGCTGCGGTTTATTATGTAAATCGTTGCTCGTTAGGAAATCATGTCAAACGGTCTTTGTAATAATAAATAAAGGTCTTGGCTATTGCTTGCCTCACAAAATCACGATGTCTATCGACAGAAAAAACAGTTTTTATGAAACATTTTTTATTCGTTTTATATTGTTATGTTTCCTTGCAATGTTTCACATTCTTTTCCTCTGTTGTCTCTCTTTTATTGTCTTATTTCCGTCTCTTTTTCTTCGCTTCTTTTCTATCTTAATTGTCTCTTCGGTGCGTTGCTTCTCTTACTTATATATGTAAATGCACCGCCACACTACTGATGTCTCATCAGCCACTGGCACAAATGCCATTTTCAAAATGGCCGCTACCTCCGTTACATAACTAAGATGGCTGACAAAGCCGTTTCGAGAATTCCAGCATTCTTTTGATTCGATGGAATTTTGCGCGTGCAATAAACGAAACAGAAAAAAGAAGAAAGATAGACAGGAATAAATGGCTAGATCTGATTGAAGGCGATTCTGGCTTGGATCTTTGGCGCAATGGTCTGGCCTAGTTTGACATCAAACGCCCTCTTTTAGAGGCATTCGTTTGCTTTCATCTACCACTAGAAAGTCGATCTTATGGCGAAGCATGGCGGGCATGGAAAGATCTGAAGCAAGGGGAATAAAAAAATAAAATTAACGGTTTGGTTAGAAAAGAAAGAAAAGATAAGGTTGATCAAAAAAAGAAAAAAGGTAGATAAAACCTTTATACAACTTCAAACAAATTTATGTAGATATGTATGTAATACACACACATATATATATATATATATATATATATATATATATATATATATATATATATATATATATATATATATACATAAATTTATGTAGAAATGTATTCTAATATATATATATATATATATATATATATAAATTCACATATATTTATATATATATATACATACATATACAATTATATATCATTTATATAATACTAAAACTCTTATAATCTTGCCTGCTTGTTTGCACATTAAATGTGTTATGTAGGTAAAGATGAGGCGAATCGGAAGAGAAATGGTGGGAAGAGGGGAATAAAGAAACGATTGTGTAGCATGGAGTAGGTGGGTAAAAAGAGGGCAATAAAAGGATTACGACAATATATAAATGACGAAGACGCAGTCAACCCGTAAACAGTATTCTGTTTAATCAGTCTCCATTGCTACAATATTTTTGTATTACGTAATCATAATTTTATTGTACAGTTGTCATTTGGCACAGTGCTATTTATTTTTTGTCGTAACGAACTTTGGTGTAACATGCTGTTATATATAGAGAGGGGGTGATAGCGAGAAAGAGAGAGATAAAGAGGGTAATAGAGAGAGTCGAGAGAAGAAGAGAGAGTGAAAGGGGGAAGAGCATGTTCATCAGATACTATTATGTTTAAAGGCTTTCAACAATGACATTTTTATTACCTTTTCCTATGAAATAAATGTTATAATGTTTTATGTCTCTGAATACATATATATTATGAATTCATATTACTTTTATTTGACATTCTCACTAACTGTTATATTGCATAATTCTGGCGGTGGTGACGGGGATACTTACATAAACTGACGATCTGAGCGTGCTGAGTTCGATTCCTATCAGTTTCATGGCACTGTTTTCACTATGTATGTTGGGAACCTTCGTGTGGTCCCTTCCGTGAGTACTGAAGAAATCAAAGCCAAGAACAGAATGGGCGAAAGGTCGTACAATGCTGATTCATACGAATGTGCGTTTTATTAAACTTTAGAGAATTAAAATTCGGATAGAACTCATGGGATGATCTAATATAATGTGAAACATGAAAGATTTACTTTTGTCTTCTTTTATTGTTTTTATTATTTCCTTTTATTTTATTTTCGGAACTTTTACACTTTCGCAATACTTTTTTAAGTGGCAAAAATTATAGTTAAATATAAAACTACAAAATCCTGAATGTAGTATGTAATTACGGATCTTGTGGACGTATTTGGTTTTACAAATGATGCGGTTCAACCATTGGTAATCATAACAAAAACTTGTTGAGAAAACTCGCCATGTTCTGACTATATCTGAGAGATAGATGGGATTTTTGTACGTTTGTCTTGACGCATTGTATCCTCCAAAATCATTTATAGAAAGAAGTGTAGGTACTGGCACAGCTTCTAAAGCAGACAAAACCGATTTTTCGTCGGCTTTTTTTTCGACTGTTAACGTAAACAGCCGGAAGATGCCAAAGCGAATATCCAATCAGAAAAAAAACTTCTAACAGATGGGAAAAAGAGTGAAAAAGCAAAACAAATAGTTAACAAATATATATATATATATATATATATATATATATATATATATATATATATATATATATATATATATATATATATATATATATATATATGGGAAGAGAAGGATGACGGTAATCCGACGTAATGGGAAAATGAAAAAGGAAAACCAAAAAATGGATGTTTTTTTACGTGTACATCAACGTTTCGTCTTTATTTATAAGACTTCATCAGGATGACAGTTTTCTTTATATAATCATCCTCATGAAGTCTTATAAATAAAGACGAAACGTTGATGTACACATAAAAAAACATCCATTTTTTGGTTTTCCTTTTTAATTTTCCCATATATATATATATATATATATATATAGACACTGACTGAATGTAAGTGATACCTCAATGTAACGAAATGTAAACATAGCAAATGACCGGAGCTCGAAATTAGTTTTACCTAATGAGCATTTGCCTTAAAGCTAATGGCCTTTGACGATACCCTTACAAAAATAAGCTCTACCCAGAGGGAGCTTTTTATAGTCATCCACATACAGCCTGTTTCGCTGTTTCACAGCTCATCAGTGCGGCTAGACCAGTTAGTGTCTCAAGCCGGGATCGAAACGCAACCGTCGAGCTGACAGTCGGCGATGCTAACCCCTACGCTATCATGCGACACTGACTGAATGTAAGTGATACCTCAATGTAACGAAATGTAAACATTGCAAATGACCGGAGCTCGAAATTAGTTTTACCTAATGAGCATTTGCCTTAAAGCTAATGGCCTTTGACGATACCCTTACAAAAATAAGCTCTACCCAGAGGGAGCTTTTTATAGTCATCCACATACAGCCTGTTTCGCTGTTTCACAGCTCATCAGTGCGGCTAGACCAGTTAGTGTCTCAAGCCGGGATCGAAACGCAACCGTCGAGCTGACAGTCGGCGATGCTAACCCCTACGCTATCATGCGACACTGACTGAATGTAAGTGATACCTCAATGTAACGAAATGTAAACATTGCAAATGACCGGAGCTCGAAATTAGTTTTACCTAATGAGCATTTGCCTTAAAGCTAATGGCCTTTGACGATACCCTTACAAAAATAAGCTCTACCCAGAGGGAGCTTTTTATAGTCATCCACATACAGCCTGTTTCGCTGTTTCACAGCTCATCAGTGCGGCTAGACCAGTTAGTGTCTCAAGCCGGGATCGAAACGCAACCGTCGAGCTGACAGTCGGCGATGCTAACCCCTACGCTATCATGCGACACTGACTGAATGTAAGTGATACCTCAATGTAACGAAATGTAAACATTGCAAATGACCGGAGCTCGAAATTAGTTTTACCTAATGAGCATTTGCCTTAAAGCTAATGGCCTTTGACGATACCCTTACAAAAATAAGCTCTACCCAGAGGGAGCTTTTTATAGTCATCCACATACATATATATATAATAAATAAATATATGTAAAAAAAAAAATGACTCAATACTGGTTACCCCTGAAGAAAGAATTTTATTCCGTAATCGATAGGATTAATGTAAGAAAAAAAAATTAATTAATCTTGTATTGCTAATTTGGCTTTTATTTCAATTTTATTACCTTTCAATGCAATACTTTAAAACTTGAACGAAAAACACACACATATATATATATATATATATATATATATATATGCATGTATGTATGTGTGTCTATGGATATTGAAAATATTTACATATTAAAAATAATTATTAAGCTCCGTTTAAATTGAACATTTTGTCAGAAATATAATAAATATTAAAATCGAGCAATGTTGCGAGTTGCCTTTGGGTAAATATAAGACTGCCCGTTTCTTTGTATGTTAACAAAATAAAAATAAACACATGGCTATTTTTCGCGCAATTGAGATTTTACTATCACGACGATCTAGCGGTAAGAAGCTTGGATTCGAGTTATCTGAGTTCGGTGTTCGAATCGCTAGACTGACGGTACAATTACTTCATCCACATGATTGATTTTTAAAGGATTAAGCAACTATATGGTTGTGGATATTAATAATGTTTATTCATCATGAATAATCATATCTAAAAAGAACGGGAATTTTATTTTATTGGTCTGCCAAATAAGTGAAATGAAGAGAACAATTTCGATGTTAACAGTTTTGTTTAATTTGATGAGAGCTAACAATTCATTGAGGAAACATATTGGAAACATATCTTATTATAATTTATCAAGAAAAGACTGTGTTTTGAAATGGGACAAATAATTGTGTGAATAAAGAGTGTTTTAAAAGCAAATTCGGACTGTTTATTAATAATAAATATACGTATGTGTTTGCATATTTCTTGGGTGGTTAGGGTTAGGGTTAGGGTTAAACCGATGGAGCCCCCGCCATATTTCTTGGGTGGTTAGACATTGATTTTCTTTGTTTATGATCAACAATATTTTTAGTTGAAAATAAAGTAAAAAAAGAAATTCAACCCTACCCCGATTTTTGTTTTACCCTCCCCCATAAATAGAAATATGTTTAGTTTAAAAAGAAAGAAAAACACTTTTTGCACACCCCCTCAACTTTTTTTTATTTTACCCTCCCACATACATAGAAATATTTTTAGTTAAGAAAAGAAAAAACTTTTGACCGCCTTCCCCCAATTTTTTTTATCCTCCCCCCCATACATATAAATATTTTTAATTAAAAAGGAAAAAAACCCTAACCCTAACCCTAACCTCTACTTTGACCGTGACCCTAAACCTTACGACGGGGTCAAAGTTAACGCGGGTCCTAAAGTGAAAAAGCACCAAAAAATCAAATACAGTGAACACGATGTGTGTGTGTGTTTGTGTGTGTGTTTGTTTTATGACCTTTTTTAATTAAACAATTTGATTCTAAAATCAGTTGTATAGTTTTTCAGTACAATGTGTTAGTTTTTTTGTTGACAGTAAAGAAAAAAAAAGTCACATCTTTTTTTAAATAAATAAAACATGGAATAATAAAAACAGTTTGTAAATGAAAGCTTAATAGCGTGTAAGGTGTAATCATAAATTCTTTTGGGGTCGTGAAAAAATTATAATATTGAATATGAAAGTATTAAAAAAATCAAATACAGTAAACATAAATAGTTTTTTCATTCTCGGAAAAATTTTTTTACCTGAACTAAATTCGTTATAATGTGTGTGCGTGTTTTTAAATAGTAATTTTTAAATCAATTATTATTTTAATTAAACAATTTGATTCAGTGAATGACTAATAAGATTTAGAAAATAAACACAGAAAGTTTTAATAAAAAGTAGCACGGTGAATGCCAGCGTTTTGTTTACAAACGCGCCGTCTTGCGTCCATACTCAATTAACAGAGGGAGGGAAGCAATTCAATGGATTAACCCTGGCTGTTTAATCAGTTTTATCATAGTTATATTAACTACGTAACACATTTCATGTATGCATATATATAAATAATAAAAGAAATAATTATAATTTATAAGTAAGATTATTAGCGAGCAAAATAGCGTAAATACATGTGAAAATCTGAAGAAAACAATCATGAGTGTATATTTGCGAATACTAATTTATTAAAAGTTCAAAAGCAATTGATTAGGCATAGTGTTTACGGCGGTGTTTTTCATAGTATATAATGAAGCTGGCGGACTTATTAAATAGTCATACTACTCTGATGGAGTTTCGGCTTCAGACAGACAGACAGACAGACAGACAGAAAGACAGACAGACAGACAGATACATAAACTCCATTATTAATAGATTATTATTATTTTACCATTCTTATATTTGTTTACTTATATTTTAATATATTGATCATAAACTATTTGTACACTAAAGCACAGTTTGTTATAGCGAATCTGGATATACTCGTATAACAAGTATCTGTTTATATGTTTACATTCTTTGTCTGTTTAATAAATGAGTGTTTGGAATTCATAATTTCTTATTTTTCCTCGTTAGTAAATTGATTAACACAGTGAATGTGCTATTTTTCCTAATTGGATAGTTTTCTCATAACTCTTGAACCCGCGGGTACTGATGGATAATCGAATTATTATTACATAGAATACTAGTTATTTAACTATGCTTGTACATACGTAGTTGAGCACTCTGATTTTATTTCTTCAGAAATACAGAATTATACTATAGAAATATATATATATATATATATATTTATAGTATGTATGTAATATAATATATATATATATATAATATATATATATATATATATATATATATATATATGTGTGTGTGTGTATGTATAAATTTGACAATGGAAACATGAAAGGAACGTGCCATGGCGAACAAAGCCGACTTTCTGATTATTCAAATGATAAAGACACATTTAGAAAAATCGATTTTTTTTGGTTCGACTTGCATCAAAAATCTAATCACTGATACCAAAGATTAACGCAAAGCAGCAGGTCTCCCATAAATCTATCGACGCCTTTCACGACCACGCCTACCTCCCTCCTATCCCACACTCTATTCGTCTATTTCCTTCCCGTCCTTGCCATTTTGTGTCTGGAAAGTCAAAGTTTTTTTTTTCTTTTTAAAGAAACATTGGGTCATATCAAATATGCGGATCTTTTCAAGCTTGTAATTCTGTTTCGTTGTTTTTACTGTTACTTTTCAAGTAAAAAAGAAGAGATATTTAAATTGATACCATGTGGGTATCGGAGATTTTAAGAACGATGTTATATAAGGGAAGTGCAAGTGAAAGATAGAAATCAATTCGATTGGTCAAAAAAGATCACATGATCATCTTAAAACGGTCAGCAGTTATGTTAGGCGGTCGGTGTTTTGTGTATTTTCCAGGGTCGCCTAGATTACGATATGAGTCTCTACAGGCTCTTTCACACAAAATAGACACTCTTTACTGCATCGTTATGTTTATGATTGGTGCTTAATTGATATCCAATCCTCTGTAAAACATTCATAGAAAGAACACACTTAGCTACAACCACAGCAAATACATTTTTCTTTCTCCCACTTTATCAAAAAACTAAACGAAACTTCCATGAACAAAGTTTTTTCCACAAACATCCCATATGTGAATAACTCGAGACTGCTTCGCAACCGACTATATCATTGTGGTCTTCAAGTCTAATGTAAACAAATACTTGATGACCCGCTTTCTTTGATAATCTATTCCTCTTAAGTAATATTTTACCTATTTCACCCATTGTTTCCCGTCCTCTCCCAGTTATTATCATCAACCTACTGACGATCTATTTAACCCTTTTCCCTGAGTGGTCTCATGTCTTAATAAGCTGTGACCTATTACTAAGAAAAATGGTAAATTAACTGTTATAGAAATGTATGAAGCAACCAATCAACCCGGCCGGGGATAATAATTTGCAGGATTGAATATATTATAAATAATCAATGATTTTCATTTATCTTAATCCACGGGGCACAATAACTACAAAGATGAGAGAGGGGCATAACCCTTAACCGATCAACACGCGAAGGGTCTAGATTAAATAACGCAATCGTTAACTGGGAGAAAGAATAGAACAATGTTCTAATTTGTTTCTGTGACCAGTATAAATGACAACAGAAAAGTAGCTTCCATAAAGAAAAAAATTGTTTCGTAATTAAACATGGGAAAAACTACCTTTGGTAGGGTTGAACATTAATACATCTCAAGTATTAAATATTAAAAACGAGTGTTTTCCCCCCACTTGCCAACTGGCTCAGGTACGATTTAAGAAGATTTGAGGTTCCTGTGTAAATAAAATAATATTTTTAAATCGCCAGCATCTGTCTTGGATGTTATTTATTGTAGTATTGTAACTCAGTAGACATCTGTTTATCACGTAAACAGATGGTCCGCCCGTATAATATAGAAGTAGAACGCAATATGAAGTAGCAGCGACTGTAGAGTTGGCTTTTTATTTAATTTAGTTCACCACAAACAAAGCAAGCTGCCATTGTAGACGTAAGGGGCTACTGATAATTAGGGTGAAAGTTTTGCTGGTCATCCTTAATTTGAAGCTGTGCAGCGAGATGCTTGCTCGCATTAGTTTTAAATGTCTGCGTGTGAGTACAGTCGGAATAACAGTGAGTAGGGAGGGAGTTCCAAAGGCCGGCAAGACGAGAAAAGAAGCTATTCGAGTAAAAGGCTCTCCAGCATCTGGGGACCTCCACAATGAATGGATGGGATTTAGCCGTTTGTCGGATTTTTCTAGTGTATTTACGTCAAAACAGTAACTTCATCGGAGCACATTCCAGTGAAGTATTTGCAAAACAAGCACAAGGATGCAACATTGCGGCGATGAGACAGGGGCTTGAGCTTGATAGATAGTAAGGAGCCTATGAGATTAGCGACTCTTTTTGGGAACATGTCTAAGAAGAAGAGACTAGTGGATGGTGCACCAGCCCAGATGTGACAACAATACTACATGCATGGTGGATGGTGGCTTTGTAAAGATATAGGATACTGTCAATTGTGAGAAGTTTTCTAGCACGGTAGAGGGAGACCACCTTCTTTGCAGCAGCTTTGACAATGTCTTCTATGTATGTGTTCCAATTCATGCTACCTGTAAATGTTTAGCCAAGGAGTTTGAACGTTGGACTTTCAGGTAGAGTGTTATCTGCCATGGCAATCGGTGGCTGAATAAGTTTATTGTATTTATTTAATGGAAATGGGACTTAACAGCATTAAATGTTTCTATCCATTTATGACCCCATTCCACTATAGACTTTTATCTTACTATCTAAAGATTCAGCCATTGTCTCCGATATGTGCGCGTCCGTTTTGTCCACATGATGAGAGTAGAACGTGATGACCTTGTCTCTCCCTTGCTGTTTCATATCAGAAATTTTAATAGTTGCCGTAGTAATGGCAACAACACACATTATTACTGTGTGATTTTAGTCATTGGGGGGGGGGGGTTCGTTTTTCTTTATGCTATTCATTACTACACAGTAAAGCATTGAGAGCCTTACACAGTATTATTTTCCCCACCCGTTTCTCGTAGTGTGAGTGAAGAAATCCTTTGAAACATATCTGCTTCCTTCGCAGACCAAAAATATAATAGCATTTACTACTTCTAGATTTTGCAACATGATTCAGTTTTTTCCGTCACTACCGGAGAACAACTTTCACTATCGCTCGCATTATTTTACAATATCTTTAAACAACATTTACACAGCTGGAAGTAAACTCATTTCAAACAATAGCTCTTTTCATTGTCAATAGAAATCTGCGTTACAGAATACGACGAGTATACTATTTACTTGCCGTACTTCTCCGGGAGTCTTTCTTTTCTTTTATTTTCTCACCTGTTTTAACTCTACCGTTTTTCTTCTTTTTTTTACCAAAATGATGTTGTGATATGATTTTGACAATTACATCTATTTCTTACCGTATCGTTTCGTCATTAAATAATTAATTGAACAAAAGTGTTTTGAAACAATAACTAATTTGTCCAGGGTAATGTTGTTTTGATCTCTATGAAATTATTGGATGTAAATAGTTTTTTTTTTACTCATGAGACTCCGCTTATTCATCCCCAAAACCACTAGAGGATGAGGATAAATAAAATGGATGGATTTTCAGTGTAATGGCAAGGAATATTATGACAGGATTGAAAATGATGAATGGAATTAACAAAATTTGATTTCTTGTGAGGACGGTTTAATCTAATTAATGTTCGATAGAGACAGAAAATCTTATCGGAGATTTGTTCATAGTTTTGTTTCATGGATAAAACATGATGGAAGAGATGTATTCTAAAGATGGCGCGACCATATCTTGTTTAGCCAAGTGTAGTATGTAAGAATTATTTGAGACATACCCACAAAGTGACTAAGTGGTTAACGACGCGGATTGAACACCTGGATGTGCTGGGTTCGAATTCAATTCGTTCCACAGAAACACTTTCATCAAAACCCACACCTAAATTTGTGTTTAACCTCCTGAGAGGAGGAAGATGAAATACCCACAAAATTGAACATTTAATAAATCTATAAGTACAGTTTTTAACTTGAATTATCTCACAATTTTTTACAATATTTTTTTAGTATTTTGGGTCTCAAACGCGTGATTGGCTATTTCAATATGCTTGATTATCGACTGACTCCCTCTCTTTCATTCTTTCTTTATTTACTCTTTCTAAATTCGGTATCTGTTTAGTATGTCCTTATTCACACACTATCACCGAATACTCCGATTTATTAACTTCCGCATCTTGAAACACTTCTCTGCAAACGGACATTTTCGATATGCCTTTATTTTTCCAGTCATGGTTCCAGTTTGTGCTTGCACTATTTTCCTGTATGTTCAACGTACATTTGTTGCACAGATTCCGATTGACTACGTTTCCGACAAGGTCATGTATATTTTATATCCCTTTTGCATGCATTCACTTATGATGTTGTTTACCTTTTAGTTTCTTTTTCCACAGTCTTCATTTGCTGTTTGCCTGGATCTTGTCTTTCTTAGCTTTCACATAGATTATTTCTATCGCGATATGTTGTGCGGACGTCTGTAGCGATTCCGTTTTCTTTTTCCAACTGTCCTTTGAGTAACTATGTCCATGTTTTTTGTGTATAATTTATTCCGTGTGTTTTATAAACTGTCCATGTCGTTACTTCTCTCCCTTTTTTCTCGCCTTTTTTTGTTTCCAGTTTCGCTGCTCTCTCCTTTTTGTTCACCGTATCGCTCAATTTGGCGCTTATTTTTGCAGCGTTCATCACCTTCTCTGTATTTTGCGTTATGGTTATCTCGGCCCCTTTTATTACGTCATCTACGCAATCTTAAATTTATACCAGTTCCCGACTTCTCTTTTAACTTTTTTACACAATGTCTGTTAGCATCATCCTTCAGGTGCAATGCGTTTTGCATTGTCATTAAATTTCTGGTTTTGAGACTTTTTTCTGTTCAGTTTATGAAGTGCCCAGAGTATCTTACTAGGGCTAGTGTACAGATATTTATTCTTTTTATTAAATTTCTACTATATAATTTAGTTTCAATGAGCTTTTTTGTTTTTCCTTTGTTTCTTTTTTATGATCTATATAAACGTATGTTGATTTATTGGACTAATTCTAACTATAATTCATATAAACTGAAATTTGAGGAATAGTTATTAATTAACGTCTTATACCTATTGTTAAAATTTCACATAAATCGCAGGTATCTGAATTTTTACAAATTGCACACCTGTCTTAACGCCTTTGCATTAAATTAAATTAAACTGAATATAGACGCCCTTACGCCTCACAGCTGTATTTCAAAAATTCATAATGATGGGTTTATTAGTTTAGGAGTAAAACCTATATATATAAATATATGAACTTTATATAAATAGAGATATATATTCTAGTTATATGCTAACCTCTCACTCTCTCTTGTCATTTATTTTATTTATCTTTCATCTCTATTCTTCCTGCAAGTAACTTTTGATACCTTCAGTTCCTATTTCGTATAATGCACGTTTTCTCTTCTCCATTTTCCTCTCTCTATTTATCGATTTATTGAATTATTAATCTATTTTCAATTCACATTTTCTATCATAAAATATGACTTGGAAATAGCTTTTAAAAATATCATGTTTTGAACTAATTAGAGGAAAACAAAGTTTTGACAAAATTTAATTCAGCTTTGCGTGAGTAGAATATGTAATTTTAAAACATTCAGACGATTTGCATCGGGGCATTTTTTATCAACATTGCAGCTAAATGCTTGCCATCCAGTATTCCATACAAAATGTCTGTTTCTTTTTCATTTTTTCTCCATTGAACGTTATTAACACGCATTTTTTTTGTTATGAATCTAGAAATAAGACAGCAATTGTATGCCTATTCCTTCATCGAACCGAATTTGGTCATATTAATTATTTTATCGCCTTCTTTCATCCTTTTTATTTATTTAACTGCGATGTTAAATATGGCATTGTATATTTGGTTATCTTTAAGAAAGATTACGCCAAAACCCTATTAATAATATATATATAATATAGTAAAAAAAATATATTAGATCCTATCGAGATACGGTAAAGCTAAATATAGTAGATAGAAAATATGTATATGGATAATGAAGTGATGAAATACATATAATTTAATAGTTTCACTGTTTATTGACTCATCAAGTATTCAACCAAGGAATACAACTACAAAATGACCTTTATTACCATGGCTATATATATATATATATATATATATATATATATACTATATATATATATATATGTGTGTGTGTGTGTGTGTGTGTGTGTGTATTACAGAAGATCAAAGGAACATCGGCACAATCGGTTTTAAATCCTAACAAGCAGGACCTGTAAAAGGCCCTCTTTACCGGACACTCTTAAGCCTCTGTTTACGTCTGTCTCCATGACATAAATCTAATCAGCATAACATTAGCCTGGCATCGATATAACTCGAAAAGAATCAAGGAAACAAAATATGAAATATTTGCGCTCCAAAACGCATTTGTTTGCTAGTAATTGGTACTCTCTGTTTATCTGTCCGCCGCCAATTTTCCGGGGAGACAAACATAAACAGTACGGTAAACGGACCTATACAGGCCTATGATAGGTCCTCTTTGTTATGATTTAAAACTGACGGTACCGACGTTGTTCTGATCTTCTGTAATATATATTGTGGGTATGTGTGTATGTGTATTTAGGCAGCATTTTTTCCTTTAAGTAAAAATTGTTAAAAATAACAGAATTGTTTTTCTTAACTATACCCTTTGTCAACCTTTGATCTTTTTGGTGAACATACATTAATCTTTTTTGATTTAAGCACAAAAAAGATCATTAGATAAATTAGAAAAAATAAAAAGGTATAATTAAGAAAAACAATTCTATTAATTTTACAATGTTTGCTTATATATATATATATATATATATATATATATATATATATATATATATATATATATATATATATATATATATATATACATATGAAGAGTTCGAATGCAAAACACGATAAACGCCATTTTCAAAATTGTGAAGCTATCACAACAGCAAAGGGTTGCATTTAAATACTCTACCACCCCTCAAATTCATATTTTGCATAATGTCATACCAGCATTATTTTTCTTAGCTTTTAATTAAAATAAATTTTTAGTCGAAGTATAGATTTGATCTGTTTATACTTTTTTTTATTTAATGTCTTAATTTAAAGGTATTAGATTTATCAAAACTCTTTATATATATATATATATATATATATATATATATATATATATATATATATATATATATATATGTGTGTGTGTGTGTGTGTGTGTGTGTGTGTGTATAGCTCGCAATTATAGCGTATTGATTTACTCCTCTCCAGGAGTTAGGCACAAGGCCAGTTTTTATCTTACTCCCACAAGTAAGATGTGACCCAAGGTCGGGTCGGGAAAGTGGGGGTTAAAAATTGCCTGGGCAGCCCCGTCGGCATTCCCCGGTAGGGGCGCCTCAGGCAGTAAGCAATAAACTTACTTCTCTCCAAAGAGGGGAGGCAAAGCCTGGGAGGGTGGATCTCCTAGAACTGCACAGGACAGACCCATAGACCGGCGTAAATCAAGCCCCGAAGCCAAGACAATACCAATCTATGGGTGCAGTATCCATCGGAACAGATACTACACTTTGATCTTAGCCAAAAAGCCAAGAATATAAATAAATAAATGGAAGTAACAGAATACATTGAATAAGTTGTAATAACTTTTTGCACGCTATTATGGATTTTTAATTGCGGTGTTGTTTTATATATTAACTGTAGGGGCAAAAATTTATGCAATATCTACTTACAATAACAAATAACGATAATCTTTTCATATGCATTTGTAAAAGTATTAAATGTCTTCATCCATTACGTATATGTTTGTCCGAAGCGAAAACTACAATCTTTTACTGCTCTTTTCAGTTGATTATACTGTATTATATTCCAATGCTCAGTTCAGGAGGAAGCAGTGTAATATCTTTTATATGGTCATGATTCAATCTTTCCAGGGTTTATCTTCTTCTTTTTGTGTGAGTGAGGGGGTGTAGTATCTGTTCTGTTGTCATATTACCACCCTCCCATGCACTACCTCTTCCTTTTATTTGAGTAGTATAGTTTCTGTTGTCATGAGATTATCTTCCCAGGCATTACATCATTCTTTCGGAGAGGAGTAATGTAGTCTATGTTTGTTTGTCATATCATTCTCCAGGCATTAACCCATCTTTAGGGGGCGAGCAATTTAGTTCACGTTCGTTTGTCATATGTACTAGCAAACATATGCCACCGGATGATTCATATAATTGCTATTATTAATATACATTGGTTGTATTGGTTCAATCATGATTTTAGATTGTAACACTTGGTTAGGTTTAGCAGTAATATCTGAATATCTAACTATAAGCCAAAACCCGACAAACCTATTAAGTACAGAAAAGGTTTTCGACTTCATCGCGAAAATTAACTTTCTTGCATGTTATCAACTGAAGAAACATAAAATAATTCCCGATAAAAAATTGAATTAAAAAAACGAAATTATGAAGCCGTAAATCTGCACGCAATGATTAATGGAATTCCACTGTTTATAGGCGTGGATTAATCATTTCAGCGTGGTCTAAAAATCGTCATAGACAAAAAGTAAATTACAAAGATAATTGGTCGTTCTCAAGCAGTCTTAATTGCAATATTAAAAAAAAACTCAAATTAACTTTGGTCTATGTCCGACACCACGCAATACTAGTCTATGTATATTGATCAGAGGAGTCAGAAATCTATATCGTTGCATACTAGGTGAAAAGAATGTTTCTTAATTGAGTAAATTCTGTCGTAATAACCGGTGGTTAACTGTGAGCGATTCCGCAGATAACTCTGACAAGGAATTCCAAACAGAATTGGTGGACGATACTCAAGTTATCCTATATTGTAGGCAAACTTTTTATATTTCTCTGTTTATTCTTAAAAAGATATTTTCGCTTTTTATTTTATATTCATGTTTTTTTTTAAATTATTATTTTATGTTACTTTTTACGTTCGTAGTTTTAACTAATAAATAAATAATTGTTACACGTAGTATTTGAGGAATGTACCGTGTATTTTTTTTTATATATATATATATATATATATATATATATATATCATCGAATCAAATTGGTTAGATATATGATAATCCCGCGTGGTAACCTTTACAGAGTAAATCTGGATAAAGATCTTAATGCAAAGTACAGAGAAATAATAATAATTACAAGAGTGTATAAAAACTTTACAATCCATAGTAGTTTAATAGTAATAGCAAATAGTAAAAATGTTCTAGTAGAGTTTTAGTAGTGTGTCTGAAGAAGTCACGAATGGAGAAATAAACTATAACAAATAAACAGCCATGGAGTGTTGACTTATTTTATAAACAGTTATATATATATATATATATATATATATATATATATATAAAACTATATATATAAATATATATAAATTATATATATATATATTTATTTATAAAACTATATATATATATATATATATATATATACCTTGAAATATATTTTATATGAATTCATTTATTCTTATATATATATATATATATATATATATATATATATATATATATATATATATATATATATATATATATATATATATATATATGAGTGTTGGCACGATTAATCGGAATAGGAATCGGAATCACAATCGGGAATCAGAAAAATCTCAACTTTGGGGAGTATCGGAATCTGTACTGGAATCAGTATCGGAATCAGAAAAATGTGTTCTTATTGTGTGATGCCAAATACGATTCTTTAAATTGTTTTTGTCTGTTTGTCTTTGTTTAAAAGTTAATTTTCTATTGCTGATATTAATGATGAAATGATAAATATTTATTGATTTTAAACTACCAGGAAAACCAAATCTATATATTGCCCTTTCTACAGGTGCATTTTCACATTTGTGAAAGTATATGCACATATTACATGAGTGTTTACGGTGATTCGGAAAAAAAGAAACAATAAAAACTCTATGGCTAAATATTGAGAGATTTTTAAAAGAATCGGAATCGGAATAGGTAATTGTATCGGAATCTGGAATTTAGAACAGAATTAGTAACTCTAGCGGAAAAATATTATTATGGTTGCATCACTATATATATATATATATATATATATATATATATATATATATATATATATATATATATATATATATATATATTTGTTTTGGTACAGGAAAATTAGTACAACATTCGTACCGTCGGTTTCAAGCACGGAAAGTCTTAGCCATCCGGCTCTCTTCAGCTTCTGTTGTCATCTGTTTCGGAAATTTGAAGTCACGTGACACTCTCGTTGGGACGCGTTATTTGCTAAGCGTGTTGTGTATGTTTGTTTGAATTTAAATTTAGTGTAAGGAAACGGTTGAGATTTAAAACCGGAAGAGATTTTGGGGAGATATAAGAATATAAAAGTAAAGAGAATAAAAATGAAATAAGAATAAAAATAAAAATAAAAATAAAATTTAAAATAAAATTTAAAAATAAAATATAAAAAATTAAAAAATGTCTATGTAATTCCCGTGAACCAATTTTATGAATTTGTATTATTGGCCGTTACTGTTTGTAGGTTTGAAGATGTGCGTTCTAAACGGAGGGAGAAAAAGGAGAGAGAAAAAAGAGGTTAAAGGGAAAACCGTTAATTAATATCGTGTTTAAGTTCATTAGACAACACGAAGTAATTTGAATAAAGAAATCACTGGATTTAAGGGAGGTAACTCTGTCGGAATTATAAATGGTTTGAGGTCGTTTAAATTTATTTGTTAGATTAGTCTAATAACTGATAAATAAATTGTGAAATTGGAGTATTATCCTCATAATGACTAGATAAATATTTTTGTGAAAGTCGAAGTTTTTTCTATCGAAAATTAATGTGGATATGGGTTGATAAGGTGTTTGTTCGTATTTTTTAATTTGTTTAAATTAGTAATGATGGGAAGCAGAGGGGGTAGCTCGGCTTATGTGAATCGGTCAGTCCAGTTTATGAGTAGTGTTTGTCTCTTGTGGATACATCCCTTAAAGATTTCATCGCGGATATTCAAATACAAGGCTGTATTCGGATCAAGGATGGTCCTTGAAATGTGGTATTTTTCAGCGTCACATAGAGGACATCTGTTTATGGCTGGAAAGAAGGATGGTTTTCTCTCAATTACTTTCTATTTGATGGTGAAGGATGTATTTTCTTCTTTGAGTTGCTATATTCGGGTCACGAGTGCCGTATTTTCCTTGTTTTTGTATCTGAAGGAGTTTCTGTGTGCGTATAATCTTTATTTGAAGTTTCCCTGCGTCATCCCAATGTATTTTTCTGCACTACCGGTATTGCTTCATATATGATTGAATCGATTTTGCAATTCCCCTCTAGGGGGCAGTTGTTTTTGTCTTGGCATGAGCAGCCTGCGTTTGTAATGGCTTTGGGTTCCGCAGAGATAATAACAGTGGAATAGCTGACCTTAACAGAATTTATGTTAAAAAGTTTGTTTAGGTCACTTGTTGGTGGGTAATGTTTGTCGAGTAATTTGAGGAAAAGGTGGCCTACCTTTGTCTTGGTATTGGTGGAATAGGGTGGGGAGAACCAGATCACCGATCTCCTGCTATTGCGTGGTAGGTCTCAGGTGGGGGTATATGAAATCTTTTCTCTAAACCCGCTGTCACGGAGCGCTTTGTTGTAATATGGTGCTGCTTGGTTGAACGTTTCGGTACTGGAAGAGAGGTTTGAAATCCTTTGGCTAATATTATTGACTAAATTTTTAAAGATAGTGGGGGGTGGCAGGATCCCTTGTGTATGTATTGGAGTGTTTCATTGGGTTTGTAGAAAGGTTTGTGTGTATTATTTTTAAGGTTCAGTGTAGGATCTAGGAAGTGTACTTGGTCTAAATTTGTTTTAATGGTGATTTTGAAACTGAGATTATGGAAGGTGCTTGTTAATTCTTTTCTAAATCTATCTAATGTATTTCCGTTGTGGTTGCGTGACAGGCAAAGTCCGTCATCTCTATAGAGACCAAAGAAATGGTCTGGAAATTTATTTTGGAGCGTATCTAATATAAGCAAGCCGACTAAGTCGCATATGTCTTCACTGTCGTAGGCCCCCATTGCAACATCAAATGGGTCCTCTGGGTTTGATTTTTTAACCCAAGTCCTTCCCTCGAAGAAAAGAAGGGTTTGTCTTGCTTGTAGTAGTGTGTCCCTTTCTAGTTGACTGATGTTTATGCGTGAAAGTGCAAAGGTTATGTCTGCAGATCTTAACTTATGATTTACGGGTGACTTCAGAGAATATACGAGTCACACATGAAACAGATACAAAAGTCGCCAGGCATCTGTTTATAGTTGGAAAACCTTGTAGCAGTTATATAATTACAATCTATTTTTGCGCTAGCTTGTTCTCACTTGCGGGGTGATTGGTACTTTCTAAAAAGACATTCGGTGTTAAAGCGTCTAGGTAAAAAGGGGACCCATTCCCGTCTCGCTCCTAGCCACCATCATGTCTAAGCGAGATGAAAGACCCAGACTCATTCGCACGTTGCTAGTCCATGCAAAATGACCAACACACCATATTTTCGTGTTCTTTTCTATATAACTATTGTCAGGCAATTTCTGTTGTTTATGAAACTGTATGAATAATATTGATTTAAATCGCAAATAAAGAATTGTGTCCTTATAACCAAACCATAAGAACCCTTTTTCTTTATACCCAACAAGTCCAGAACATGCAGCAACCCTTGGCCTCATACCATTCACGATTTTTCTTCATTCTTTCTACGAACATGATTTCCTACAACTTAAGATGTGTTTATAATACTTTCACACGCTTCAACTTTAATAGATGCCATACAATTCTTACAAAGGTACTGATATTATTCTTAGAGTAACTTAGTACTATTATTGACTTCAGTTTACATGTAATGAACTACTATTTTAATATAATACATAAAGACTAACAGGGACCCGTGAAAGTATCACGGTGCTTTTTACGTTAGTCTGCAACGTTTACTTACAATAATGATATTCCTCTTTAAATAAATATCTGTCGAGGTTAATACTATTAAAAAATGACTCTTCGCCTTCCGTAAAAATAATTTTCATTTTCAGGAAAATTTTCTTTAAATAAATGAAACGAATATTTCTCTTCTTAATTTACTTAAAATTGTAGCAATTTAATTCTTTTTAAAACAATAAATAGTCTCTGTCTGCTGAGCGTAAAAATAATTATCAGCTAAATATTCTTCAAATTTATAAAACGAATGTTACTTATTGAAATGTATTTATTTGAAATTGTATTGTTTTAATCGATGGGACAAGATAATTCGATTTTGGAACAATTCATTTTTAGAATAGTTCAAGTCGGAATGGTTTATCTTAGCGAGATCAGACTAAACACCATCTTTGCTGATCGGACGATCTCATTTTTATGTGTGTGAAAGGTAATAATGTACGAACGAACATGAAATACCTTAGCGTATTATATATATATATATATATATATAACTTTTAGTTTTATAAATTAAAGTAAAGTTAATTCGATATTGTATTGTCCCCACTTAGATTGAAACAACCAATAAACTACCAAGTCTTATTAAAAATGAAACGTTGATTGTCGAAGAGAAAATCAGAAATAACGAAAAGCCCTTGTCATTTATCTGCTTAAATCGTGGTTATATTTTTTGCAAGCATTTTGTCATGAATATTTAGACAGTCGTAATTACGGATGGCCCAATAACAAATAAGATTTCAACGGCTAAATCGTGTTGACACACCGGCCTGTTCGTAGAGTGGTGAGCATTTCGAAATAACAAGTGTATTAAGAAAACATTCTACTCAAGTGTATACGTAAGTATCAGCCTTGCAAATAAGTATTATCGACGGCACACTAACGTCCTCTCACGGGGATTCGTCCAGAACGTCTATTCCTGTGAACGTTATATGAACGAAGATAAACACAAGATCTGAAAGCTTTTGAGGCCGAGAAAGTGATTACTACTACGATTAGTAAAAATACAATTCTGTCACGGGTACTAGATTCATAAAGAACGTTGCGTTTACGGCTATTAATATGTAAATGGTAAACTATTCATCTGCATGGATTGCGTAATTGAATTACAATTTTCTCGGGGATAGATACAGCCACATGGTGGCCGTGGAAAATATCGCCAAATTAAAACTAAAAGACACAGTCATAACATAAAGCGGTTTTAATTGCAGTCGATCAGCATAGGCTAAAATTATTTTCTTCATATACGACAGCAACCTATGGTAGTCTATTTAAGCGAGAGTTGGTATATTTGGTACTGGACTGATTATCACTTTGTTTTGTATGTATTTTTACGAGACCGAGTATAATTTTGCTTTTTGGAGTGAGTAGGTGGAGGCGTATTTATGAGGTTCGAGTTATCAGCGTTAGTGATGGAACATATATAAATATACATTAAATCAATGTACACACTGTTTTAAACATGGCCGGATGACGATCATTGGGCGTGAAATTACGAATAACAATGGATAGTAATCTCGTGTCTTGATTCATTAAATCTCTCTCCCTAGGTATATATATATACATAAAAAGAGAAGGGGAGAGTATATATATATATATATATATATAAAATATATATATATATGTGTGTGTGTGTGTGTGTATATAAATATATTATTTCATGTATACACATATATTATTTCAAAGTAATATATAATATCGTGTATAGAGTTTAAGTATTTACTACAACAGTGTTCAATACATGAGTAGAGCTTAGTAGTAAAGTATGTTTACAATTAAGTTAAACTAAAGCATCTGCGTTTCAGAGAATCCTCATGCTAAGTGTATATATATATATATGATGATGGACTCTCCCGTCGATTTCGACGTATGAGTGCCCCGCCAGGGGCTGCCCGCGCGTGAATTTGTAATTGCAAGGGTTGCGCAATCCCAACAACCGCTCTCCTGGGTCGGCATTGCTTGATTCCAATGGCAAGTAGTAATACAGGACGACTGGAAACAATGCCGAGATAAGCAGAGAGCACATACAGCACCTGGTATTCCCAAATGGTCACCCATTTAGTACTGGCCCGGCTCGACGCCGCTTAACTTCGGTGATCAACGTCATTGTGCCGTATATATATATATATATATATATATATATATATATATATATATATAATATTAATTTTAAATAAATAATATTGAATTATTTTTACCTACATATGCTAGCGTTTCTAGCTTTCGATCCTATCAGGATAGGGATGATAATCTCGTGCGTTCGCACGGTTCTGCCACAGAATCAACCTAGACTCCGTAAGCAAGCACTGTAACCATTAGGCCACGCGGCATTATCTATCTATTTATCTAACTATCTATCTATCTATCTATTTATCTGTATATGTATATGTGTATATGTATATGTGTATATGTATATGTATATATATATATATATATATATGTGTATATATATATATATATTTTATCGTTGTTCTTCCTTGTTTTTTAATTTTAACTTTTATTAATTTATTTTTTCCTCTTCTCTTCTTAAGTGACCTCAACTATTGCAACGCCTCATTGTGTATTGTCGGCAGTTGAAACCAGTATTCCAGACATTTAATTTCCCTGATGATCTGCCAAGCAAGTAACTGCTTGGTAGTGAAACACGTGTAGGAAAAAACATTTAATTTGAATAAATAATATTTGTAAGAAAAAAATCTTTAATGGTGATCATTGGTGTCCTGAAAGGAATGCTTTTGTAAGCCTTCATAAAATCACACATATATATATATATATATATATATATATATATATATATATATATATATATATATATGTATATATATATATAAGCCTACCTTCGTAGAGGGAAAACTCTGGCAATAAAGTCCGTCGGCTACCACTAACGATAATGCATAGATGTTTGTAAAAGAGTAGAGCACTTAAGTTAACTGACAATACACATATAAGCATTCCGATTTCTCTTACTTCGTACCTTATATTGATGGTGTAATTAGTATAAAATGAGTTCCCAAATTTAGCTGAAACAATAAAGCAAACTTTGTACGTATAACGGGCTCAAAATATTTTATAACAATAATAAATAATAGCTTACATCGTTTATAAAATAATAAGGTGATTTATTGACCTAGAATTTTTATATATCTATTATATTAATATATCTATTATATTAATGGAAGTTGTATGTGTGTGTGTGTGTGTATGTGTGTGTGTGTCCAGCTTAAACTTCAGAACTACAGAACAAACACTTGATATGCGTTGCCCGGAATGAATAATATAAATAATTTAGATAACAGTATTTTTTCTTAGATCCAAAACTTCCGCTGATTTCGTCAGGGGTGTCGGTTTTAGAGTAATTTTCATTTACAAACTAAAGGGAATTAATTTTTATTATTTTCAATGAGTTATTTTCTTTTATGCCGACTCAAGTAATCTATAAATAGTGTATGATCAGAGAGAGGAATGGGCTGGACGCAGAAGAAAGAGGGGGTAAGGAGATTGAAAAGAAAATGGGGGAAAGAGAGATAGAAGTTTTAATAGAAATATGTTACACTTTTTCCCCTGCTAGTATATATATATATATATATATATATATATATATATATATATATATATATATATATATATATATATATATATATATATGAGAGAGAGAGAGAAACAGACGGAGGAAGAGAGAAAGTGGAATGAAAGAAAGAGGAAAGGAAAAAAGAAAAGGAGAAAGAGAACGAGATGAGAAAAAAGGAGAGAGAAGGGAGAAATAGATGAGAGTCATAAATATATAGATACCTTTTTGAGAGCTATACACATTGCTAATTAAATGCTTAAAGATGTACAAAGTATCTGACAGAATTATCTATTTTATCGAGAATGCAATAGAAACATAGAGCCTTGAACAGAAGGACAACACCTGATAGAGATACATGGAAGCATTTCCAGGGAGACTCGCCATCAACACTACTTTTTAAGATAGTCATGATCGTATATAATGACATACTCAGGAGGTGCAATACCGGATATAAATGGACAGACACAAAAGAAAAATAAATAACCTCATGTATGTCATAGACAACAAAAATGAAAGTGAGCTAGAAAATGTAATACATGCGGCGAGAATCCTCAGCCAGAACATTCGAATGAAATTCGAAATTGAAAGTTGTTAATTACTAAAATGGACAGCGCGGAACGACCAAACCGACGTTTTACGGAAATACTGGAAATTCCCCCGTTAGGCTAAAAATACTAAGTGTATCTGTTCTTCAGCCTATTGTAAAACTGCATGTATCAATGAGCGATCAAAAGTAATTCATAGTGTTATTCATAAGAAAATATGCTCTTACATACATAACTGAGCATGCTTGTCATATATATATATATATATATATATATATATATATATAGAGAGAGAGAGAGAGAGAGAGAGAGAGAGAGAGAGAACAGGAAGAGAGAGAAAAATATGTTATGAATCAGTTTCAATGCCCTTAGAGAGAATTCACCTCGGACAATAATTTTAAAAAATCTTATTGTTATATCGGTTTTACCACCACAACACTTTTCCGTAGGCTCATCATGCATCTCTCCGACACTGGCTCAATTTGCCAACACATAGACAAATATCACCGCCCCTTTCTCAATATAGACACATTTTAGTTAATAGGATATAAACAATAATCACGATACTAACATAAACAGATTAACAATTCTTGAAGCCATTTACATTAAAACTAGACACATTTCATAATAATTACGAGACTAATGACAATTTTCTTTTAAGTGACTAGCGTAGTAATTAACATTAACAAATTGTTAGCTGTGAAATAACATTCTTTTAAATTGTGCACGCGAGTTGCACGTACTAACGTCCGTGTGGTTCATCTCATCACTACAGACGCTTATTTTAAAGTAGTAAATTACTAGCGTTAAATTTTACCGTTTAGGCCGAAAGACATAATTTTGAACACACAAAGACTAACCTGCCTGATAGGGACTCAAATCAAATGTAATCGCGAAAAAAAAAAAGAAAAAATTGAACACGGAAATTATATCCACCAATTTGACCGAAATACTAAATAAACTATTCCATAAATTGATTGAATAAAAACAATTTCATTAAAGAAAAGAATTTTGTTTTTAATAACATTTACTATGATGAAAACATGCTATCTAAACACGCACAAACACACACACACATATATACACACACACACACATATATATATATATATATATATATATATATATATATATATATATATATATGTATAGTATTCCAGGTAAAGTGAACATTCACAGGATAAAAATCCAAAGAATTTCAACCGGGCTTATATAATAGTGCTCAATAGTAAATAGATCTATTTATATATTTTTTTCTTATTTCTACAGACATGTACAAAAATGCATTAAACTTGTATATCATCGGGGGGAAACAGTCTGATCTTTCTACTTAGATATTAATATTTCAAAAAGACTTTTGCAATATGAACATCTAAGTGAATGATCAGACCTTTTCTGGCTGATGAGATATTAGTTTCTAATAACTACTGTTCACTAACATAAACATGCCAGTGTAGCGGCTTTTTGTACATGTCTTTATAAATAAATAAAATTATATATATATATATTATAATTTTATAATAAGACATCAGATTTACAATTGTTGTAATCGCCATGGAAGCGATAACTAACCGATATTTACTTTTTAGATTTTTTCTTTATAAATCCTTTTTAATAACATCTTGAGATTTGTCTCTTTTAAATATGCTCTCAACACTATTACCACATCTTCTTTTTGAATTGATTATGGACAGGTTTCTAAATCAGCTATGTTTCTATGAACCTTGCCCTCCCCAGTTGATGAATTTCTAATTTTCTCTTTATACATTTTTGTTCCATGATTCTGATAATAAGAATCTTTTTTAACTATTTGCATTTTATATTTTCTATACAGTATTTTTAAACAATTATAAATCAGATGTCTTGATTTGAGTATAAATTATGATAAAATTATATAATAATAAAATAAATGTATATATAAGATCTATTGAATGCTAAATATTGAATTTGTCCTTTGTAATCGATATTTGACCGCGTCGTAAGTCAATTTGACCTATATAAATTTAATCTTTATTGTCATGATTTCATTTAATTCATAGATATTAAAGTAAGAGCTATATTAGGTCTAAGGTAAATATTCATACAAGATGATCTGCAATTTACGCTCGTAGAGTTACATACACGTACATGTGGATAATATGGCGGCAAATATAAAGAAAATATAAATTAAAAGGAAACATGTTATCTGTAAATCAGTTTTTTATTCAGCTTAAGGATCTTGGCAAACACTCGGAATCAAATGCTTATCCGTGATCTATTTCCGTAGTCAGTCAATAATAAGTTTGGCAACACGAGACAGCGGAAATGTACGGTTTGCATTGGAAAATAGACAGCGTGAATAGTTATCCTCTGATCGGGTGATCGGGCCTAACGACGAGGGGTCAGCACATCCAACTAATAATGAGGGCTGTGAAAATTAAAAGGGCTTCAACCACGATTGAACACGTGAACAGCTAAAACAACTGGAATTATTCAGAATCGATTTTTTGGTCTTTCTCTAACAAAACAAGGGTTTAAATAATTATATCCTTAAGAGAAACAATCTCACGTTGAAAAACCAGTTCTTTTCGAGCTACAGAAGTTAAGCAATGTTCGGTCTGGTCAGTAGTTAGATGGGTGACTATTTTGGAATAGTAGGTATCATAAGTTTGGAAACTGCTGTAAACTGACCTTTTCTAATCGCGTCCGAGATGAGTAAATGAATGACTTCCCTGATGCAACCGCGTCCGAGATGGGTATATTTGCTGGCGACACTACGCTCTATTCTCGACATGTGAGCAAGTCTAACACACACACATATCCAAAGCAACGGCTGAATACTTAGAAAAAAGCCTTCTGGTCTGTAGTAGGATGGGACCTTAAATGTAATGGTTACATTTACTGCTACCATCACAAAGCTCATTTCCTTTAACAATTATAAGAAACTTTTCTAACTATCGATTGCCATGGCTGATAGAACACGTCCCGAGAGTCCAACATTCAAACTCCTCGTCGTAACATTCATAAGCAACATGAATTGAAATAAAGATACTGCAAGTCTGCTAAAAATAAGGTGGGTTCCCTCTACCGGGCTAGGAAATTCTCAAAGCTGCCAGTATTCTATATCGTTATAAATCCACTATTCGCCAATGTATCGAGTATTATTGCCACATTTGGCCTGCTCTCGCCCTTTAACAAGGTGCAAAAGAGAGTCTCTAACCTAATAGGACCCACACTGTCTACAAAGCTACATCCCTGTCCCATCGTCGCAGAATTGCATTCCTGTGCTTGTTTTTTAAGTACTTCCACTGAATGTGCTCCGATAACCTTACTGCACTTATACGCACTAAACGAGCATACCCTCGACCCACCCGACTAGTAGCTAAATCACACGCCTTCACGGTAGATGTTCTTCTCTGACAGTTGCTTTCTTCGAATTGCTCGCCTTTAGATTTCTCCCCCTTCTCTCTGTTTTCCCTACTGTACCAACATGACGAAATTTAAATGTAATATGAACAAACATCTTGCTGCACAACTCCCTACTTAGGATGTCCCCTTTAAAGCTGACCCCTAATCACAGTAGTCCTTTACGTGAATAAACGTAAAAAAAGATAAGTTATGGAATCCATTTCTCTATTCTTCCTAACTATACGCGAAATAATAATCTGCACTAGACTGTTAAACTTTTGTAAATGAAAATAATATAAGAGAAAAAAAAGGAAAAATCCAATACATGTATTTTGAAAAGTGTATATAATTGATCACTCTACATGATAATGTTTAGATTAATACACTTTGGATTGTTTTTTTAATGTAATCGCTCAATCTGTCTTTACTTCTGAACTCTGTCTTCATCAAAGCCTCATGGCTATAAATAGAAATAGGACTGAGGTCATGCTAAGTTCAGACACGCCGACAGAATAGTTAGAGAGTTAGAGGAAGGAGGGATAAAAACATTATGTTAGGTACTGACTTACACCCATTCTTACCTCTTTGAATTTACTCCTCCTTGTCTGAATTGTAAATTACCCCTTTCCTCAATATTTCCAATAAGGTGTAAGCCTCTGAGTTTCGTTAGTACACGAGCGATAAGCTAGCCTTACGTATCTGAAGAGCCCGACTTAGGTGAAATAAATTATTATGTACGGAATTAAACGTTGGTTAAAGTTTTTCTTTTTTAACTCTATTCTTGCTCTGCATATGCATTGGGCTCTTCTACTTACCTCATACATGATTTACAGTTTTATATTGGTTTTAACCTGAATATACTGATTCCCTATTTAGCGAGTGTGCTGATACAACATCATATTAATACCTACTAACAATGGGCGACAGGTTAGTTACAGATCTGAAACAAGTTGCAGTTTGACACATTTTCGTTGAATATAATATTAAATAAATTCATACTTTATCTTACTTTCCTCGACTGATGAATTGCGTATCCCTGTGCAATTGCTATAAGTCCGCGTATTTGCTGTGAAAAACATGTGTATGTTTCTTGTGTGTCATTTTATTAGACAAAGATACATTCTCTCGCCACTCCCATAACATGCTATCATGCCAATCTGACTCACTTTACATTTAGCGATGCAGAGGGTTAAATGTCTCACGCTACTTGGCCTTGAACAGACGACGTTTGAATTTCAATATTAGAAAGTTTTAACGGACGTTCAATAATAATAAATTGTTTTAATCTAGTCACATGCCCCTTACGGTTGTAATTTTGTTTCTTTTTCTTTTTTCGGTATGAAAACTTAGATGAACGGAAGAACTTTTCGTCTTGGTGAGGTCGTTGCTTTTAAAGTTACGGCTCAAACATTTCCCTAGATGTGTTTGTATAAATAAAACTTTTATCATATATATATATATATATATATATATATATATATATATATATATAGTATAATTTTTTATTTTATAAAACATTTTGGCTATGCCCTCTTTCTAGAGCAAACTTCCTCAGGCATTTAGAAAAATGAAATGAAAAATAACAACGTCGCTCAGTATAAGCATACTCGTGTGAGGCTAAATATTTTAACGGTCAGCGGATTAGTTCTTTCAAAAACTGAACTATATATTAACGTTATCTATATGCTCACATATATACGAACCCGTATATACGCATATACATACATATATATATATACACATATATATATACATATACATATACATACATATCGATATACATACATATTCCCACATACATACACACGGCTATGCGTACATATGCACGCATATGTATATATACATATACACACAGATACATATATATACATATACATATATATACACACACACATATATATATATATATATTCAAAAACACCTATCTCAATAAACATCATAATTAAACCGAAATACGAGTACAAACCGCATTTATTCATATATATATATATATATATATATATATATATATATATATATATATATATATATATATATATATATATATATACTGGTCAATATCTACTTATTCCTATCGGAAAAATGCATCTTTATCAAAGTTTCTATATTTCTTACTTAGTATATGTGGTGATATATATATATATATATATATATATATATATATATATATATATATATATATATATATATATCCACATATACTATACACAAATACACACTTAAACAAAAACAACGAACGCTGCAACGACCAATAAAAACAATTACATGAAAATACATTAATTATTTAGGTGATAAAAATTGTACATATTTCTAGGCAGGGAGTAGTGGTCCATCCGTAACACGCTGGAATATAGACATCAATATCGAAAGTTTGATCTTTGTCTAAGTTAGCAATGGTGATGACGGCTGTGAGCTAGAAACACGTGTCAATGTATTACTCTTATGTACGTACAAAATTAATAAACATACGTCCTATAAAGTTAATGGCGACGAATGATGCAATTTTCTGCATCTTAATCACTCAGGGGTCGAAACAATCAAAACAGTAATAGTAAGCTAAAAACAACGAACGCTGCAATCACCAATAAAAACAATTATATAAAAATACATTATATATATATATATATATATATATATATATATATATATATATATATATATATATATATACAGGGTGGCCAAGAAGTAACCGAGGGATCACTGGGAGATTTTAAACTATAATAGATTCTGTATTTTTGATGGTACCTTTTTGTTCTTTACCGAAAGCAGTTCTTCTTTTCATGTAATATTATGTTAAAAATCCATTAAGGTACCATAAAAAATAAAGAATCTACCCAAGTTAAAAATCTCTCAGTGATCCGTCATTGACTTCTCGGCCTCCCTATATATATATATATATATATATATATATATATATATATATATATATATATATATATATATATATATATATATATATTGCTACATATACTATCGAATATATTACACGTTCTTCGACTTCAAATAGTAAGCGTGTTTTTTTTATAAATGTGTATGTGCACTTGTGCATGGGTCCATGTATGATGTCTCCATACATATCTATGTTTGACTCCTATGAATATAAAGTAGACAACTCATAGCGGTTTCTGAAAACAAATTAAACAGGACACGCCTTATCTAGTTGAAGCACATTTGTTTGTTTGATTAGTGATAACGTAATAATTCTCTGTATATCCTGGCTATCTAAGCACTGGCACACACTGCCCTCAATTAGAAAGCTACCTGCTAAATTAAAGATCTAAAATCTTCTCGGAATGAATTTGAAACTTCTACATTTAAAATAACAAGCTCACAAGCACACATATAACCCCCCATATATATATATATATATATATATATATATATATATATATATATGAAGTTAATCCAACGAGAGATATAAGAGGCAACTAATATCTTTAATTAGTGAACATCCGGATAAAACTGAAGCTCCATATACTGGATAGAGCATTAATAGCATAATATGAAATGAAATAATAAAATAAGGTGCGAATCAATAATAAAATTAAACTTTGAAAATATATAAAAATATATATAAAAATACATAAAAGTATATAAAACATCAAATATATCAGCCCAAAACATACTTTTTTGTTAAAGCTATACAGTTCATTCAAGTCATACAATTTAAAACATATTCAATCAGTATCTTAGATGTCTTTCCTGAATATGTTTTAAATTGTATGACTTGGGTGAACTGTATAGCTTTAACAAAAAAGTATGTTTTGTGTTGATATATTTGATGCTTTATATACTTTTATGTATTTTTATATATATTTTTATATATTTTCAAAGTTGAATTTTATTATATGCAATAATGTCATTGCGGTAATGGTCCTCTGAGGAGAAGAATTTTCTTTGAAAATTCAGGAATTAAAGACTTTAAGGTACTTGTCCTGAAAATTGAATTCTAATAAAATTTGATTCGCACCTTATTTTATTATTTCATTTTATATTATGCTATATATATATATATATATATATATATATATATATATATATATATATATATATATATATATATATATATATATATATTAGGGGAGGTCGATTTTGAAACTGTAAATAATCGCAGTCGAAGAAAGTTGCCAAATAATGTCAAAAGTTACCACAAGAAATATTTTTCTTCAAAACTTTGTATTTATTTGAGCATTGCAACTTTAAGATCAAATAAATCGAGATTTTTTATCACAGCCTAGATTTCACCGGCAGAAGTGTCGCCTTAAATTAAACCCGGGTTTTAACAAAAAAAAGTAATACATTACTTAATAATAAATATTTTAAAGTGTATTATTCCTTTTCTTAAGAAATTAAATGTACATATTCAAATTAAAAAGGAATAAAACATTATATAATATTTAATTTTATATATAAATAATTATTTATTTACATAGGCGTTTTATTTATTAGATATTTTTTATGGTATTCACCGGTTGAAATTTCAACGAGCGAATTTGAATTCACGTGTTGATTCTGTGTTTACACATTTAATTATCACCAATATATATTGAATTGTCGAGCGCTGGCTTATCTAATCCCACTTCCCCGACCTTTTGTCACACCTTACCTTGTGGGAGTTAGATAAATAAAAACTAGTTCAGCCAGGGGGTTTTACCCCACCAAATAAACCGGTATCGTCCGGGCCTTTGGGTCTGGATTCACGCCCGTCTATTGGGGCTTGTCCGTCCTGTGCAGTTCTAGGAGGTGCACCTCCCAGGTTTCGCCTTCCCTCTTTGGGGAGGGGTAAGTTTATTGCTTACTGTCTGAGGCGGCACTACCGGGGAATGCCGACGCAGCTGCCCAGGCAATTTTTAAATGGCCAGAGTGCTCACCTCTCGAGCACTGGCTTTCTCATCCCACTTTCCTAACCTTGTGTCAATCTTACCTTGTTGGAGGTAGATAAATAAAATCTAGTTCAGCCAGGGGGTTTTACCCCACCTAATAAACCGCTATCGTCCGGGCCTTTGGGTCTGGATTCACACCCGTCTATTGGGGCTTGTCCGTCCTGTGCAATTCTAGGAGGTGCACCCTCCCAGGCTTTGCCTTCCCTCTTTGGGGAGGAGTAAGTTTATTGCTAACTGTCTGAGGCGCGCCTACAGGGGAATGCCGACGGGGCTTCTCAGTCAATTTTTTAATGGCCAGAGTGCTCACCTCTATAGCGCAGGCTTATCTAATCCCACTTTCCTGACCTTGTGTCACATCTTTCCTTGTTGGAGGTAGATAAATAAAACTATTTCAGCCAGGGGTTTTTACCCCACCTAAAATATTATATGTATTGGAGTTGATGGGAGAATGGATAAGGACACATTGATGTATAAGGAAATTGTGGATGAAAATAGACAGAGAATTATGAAAAAAACTAAGGGACCAGAACACCATTTAACTTTTACAAAAGAAACACCATGTGAAAGTAAATATCTGACACATAGAGTTCTTCCTAATAGTGGTGCAACAGGTGCTGTTCATGCAGATTAAGTGGTGGATGTTTTGCATGAATTCCACAGTGAGAACAGTATCAAGGCTATACTTGTTGACAACACTAATACCAACACAGGTTGCGAAGGTGGAATGGTTGCAATTTTAGAAAAAAAACTTTTTAAAAATCTTCACACAATTGGTTGCTCTTTGCATCATAATGAACTACCTTTCAGAGCCCTTTTTAAAAACATAGATGGTCGCGCAAAGGGCCCTACAACATTCAGTGGCCCTCTGGGGAAATTATGCTCAAATGATTTCCATGATTTACCCCAAATATCATTTTCCACTATTAGCAATCCTCTAGAGTCAATTTTTAAAATTGATGAAATACATGATCTTAGTTCTGACCAAAGACTCCTTTATGAATACACAGTAGGTATTTGTAGAGGTAAGGTTGACTCTAGATATGCCTCCTGGAAAATTGGTCCTTTAAACCAAGCAAGATGGTTAACTTTGGCCATCAGGCTCATGTGTTTATGGACTCGTGGTGCATACCCACAAAGGCACACAACAAAACTACACTATGTAGTAAATTTTATTGTAAATGTGTATGCCACTTCTTGGTTTGAAATTAAAAGAAATAGTAAATTCCACAATCAGCAAGTCTCATTTTTAATATGATTCAGAGGATTAAGGAGCAGCCTCAGGAAATCCAAGATATCACATTTAGAAATATACAAGGTAATACATTTTCTTTACTGCCTGAAAACTTTCTATATTCCATGTTTAAACTGAGGAAATTGAAATAAGAGAAGAAGCTTTAAAATGAATTTTGGCCATTAGGTAAGTAATATTTATTCATATATCTCTGACTCAATAATTTATTCCAATTTATAGAATGATTTTTAAAGATTTTATCTAATTTCACCATAATTATTAAAGCAGTACAGATTGGAATTTTTTAATAATTCAATTAATTAATTTGTTTCTTTCAGGAGTGAGGAGTCAACCAGAAAAAGATTAAAAAGAATACCACCTATGAATTTTAATGCCACACATTGGACACAATTAATAGATTTAAAATTATGCGGCATTTTTGAACCACCAATGACGGAAGATTTTACTGAATCTGAACTTCGAGAATCGTTGATGAATGGAACTAAGCTTGACTGGCCAGATTTGCCCTAACATTTTCAGGGCGTGGAACGGGCAGTTAAGTTAATAACAGAAGCTTCACAAACTGTATATGGTTTTGAAGCAAGGCATCAACACATTACAGCCAAAGTTTTGAGTCAGAAATTGAGACCAGCATTTTTGTCTAAGGGGTCTTATATGGAGCAATTTGACTCTCTATATTAAGCTCCATTAAAATAGTGTTAGGTTTTTCCTTATTTCTTTGCTTGTTATATTTTCACTTATAACAGAAAAAAATCATTTTTTAGGTATTCAAATATTACTGTTTAATTCATAACGTTTAAAAGGTAGTTTACAAAAGCAGATACTGAAAATGAGGGGGGGCAAATTTTCAATTTTACGATTTCTTTAATTAATATCATTTTTATAAAATAAAAGGACATTCCCTGATTTTAAATGCTAAAATTATTTGGTTTTCACACCAATATTCAAGCAAATCTTGCAAAAACGAGGAATTTTCAGTATATTCTTGTCTACGATCTTTGATACCAAACGCTAAAAAAAACGCTGAAGTTTTTTATCTAATTTTTTGCATGAGTATTTAATAGGTCTATATACAACTTTCGGTACGTGCCTTTTTTTAATATTTAAAAAAAAGTGTAAAATCGACCTACCCTAATATATATATATATGTATATGTGTGTGTGTGTGTATAAAGTAGGGAGTAGTGTGGTTCCAACGAGATAAAAATATATATTTAAAAAGTGAGGTTACAAAATTTATCACATTTTTAAATTTATTCCTCATTTAATATTTTTAAATTAAAAAAGAAAGATGTCTTGTTAACATCTCTCGTAGAGAATAAAATCCGTGTTTTTTGTTTAAAACATTTTATTACATGCCCATACAACCGTTTCGTCTGTAGTAAATCATATTTTTCTGTGTTCATTACAAAATCAAGAATATGTACCATTTTTCTTTTCTTTAGTTTATTTTTACAAAATGGCTGCCACGTATCAAGGACAGATGCGACTAGAGGATAAGAGTTAATTTGATGGAATAATTGGCAGGATCAAGTTCGAATACTTTTAATGAGGCTTCTAGATAGATATCTGCTGACATTGGCTTTGAAGACGACAAGTTGTAATCTACGAGGAAGCAGTCTCGTAGCAATGTGGTTCACACACAGGAAGCATTTGCGAAAAAGCTCTGTCTGTGGAAATTGCGCTGGGAAAACTGACGAAAAATGGAAAAAAATATTCCTTGTGGTAGAAGGACGGGTTTTCGCTGTGGAACCAGAGATTTGATCTCTGTCGAGTTGTTTCTATGGCAACGTCTCTTCTGTGAGACAAGGTTTGTAAGAAACGGAAACAATAATCTATGTTGTTCAATTAGATTAATACTTTTATAAAAACGTATGAACTGACTCTCCTTCGTATGTAAATAAATCAATTGTTTGTAAAATGTAAAATATAAATAAAATTGCAATCAGACACTTTCCTGTTTTGGTTCCCCTTTAATCTGACAATTTTGTTAATATTTCAAATTACCCGCATTTTGTTAAATCTTTGTGGTAGCTAGAAAATTTCGTACAATCTTCGTTAACGATTGAGAGTACACAGTATTTTAATGGTCGACAGCGTTCCTCGTTGACTTGAATATTCAGAAGACACCGACATTTCGCATGCCATCATATCATTATTCCAGGGTAGGCTTTATTAATGGCATCAATCTCTTTTAGTCAATGACGGTGTCTAAAAGAGGAAATTACATAATGGAATTCGGCGAAGGAAGAGCTATAACCACATAAGTGATTAAAACCTGATGCATCACTTTGGCAAATCTAGTTGTATTTAATGGATTCAAGTCAACGATGTCACGTTTTTGCTTATTTTTCTCTCTATCGTTTCGTTAAAAGACGTTTCACCTTACCAAGCTGCTTTTTTATAAGGTTGCATCAAAAAAAGAAGTAAAGATCTAAACCTTCTAGAATTCTGTGGCGTACATCAATTTCGGGCATATCTTTTTCCTCTTTAATTTCTCTGTTGGGATTTGTATCTTTTTCATAATTTTTTTATTTCTTACTACTTTTGTATCTTACTTTTCGTTTTAGATTTGTCCATGCATCTATATAAGAATGTCGGTTTGTCCGTTGACTTGTTCCGTTTTCGTTTGAAATAGGATTAGATATTTTGTAGAAGAGGCCCGCCATAAAACGTTGTATTAGTTACTTAATAATATAGAATCAATCAATGTCATAGAGTATTTGCATAAAAGGATGTTTCCTTTATATGTCTGCCTCCATAGAAACTCGCACAAAAAGCTGTGAAACATTCCACGATACATTCTACAGTGGCGTGTATTCTTCACTTTATATGGCGACCAGAATTTCATGAAACTCAACGTGCATAGCTGAATCCTAACCTGACCCTAACCTAAAATTATTATCCTGATACAAATCCAACGCACATCTAAAAAAAAGTACATAGAAAAGTCGATGGATGACGTGTGCGCGCACTGCGCATTGCTTGCGTGGCTATGTTTTTTGTTATTTTTTTTGTTTTTTAGAAGACTCATGTTTCCATTCGTTTCGGGATCTTAAACAGAAGATCGATATGACTTTCATCGCTAAACGTGCACATTAAATGTACGCATCTTACTCTACATGCGTCCAACCATCTCCATAAGAAGCTCTGAGAACCGGTTGGTTAGTCGGTCTGTCACACTTAAGTTTAAAATAGTATCGTTATGACTAAACGCACACATTGTATGGTGGCGTCATTAATATATATGTTTTTCTCCGGAAATTTCTTATTTCGTTCTTTCTTTTTTTCGTATCTTTCTTTACTTGCTACAGCTACTACTACTACTTTTCTATTATTACTATTGTTAATACTACTACTACTGCTATTACTGCTATTACTACTACTACTACTACTACTACTACTACTACTACTACTACTACTAATGTGCAATTCTTTCCATTTTGAACATTTTCTACTGGCTTTTCTAAGTCATATCTCAGCTATATTCTGTGCTGGATATTAGGAATGCAGTTCTTCAATGGCCATCAAATGATTAAATTCGAGTATAACCTGTTCCAAGACGATTGCTACAGTTAGTAATTCTTAGTAACTCTATGAAGAACGTGTATTTATTAATAAGTAATCAATAATTGTTTTGTTGAGTTTTTACTTTTAGTTTGTATTATGTATCTTAATTGCATGTCGTAATTAAACACTTTTCATTCTACATTCGAGTTCTTCTTTTGCTTATCTGTATTGTAGCATTGCATGGGGAGTTCTTCGATCGCGACAAGACTGCCTGTAATCTTTCCCTTGACGGAAAACTGCTGAGTCTCTCGTTTACACGTTGTAAGCAGATACCTCAATGGATAGTGACGTCTCTCAGCAGAAGAATGGTGAAAACAGCAATCGTAAATATGTTTATCTTTTCTTCTTCTTTTACTTTGTGGCGGCAATAATAGAAGCATTTGAAAAGAACAACAAATAGATCCATTATTTTCTCTTAGATTTGGTTTACGTTTTACAAGGATTTACTACAACTACATCTAGAAGAAATGCACTTTACCCTGACCCCAAACCCCGTAGAGGTGATGGAAGCCTCGAAAAAAGCGTCCGTTTACTTCGTCGCCGCATACTCAAAAAGCAGAAGCGATCTCGTTTCTCTGAAATGTCCATTTCCTGCTATACCGCAACTTCCTGTATACGTAGCTCTACCCTCTAACTTACCAATTGAAATTCCCTTTTCTTACTTAATATAACATTATACGGAAATTTCCTCTTTTAACACTATTTTACACCCCGCAGTCCAATATAACTACATTATAACAACATGTGAGGTGAGCGACAAACGTCCGTCTTTTTTTTTTCAGTCAGACGTCAAATAATACAGATAGGTAAAAAGAGCAGTCGTCGGGAGCACCCCATCTCCCGGCATTTTCTTTTATTGATAATAATTTTTCTCGCGATTCCAGTATTCTTTGTGCCCTTTCAGTCGAGGTGTGGGTAGTGTCACATCTCTTCAATCCTTCCATTCAATCAGACTCTACACAGCAACTTTCCATGTTACCAACTGTGTCTATTGAAGGAGTTGGGGATGGGGTTAAGTTATAGTCTTTTCCTATGCATCTACTGAAGTAGATTCGGCTCCATTGTGCTCGGCTTAAATGCTCCATTCTTGTTGATCGATTTGATTCCAGTTTACTAGTGAGTCGTTAATGTCACCTGGTTATATGGGTTGCTTTTTGTACTTGGATTTTACTTAATATGTCAGCTGTTTTCATCACTGCCGGATTGTGTATAGTGTCAGTTGTTTTTTAGATTCCAATATATTCGAGTCTTGGTTCCAAGTTATTTGGAGATTTTCCTAATAGTTCGAAAATCATTGGTATCACAGATGTTTCATGTTCCATAGCGAATCAGCTCTTTGGAAAGTTCTATATATTTACTTAGTATTTTTAATGGAAATTGCTCCAGACAAAGCTTGAAGCCACTTGATGTAAAGAGGTAACAATAGCGAAATATGATTATCGCAAAGACATGGATGCCTATTGGCCTTAGTCTTGAAAAAACAAGCCTATAGGTAGGAGGAAAACACTCAGGAGGAATGGAGTTCTACAAGCCTGCAGTTCTTGGAAATAAGCTACTGGAATACGAAGCTGTATTATAATAAGGTATAAAAACAGCGAATTGATAAAGACGACTAGACCAATAAGTCAAACGAGCTTGGACAAAAGAAGCAGGAAATACATCACATACTTTTGAAGAACACATGTCATAATAGTATTTATAGAACAGACTGACACTAGCAACAGCACCTCTGTGAGAGAGAAAGGGTGCAGAGAAGAAGAAAGGGTGTGGTCAATCAAATTAGAGATACGTTTCTGCACCGTATCAAGAACCCTCAAATGGGACAGAGATTCACCAGCCCACATATGACAAGTTGATCAGCATAATCACGTTGGTAAACCAGTTCTCGTTAAGTCACCGAAGGCATCGATGAACCTGGTCAGTACCGGTGAACCTGGTCATAATTTCATAATAGAAGGCACTGTATGTGAGAGGACGACGACACCTCCCTATAAAAATAATACTTTCAAAAAGTAACTTGGTTAAATCGGTATACACATGTGACTGGTAACCGTTTGTGAATTTGATATTCCTTTGAAAAAAGGGGGAAGCCAGCTGAACAGGCCCAGGGTCCGTGCTGCACCAGGGCAGCAAGACTAAGTTGTTCGGTCTGAGTGCCGGTTATTTTCATACTAGACGAAGTTCGCTTTGGCTTCATTCTGGCAACCTAGGAGATCGCCTCAACCATCAAACTATTCTTCATCGGAATTTAGTAGTGTTCGGCTCCGTCCAAGTAGGTGAATAATACCAGACATTACTTCTTTTTTGAAAAGGCTGGTTTATTTTCGATTACATGAGCCCCCCCCCTACCAAAGAATGCCGACGAATCCGTTCCCGGCTATTGTTGTACTTGATCAGATTGTCTCTTCCGGGGAGCTATTTATCCATATCTCCCGGCACTTTGCAACATTTTGCTGCAGGTGGTTACAAGTAAAGCAAAACTTCACATTGTGAATGATGGGATGACGAAATCAAGTATTTAGCATGATTTTGTTTTTACTTCTTGTTGATTATTATCAAGTATAATTCTCTTGCTTGGATGAATTTGTCCATTTGTATTTCAAAGTTTAAGAGGATTTTATGCCTTTAATTTGTCAATACTGGCATTGATTTGCGCCTGTACCATTTCTTTGCGTGTTCAAAGAATATTCACTATCACAGTTCCCAGTGGATAGCCTTTTCAACCTAGTCATGTCTATTTTATATACCTTTCGGGTCAGCTTGCTGAATTTACTTATGATGTAGTCTAATGTTTCATCTCTTTGTCAAAAGTCTCTATTCGGTGTTTTCTAGTGTCCTTGCTATTATTATAGTGGGCCCTAGCGCAATGGTAACTATGGGATGAGCCCACGCTCCCAAATTGGAGCCTCACCATCAGGTGTAGTTTAAGCTCATACCCAAGAAAGTTCATATCTAGACACACATCTATAAATACGTGTTAAAAATGAATAATAAATAGCAGATTCTACTGAGACTATAGATGGGGTCTTAATGGTAACACTTTTCTATGCAAGTGTGGATCTGATAGTAACTAAGGAATGAGCCCACACACCTCAACGCTCACAAATAGGACCCTCAGAACCGGATGTAGTTTATGGCATATCCACCATCTTGGGTGCGTTGCAGCCATTATTTAGACGTCTGATTTTGTTTTATTGTAAAAAAGGCAAACACCGACACATGACAATATTCATTGATTTATTGCTCATGTCATCAGCTTTTCTGAATAATATTCCTTTTAAAAGCCATTAATCATGTTAAATGGGGGATTTGATGTTAGTTATTATAAAAAATATATTATTACATAAATTACATTTTTTTGCCATCGTGTTGCGTCGTTGCTTTTTCATTGATCCTAATTCATATCTATTTTTTCTTGTGAAAGTAATAATGATTATGGAAGCAGTGCGTTATCGACAAAATGGATACGATCGTAGACTGTGGAATCGACTATGCTGAGTTGCAGTTTGCTCGTTTCTATGCTAATCAATTACGTACTAATAACTAAAGGGAAGGTATTAACCCCATCTTTATCAACAAATACATAAATTACAACTTCTGTTCACGGAATCACATACAATAACTGTTTCGCCAATCGTTCTATTTATTTATTAATCTATTTATTTATTTTTCATGTGTATTTTTTAAATTTTATTTTCTGTTTGTTACGAATTTACGAGTGGTTGTAAATGCATGGCCAAAATAGAAAACTGCAAATATGATTTGCGACATATATTTTAAGTTCAGTATTGTAGTCCGTTTCTTCATTTGCCAGCACCAAATTACTTAGCTTGAGTATCTGCTTCTTCAACTTTGTAAAACATTCGCAGAAATAACTCGTTTTACTACCACAACTGCACAAAAACTTTCTTTTCTACCTCCGTGTCACTAATATCAAAAAGAATTTCTATGGACAAGTTTTCTTTCTTGCTCATTCCCACAGCATTTATTTCCTGTGGGCTACAACATGGTCATCTTTAAATCCAATGTCAACAAATACTTTTCTATGAATCGCCATCGTAAGAAATCCATTTTTTTTCATTCTATGCATCTTTTCAATCTTATAATAATATTCGTCATCATTCTACCGACATTTATAATTACCCTCGAATGGCGTTTAGTCTTCGTAAGTCTGACTCATTATTGTTTTTTATAAAGTAACACAATACTGAGTTTTTTTGTTCAAAAATAGGATCCAAAATTTAAATATTTAATCGATCTATATTTGAATGAACAAGAAACCGTGGTAAAAACGCAGTTTACCAAGCATGAAAAAGTTTATTAAAAATACAGCAAGATTTTCCATGGAGCCTCCTTGTAGCCATAAAAGTGAAAAATAAAAAAACATGGCCCAACTATCAGCCGGTCGTATTTAAGCGGCATAGTAATCCGATACATCATACAAATGTTACGCTTCACTGTCGACCTGCCAACAGACCTATAATAACCCAGTAGCTCACTGTGGAACCATATACTGTACCAGAAACACATTACAAAAAAAATGCATACCTCAGATCGACAGGAAACAAGGCCACACCAGCCACGCGAGCTACAGCGCACCCAAGACATTGTCGGTCTGATTTTGGCATAAAGTAGCCACCCCGGAAGTTGATTGGGCGTTTAAACGTATTTACAAGAAATAAACTACTATTATTTTCAAAGTTTTATATCAATCCAGCATTTAATTATTTTCTGTACAATGTTTGTTCATTCTTATTCATTAATTGTCTATATTTGTATTCGAAGAAAACAACAATAAATAAATGAACTGAAAAGTTCTGAAAATAATGAGCAAAAACCACAATGCAATTAAAGCTGAGTAAGCAGAATTTTCAAAGTTTAATTTTCTAAATATATTTTTATTTACTGTTTCTAAATTG
>OY744530.1:71450939-71473439 GCA_963556195.1 Sepiola atlantica
TTAGCAATTATATAGAATCAGGGTGAAGGGCGGTGGAGTCATATACCTATTTCTAGCTACCCGTTAATCATGATCATTAACCCATTCTGAAAATTCCTCAATGGTAATAATGGCCATGTGCAGCTCTACAGGGGGGGGGGATTTCTAAAAACAATAAGCGGCATTAATATATTTTATTTATGAGATATATAAAATCTTTCAATGTGTTCTGCTGCTCGCATATGTATACTGCGAAAGGAATAGATCAACTCTAGGAATAAGTGAAAAATAAGAAATAACAACTTGGATGCTATCACTATTTAATTAAATTAGGTTAAATTAAACTAAATTAGTTTTTAATTAGATTAAATTAAATAAAACAATTGGTGGCAGGAATGGAAGAAAAAATACTTAAGGGAAAAAAATAATTAAAAAAACATGCATGCCGACACGGACTTTATTTCTAAAAATAGAAACAATGGCTTTTTATAAACTGTATTTTGTACAGGGATTTCATAAAAGTAATAACAAAGTCTCCCGTCATTTAACGAGTTAGAGTGATATTTTCCCATAAAGTGGTAAAAAATAACCCCGTCCATTAAAAAAAATTTTTTTTAATAGAAACTAGATTTCTGATAACGATATTCCGTAGTAATATTTATTTATGGAATATAGAATAATGTTCTCGCCAGAGAGGTGTAAACAGACACAGCCGTTAAGGAACTATTTTAAATTATTTAAAATAATAACTAGATTTTTGTAGAAAACTTTTTTAGTAACATTAATATATGAATGATTTTTAAGAGATAATTTCTGCGGGATAGGTTTTTTTTTCGCTTCGTTAAATAACAACACGATAGTAATCGGCAGTAAATTAAATGAAAGATATTTTCCCTAAATGTAAAATGACGTCCCAGACGCTAGATAATTAATTTTTATGAAGAATAATTTTTATAATAGAATTTTTTAGAAACAGTATTTTGAATAAATATTTTCTATCTACTAATTAAGATACTAATTAAGATTTTTTCTTAAAATAAAGGAGAGATTCTGCGAGATTGATGTTCGTTCAACTCGTCGTGTGTTTGTTTCGAAGGGGAAAAAAGTCAGGCCTGGAAATAAGGTTCGTCTGACCGCTGGCATTCCGGACGTACATTTATGTTGCCTTTCCTTGTGATGGAATTGATGTAGAATTCCCATACTATTAGTGGCTTGGAATGATAACTTGTGAGCGGTTACTTGAATGTTTTAGTTTTTTGTTGGGGGGGATTTTTTCATCATTGTTCCGCCCGACGTGAAAGTGTATTATCGCACATTGTTCCGATTTTTTGGGGAGTTCTTTTTTAATGCATTTGGGACCGATTATTTGCTTGTTGGCTTGGTGGCAGAAATAATGCACGAGCTACTTTTCTAAGAAATTTTCTAGGTTTTCCTTTTTATCTTTGTACTTTCTTGTTTTTTAATTTTTATTTTTTTCCTCTTCTCTTCTTAAGTGACTTCAACTAATGCAACGCCACATTGTGTATTGTCGGTAGTTGAAACCCTTATTCCAGACATTTAATTTCCCTGATGATCTGCCAAACAGGTACCTGCTTGGTAGTGAAACACGTGTAGGAAAAACAGTTAATTTGAATAAATAATATTTGTATGAAAAAGTCTTTAATGATGATCATTGGTCTCCTAGAAGGAATGTTTTGGTAAACCTTCATAAAATCTCGTGTATATATATATATATATATATATATATATATATATATATATATATATATATATATATACATATATATATATATATATTTATATATATATATATATATATATATATATATATACATCTGGGCTTCGGATGGTAGTATCATGGTGAACAAACATATACTTCACTGATCACTAAAGAAGGAGGAGGTAAAGACTGAATGGATGGTATCATGATTAACGTAAATGAGGGGGTAAAACCTGGGAAGATTCATCGCCCCTTCTTTTAAAAAGTGGGTGGAAATGCCTTAGAAGATGGTATCATGATTAACGAACATTATATACTACACTACTCCTCGTGGGGGTAATGTCTGGTAAAATGGTTTCATGACAACAGAACAGATACTATACTACCCCTCCAAAATAGAAGCAGAAATACTTGGGAGAATCCCCTCCTAAGAAAAGAAGGTAATGCCTGCGAGTATGGTATTATGACAACAGAAAAGATACTAGACTACCCTCTCCCGTAAGGGGAGCATAGTCTCATGACAACAGAACAGATACTACATTACCTCTTCCTATTAAAAGAGGATGTACTACTTGGGAAGATTACCTTCACTCTCTTAAAAGGTGGAAGGCAACTACTGGGAGGACTATTTTATAACCACAGAACCGATACTACACTATCCACCCACATTAAAAAGTAATAGAAATATGGATTAAATCATTTTTCTTTTTCCATTCAATTAAAAATGCTTACTCGTAAAAACATAATATTTTATGGCTCCTTTGCTTAAGATCAAAGTGTAGTAAATGTTCTCAGTATCCCGGCGACACTATTGCATAAATATATAAGAAAATATCATAATGCAAATTACAAATGAATATGCAGGTTAGGAATACTTAAAACGGTACGTAAGTATGTTCAGATGACTATGTACACGATATTTCAAAATCTGATGTCGTATCACGGAATAAAATATGCACAGCTTTCATTTCTAGAGTTGATTAAATTTAAACGTTTAGGTGCAGTGGCAATCATCACGGCCTCTGAGTTGCATAGACCGTTTGATATTTTTAGGATGGACATTTTATACTGTGTGGAATATTTTTGGATCTTACATTTTTAACTAAAGTAGTCAGTGATGTTTTGTTATTGCCGACATCGTTATTGAAGGAGTAATTATGCATAGATATTCGGGTTTTAATTAAATTTACTGTGGCCCCAATATAAGTGTGTATCTTAGGGTTTAAAATTGTTCCTGTGCCATTTATATTCCTATTAATTTGCACCGTAATGCTATACCTAATAATTCTACTATCCATCTTCCACATAAGCAAGCCGAAAATGATCTTCTAATGGAAGTTAACGATGATGCTAACAATAGTATACAATCAATTAACCAACCTAATCCATATCATGAAAATACAGTAAATAGAAGTAGACCCGTGAATAAGAATATAAATAAATAAATCCAACTCAATTTTATATATATATATATATATATATATATATATATATATATATATATATATATATATACTAGCTGTACCCGGCCACGCGTTGCTGTGGCTGTTAGTTGAAATGAAGAGGTGGCCTTTTGGAGTTCATTTTGATCCAGTTCCATAAGTTGCCATTTAATATGAATGGTTTAATTTTCCAATACTTGTGGATACACAACATTCTTAGTGGTTCCCGTTTCAGTGTAGATGAAGAGATTGTCCGGTTTGCCGACTCTAGAACATGCAACGTATAATTGCCCATGTGAGAAGCAATCAGTATGTAAATATAAGCCACAAAATTGTAAAGATTGTCCCTGTGCTTTGTTGATTGTGATAGCAAATGCCAATCGAATTGGGAATTGTAATCTCTTAAATTGAAAGACCAGATCTGTTGGAATCATGGGAATGCGCGGAATTAGGACATCTTCACCTTTGAAAGGCCCTGTAAGAATTGTTGCTTCAATGATGTTGGTCAGTATTTTTTTTACTGAAAGACGTGTGCCATTACAAAGCTTAGGCTGGTTAATATTTTGCAGCATGATAATTGGTACACCAATTTTTAATTGCAGTACATGTGGTGGACTCCCTGGCAAATCTAGCGGATTCAAAAACTCTGAGGGATAATTGACTGCTTCATCTGCTTCAACAACAGTGTCGACTGACTTGTATGTGACTAACTCACCATGAATGTTCAACTGAATATTATTGTTGAGTTCGTGGACATCTTTGTTCTTCGGTGCAAGAATGGCTCGTTCACTCAGCCAACTGTGATTCTTAAAATGAATGTGGATGTCCGGGAATACTTTTGTAATTAATTCGTCTTTTGATGTAACTAAATTACAGAAGTTGTGTGGCAATGAAATTCGCTCTGTAGTGAGATTAGCCGGCACTTTTCCATTCCCAATTTCCAACAATTGTTTTGAAAAGAATTCTGGTGATAGATTATTTTGCTGCTGGACACGCATATTTATAGTCAAATTTAATGTCTTAACATGTCGCCAAAAAGTGGAGTATTTGAGGCAAGCATTTATTTCATCTGCTGGTGTTGATCGAGGAATTATAGGTAATGTTTGCCTGAAATCTCCAGCTAGCAATATCACTGCATTCCCAAATAATCTACCATTTCCACGCAAATCTTGCAATGACCGATCAAGAGCCTCCAGTGATTTTTTGTGTGCCATTGTGCATTCATCCCAAACAATAAGTTTACATTTTTGTAATACCTTTCCCATACCTGATGTTTTGGAAATATTGCACATGGGAGTTTCAATAAATTGCATGTTTAAAGGTAGTTTCAAAGCTGAATGAGCAGTTCGTCCAACTGGTAGCAATGTTGCAGCTATTCCTGAAGATGCAAGAGCTAAGGCTATGCCGTTTTGTGATCGAATGGCTGCCAAAATAAATTTAATTAAGAAGGTTTTACCAGTTCCTCCTGGCGCATCTAAGAAAAATATATTTCCCACTCCATTATTTACAGTCTGCATTATTTTGTTGTAAATGGCTTTTTGCTCAGGTGTTAGTTTGTGAATATTTTCTTGCACATACAACAAAAGATCATCTGTGTTGTAATTTTGTTCCCTATGTAATTCTACATCAAACAAAGCAGCAGCAGGTCGTGTCGGCGAGGTAATTACTAATTGATTGAGAACTTTGTTTGCAATTTCTAAGCACAAATTTTCAATTCTTATCAATGCCTCATTATAGATTTCTGATGTAAAATCCAGGTAGGTATTTGGATTTTCATCGCGTATTTGATGGAAAATGTCTTCGGCCATGTGTAGTTTATATTTCTCCCATAACTCTATTGGAGATGAAGGGGAGCAATTGGTCAAGATGATTGCAAACAATGCACGAATATTATTAGGATGGGATGTGTTGCACGCATCATTAATGCATTCATCCCAGTGTCTGTCATTTTCCAATAAATTCAGAGCTTTACATGCACTGCGAAAAGTGGCATGTGTAATGCTATTGACAATTTTTAATTGCTGGAATGATGTTGGACCAGGCACATTTACCAACAACATGCGAAGAAAGAAACATTCATCTTGTTTGGGATGGATAGTATACAGTCTGCCTATTGTGTTTTCTTTGAATATTCCAGGTTGTCCTTCACCTTGCTGTCCTCGTTTGCGTCGTTCAAATGAATGTCTACTCCTATTCCATGTGTAATACTGAGGCACTTCCGAATAGAGGAGTGTTTTTGCAAATGTGTCAGTTTGACATAACATGAAGAAAGCCGTTAATGTTGTAGCCGGTGGATTCAAAGCTATTTGTTCCACATTCGAAGCTGTAAAGTAAACACGTTGTCCATTTTCTAGATGTACCGCTAAGTGCACAATAGCCGGACTTCGTTCATGTATGGGAAAAGAAAGAATTCGCCATACCGCTTCATTGCTGCTTATGTATCTTCCAGCTTGATACTGTGTGATTTCATCAATATGTAGGCTTTCATTCAGATCATTTCTACGTGTTTGCACGGCAAAAACTGCCTTTATTCACATACTTACAAATGTATTTGATGGACTTAACGGAGTTACAGTATTCCACATTGATGTGTGATTTGTAGGTTTTTGATAGCAAAGGTGAATATGGGACAACCCATCGGTTATCAACTTCTATATTGCCATTTCGCATTTGTAAAGTTGCTAATTTACCGCCATCTTCTACCGACCTTCTTTTGTATAAAGGGTATCCATCATTTCCGGTAACTGTGTTGGGTAGTAATGCTCGGGGATATCGCTTTGAGCATTTTCCATCAAGCATGCATGGTGAATTTGGATTAATTATACCGCAAGGTCCGTGTATCATATGTTTAATTACAATTTCATGCAAATCCTTGTCAATGTCAGCATCAGGTAATTCAGCAGATATTACATTGTCGATTTCGTTTGGACTGATTTTGTTGTAGAGCCAGATTAGGATATGGGAGTGTGGCAATCCTCTCTTTTGCCATTCCACTGAATACATCCAGCAGCACACAGAACCAAATACTTTATGTTTTACAATGAAATTTATTAGCGATTTAAGCTTTTGTCTGAATACACGCGCTGTAATATCATGTCTATCTACTGATGATTGGCCAGGAAGTAAAAGTTGTTTTATATCATTCCAAGCTGGGTTGCATGTAAAAGTAATGAAGAGGTCAGGACGCCCATAGAGACGAACATATGCAAATGCATCTTGAGTGTACTCATGCATATGACGTGGACTGCCTAAATATGAAGATGGTAAAATTGTAAGTCTTCCAACATTAGTTGTATTACCATCATTTACAACTGCATCTCGCAAATGAACATATTCTTCAGAACGAAGTTTGGACTGATTCAAACGGATGAATAGCAGACGTTCAGTTTCAATGTTTGCATACATGTCTACAATATATTGGTGGAACAATTGGCGGCATTTCAGAATGTGAATGTTTTCGTTCTCTCGAATCATAATTCGGTATGAGTAATAATTCATTGCGCTGCATTTCTTATCCGTTTCTTCGCCACTAACTGGATTTATCATGGTAACATTGAAATGATATCCATCAGCACCATCCCAAAAAAGGAGTGGATATTGCAGGGCATCGTAGCATCGATGAGTTGCAGCAATGTTTGTTAATTGGTCATTCCTCCTATGAAGAACAATATCCCTAGGTTGAAATTGATCTCCAACTATAACAATTGCCACTTCATCTATACTTGGAGCATTGAATCTTCGCACATGTTCTCCAGCAGGCGTTTTGTCAGCATGAATAATAATTTTGTGTGTATCAGATGGCATCATTTCAATGGCAGTTTTGAATAAAAGAACTAAATTGTTTTTATTATGGAGCATATCTTGCAGTTGGGAAACAATGGACCTTTTTATACTGGTTGAAATTCCACAGCGTGCATTCAGTTTATCATTGTTATCACCGATAAAATACATTTGTAGAAATTTATGTTGAGCATCTGGATATGGAAGCAGAGATCCAACTTTATGGTAAATTTGTCCTTTTACTTTAAAAGTTGGCATGAATTGAGCTGTAATAGTTTCTGCAGCGAACGACGTCATTTGGAAGCATGAGTTGTAGTTCCTGATGTTTGATAAAAAATGCTTTGATTCAGCCGTATTACCAGCAAGCAAAGTTTTTAATGGTTCTGGTGGATCTGCCAGTTGAGGTAGTTTAATTTTCCCTGCGGCACAACACAATCCTTTAGTTTCTCCCTTAAATTTCAGAGCTTTGCAATAGGGACACACTTCAGTCATAGTGCCTATGTGAACATGGTGGCTTAAACTATAATCCTCATGAGGGTTGTAATGAAATGCTAGGCGATCCCAATCCAGGGATTGTTGAGCATGGAGCCTTGTTTGACGCCGATCTGCTAGTCTCAGCCTCTCGCGTTCGTTACGTTGTGAACGAAGCAGATCTGAAGATGCCTGACGGGATTGTTGTACCCGCAACCGTTTCTTTTCAAGTCTGGCTGCACGTCGCTGTGCTGATTCATTCGCACGTACTTGAATCATCCTTTGTCTAGCTTGTTGGTTTGCAGATGCCAGTTGTTCATGAGTTTGATTTGCAAGTAATCGACGCCTTGTTTCTGCACGGCGAGTATGACGACCTAAGTTTGATCTTCGGGGGGGCATGTTTACCTGTATAAATGTAACAGTAGGAAAGAATAATTGTATAAAGGTAAATGGATTAAAAAAAACAATAAATTATAACCCGCTTCAGGGTTGTCGAAGAAATGCAAGTATGGTTTTTTTTTTATAGATGAAGCATGTTAAAAGTAAGAAAATGAGGAAGAAGGCAGGTTTAAAAAACAACGAAGTAGATACGAAATGAAATTAAAGCACGTCTGTTAAGTATTAAATCGTACCTGAAGGATGGTTAAAGTCTAAAAAATGAGTAAATGCGAAATGAAATTAAAGCACGTGGGTTATGTATTAAATCCTACCTATAAAAATGAAACAGTAGGAATGAATAATTTTATAAAGGTAACTGGTTTTAAAATAAACAATCAATTATAACGCGCGAGTAAGGGTTGTGTAAGAAATGCAAGTAGTGTTGTTTGTTTTTTTAGAGATGAAGCATGATTAAAGGAAAGAAAATGAGGAATAAAGCAGGTTTTAAAAACATCGAAGTAGAGAGGAAATGAAATTAACGCACGTTTGTTAGGTAAGTATTAGTGTAAACGTTTGTTTAGGGCAACAAACAACGAATAAGGAAAACACTTTTTACGTATGAAGTAGATACGTGACAGCGGGAGGAGGAAGGTCAATCCGGAAGTGAAGTTGGACATGCAGGTTGGCAGAAACGAATTGTAAACCGGAAGTGCAACTTAGTAGGAACGAATTGTAATAAAAAGTGTTTTTTTTATGTGTAAAGTAAAAATTATGTTAATAACAGAAAAACATAGCTCGGATGTAAGGATTAAAAATTTCAGTGGTAATGGTATAGTGGAAGTATATTTCCATGGGAAACGAACAAACCAACTTTACATTTTTATATATATAGATATAGATTTAAGGCGATTACATGTAAACAGCTTGAAAAAAATATCCGCACTAAAAGAATTTAAAAAATATTAGCCCTTAGGGTACTTATCCAGATTAGGACCCAAGCTAACCCTAACCGACGCCAAGTCGATTTTTGCTTGGGTCCTAATCTGGATAAATACCGACTTTAGAGTAGGGCGTCACTTTCCTGTATCAATTTAACGTAAAATGATCACACCTTTCAGACCAGTTTGTGGTAAGAAAGGACATGTGACCAATTTTCTTTTTTAATTTATGAAAAAAAAAAATATATATATATATATATATATATATATATTTCAAATCGTAAACTGCTTCGACCATTTTTGGGATTGCCTCGGGATTCTCCCTCAAAGTATTGAAGAAACCTCTTTTGTCATAAAAATTGATTAATAAATTTAAACAAAAATAAACAAAAAACGCAGACAAAAAAAATGTTTAACAATTTTGTGTTTATTTTTAATAAAATATTTAACTTCACACAAAACAAAATAACATTCTTGTTTACTGTTTGGTGCTAGAAAAATATTTAATTCAGCCGACGTAAAAGAAAAAAAAAATAATTTCCCTTTTGTCACCGAAATGTCAAAAAATCCATAACAACTGTAAGTTACAGCCTGTAACTGTAGTAAACACACAAACAGAAAAGAAATTCCGTTTCGTTTTTATCAAGAAACATTACAATCTCATTACAATCATAAAAAGGGTGTACTATATTATATACTCATTCACGTGATGAGCAGGTTGAGATTGCGCAACACTTGCTTAAATGTAGACAGACACCCTTACAGGGGGTATCCATTGTCTTTCGAGACTGAAGAGGTCTTTATTACATATTTCATTATTTCTTGTGCGGTGAAGGAAAATAAAAGACAAATATTAACAACCAAAACCGAATTAACACATTTTTAACAAAAAAATTGACATTCACACAACTTCCTGTTTTTTTGTTTTGTTGTTGTTGTTCTCGAAGTTAGATTATTTAAAAATAAACAAAAAACGCAGACAAAAAAAATATTTTTAATAAAATATTTAACTTCACACAAAACAAAATAACATTCGTGTTTACTGTTTGGTGCTAGAAAAATATTTAATTCAGCCGACGAAAAAGAAAAAAATAATAATAACACTTTTTACGTATGAAGTAGATACGTGACAGCGGGAGGAGGAAGGTCAATCCGGAAGTGAAGTTGGACATGCAGGTTGGCAGAAACGGATTGTAAACCGGAAGTGCAACTTAGTAGGAACGAATTGTAATAAAAAGTGTTTTTTTATGTGTAAAGAAAAATTATGTTAATAACATAAAAAAATAGCTCGGATGTAAGGATTTGCTATAAAAAAATTTCAGTGGTAATGGTATAGTGGAAGTATATTTCCATGGGAAACGAACAAACCAACTTTACATTTTTATATATATAGATGAAAAGTTATATATTTTTATGTGTAATATAAACTCATAAACTTAGTAACCGACCATTATGAATTTTATAACACAGTTGATAGGTGTAAGAAGTACAAACATGAGCTGAATGTAGTTTAATTTTGTTTCAAGCAAAGACAGTAAAAATGGGGCGGAAGCCTTCGTGAAAATTCAGATATCTCTGTTCATTTTTCGTAACATTTTAGCAATTTTACACATTAATTAATAAATATTCCACAATTTTATTAGTTTTTTTTAATATTTTAAAGTGAATTCAGGAGGCATTATGTGGGCACAATTTGAAAATTAAAATATATTAGATTTGCTTTAAGTTTGATCCCTAGTCATTAGACAACAATTTATCCATATTCTCTAAATTTTATTTTCTTCTTAAAACCCGTTAACTTTCAGATTCAGATTTGAGAAATTTCCTAGAATAAAATCATGTAATGGATCTTGATCAAAATAAGAACAAGGATTCTAGACGTAAGGTTAATTATCATTATGTTTTCCTTTGTATCTTTCTAGGGGGGCATAAATTGATCTGTTTAGGAAATTCATTTTACGTGTTCTGGTGACAAGCCCTTATTTTAAAATTCAAATGTGTCATATTTGGCTTCAATCTAGTGCGTAATCATTAGTAAGCAATAGAACGAGATTTGCATGAATTTCAAAATCTTTCCAAGGTCTCTTAAACTAAACTCTTTAATTTTAAATATTTTCTAAATCATTTATTGTTGTTGGATCAAAATGTTAACTAGGATTCTAGACATTAGGTGTAGTAGCATTATATCTTTGTTATAATCTTCGTAAGGGGGCATTTAAGTGGTGCAAATCTGTTCTGTTTGAGGTATTAAATTTACACGGGTATTCTTCTAATACATACATACACACACAAACAAACACACACACATATATATATATATATATATATATATATATATATATATATATATATATATATATATATATAAGAAGTATTGTTGAAAGGCGATGACAATGCATTGGTAAAGTAACACCGACGATTCGGAAAATGGTAAACAGTAATGACAATTTTAAGAAATCAATAATTTTCAAATAATTTATTTACGAATGTGTTATATTTGAACCGTGATGGTAGGGTGTATGTGTTCCTTTTTTAAAATTTCCGAGGGAAGCTTTATCCTCAGAAATTAAAATACACTCGCTGGAGTGTCTTTTCTTGCCAATATATATATATATATATATATATATATATATATATATATATATATATATATATATATATATTAATCTCAATGTCGGTGGGTATGTGTGTATGTCTGTGTGTCCTATAGACAAAAGAGTTAGAGAATCTACATAAAATCTAAATGTGTATGCTTATGTAAAACTAACCAGGGAAGATAATGGAAGTGTTCCCGAATTTCTACGTTAACCCCTCAAGATGGTAATAGAGCAATGGGTGGGATCGAGTTTTTCAGAAAACACAATGTCTGTCTGTATATTTATGTGCGAGTGTGTTTGTGTGTGTTTTTTCATGGTTAGATTTTAATGTAATGTATTTATTGATTAACGATCACGGAATATAATTAACTCATTGATTTATTAGAAATCTTGGTACAAACGTATTATTTCGTCTAATTTGCGTAGGCTAGACAGAAAACATTGAATTAATACCTAATAATGAAATGGTGTTTTCATACTTTTTTAATTTTTAAAACATAAATAATTTTCTTTGAAACATAATTTGTCTGATTTAATATTCATTCTTTAAGAAAGTTCATTGTTTCTTGGTTATTTTTAATGTTTGAGTTGATTGTTATGACAATCTGGTCTACATCGAATGAAAAGACTCTACGTTAAGCTGCGTGGATATATCTCTTGGTTTATAAACACAAGAAGAAGACAAATCCTTATTCTTATGCAGTTTTATTCTACATATTAGTTTTAGCTGAATAATTTGATAAGAGTTGCTCTCATTTCTGAAAAAAATAAATGATGTGTTTTGATTCTCTCATTAATTCAGAATGCTGAACGAGGCGTAATTTCAATTTCTAGCATATTGTTATTATACTCAATCCGGAATACTCATGTGACATGATAGGTAGACAGAAAAAATAATTTTAAAATTTCCAAAAAACACGGAATTCTCTAGCGACATAATAAATCGAAAAAAGTAAAAGAAATAGTCAAAATAGTTGACAAAAACAGGTGGTGGAGTATTACGAATAAGCGCCTAACACTTTTTTTAAAACTTTTCAAATTAATAAATAGTTAAAATTAAGGCACTTGTGCGGAATAGAGATGTTTGTTTTCATTTGTAAAGAGCTACAGTAGCGTCAACGGCAGACAATCCTTGATGTAAATCAAACATGAATGATTATAAATTCAGTAAAGTAATACAAAATCAACAATTCAAAATAATTAATTAATAGAACATTTATTGAAATAAATTAAAATGTGTGTCCTTGTTTGTTTTTGTTTTTTCAAAACGAACAGTTAATTTACAATATAGTAAAACAAATTGTAATTACAACAGTCATGTTAAAGGGGGAAGTCTTTTTCTAAACGGACATTTTTTTAAAGAAATTAAAATCTGTTAAAACGAAGAGTTTCCTTGAATATGTCATTTTTTTCAAAACGAACAGTTTATTTACAATATATTATTATTTGAATATCTCGCTTATATCGTTTGATTTTTGCACAAATTTTAGATGAAATTTATTAATTAGTATTAAATTGTATTTTTATCCTGAAATAAAATTCTAATTTATTTTTTAAAGATTTGAAAATAAAACTTTAATGTAATGCCTTAATCGTTGGCGGCCATGTTGTAATTTTCCATTTTCTTTGGCACTTGACATCTATAAAAAAGGAAATACATTTCGAAAAAAGAACAAATTAACAATGATTTCCAAGTTAATGAATAATCATTAGGATTCTTTCAGGGGAATAAAGTCACAATAGCAAAAACAAGTTAACAATGATTTCACAGTAATGAATAATCCTTAGAGGCAATCTGCTCGGTCCGATAACTTGCTGAAAAAAGATGGACTCTCACGCATGCGCCTTCGGTACTTCCGGTCCTCATTGATAGTGTCTTTTACTTACCACTATCAATGACGTCACCAGAAAAACTCGACTGAGTGAACTGCCCTGGGTTATTACGACAGCCGTCATCTAATCCTGCCCTCGTGAGGGAGGGAGGGGGGCAAGTAAATAGGGATTCCGTTGTTTTTTACGCTTATTAGGCGTGTCGTGCACGCGTGGTTCTGTTATCGTGTTATTCGTAATTCCTCACTTGTTATAATTTAAATAATTATTTAAAAGATAAAATTGTATTTTTCTGAAACTGGGGATATATAAGACATTTCTTTACCTTCTTTTTACTATACAAAAGAAGGGGATGTGCTGGATGGAGGTCAAAGAGGGAGTAGGGAGAAGGATGTGGACAAATGGGGAAGGGGGAAAAGATAAAGATAAAGACACGGATTGAGAGAGGTAGAGAGATAGGAGTTAACAAATAAATATGCAACCCACACTTTTTAAACTATGGCCCCGGGCAACACCGGATAGCCCTGTTAGTATTATATTAAAGTTGAGTTAACTAACGTTTGTTTCTCTAAGGCGTTTTTCCTATATGTTTTAATCACAGAAAATACAAGCGGTGAGTGTCGGTGTATGCAAGTTCTAAGTCTGTAATATGTGGATTTAGTTAATATCTCAAGGATGTAAACTTCTTGGTGGCCGTATATTAGTGTTAGGATATTATCGCTGTAATGCTTCTACATTGTTAGCATCGTGGCCTGCTCCTCCTGATTGTTTTTCTTGTAGATGGCCTTATATAGTATATAAATAATTCAAACCTTTTTGAAATATATATATAATATAGGTCTACATGGCGTTATACTGTAACTGTACTGCAGAAATTGCTGACTGAAGCTTCCATAGTTGCAAGCTTGCTTGTTCCACGTCGTTACTCATTCAAAATTCACTTACATAACTCTTTTGATGCTTTTCCATTCACATGCATTTTAATCGATAAATGGTCGCATATATGAAATTAAATTACGAAGTGAATTAACGTAGTTATTCAATGTTTTCAATAAATCAATCGATTTTATGTTGGTTTGTCAAACAGATAAAAGTGTCTGATGTTGAATGCATATGGAAACATGAACAACAACAAAGCCAAACCACTACCACCACTACTACTTCTTCTGTATACATGGTGGCCCAAAAGTCTTGTTACTCCTACCAAAACGTAAGAACCACAGAGGAACAAGTAAAACAGCAATTTAAAACACATGTCCGTGAATCAGTTTATTCACTTTAAACCAGTAAATAAAAACACCAGATATACAAGTTATACTGTAATAGAAAAGAACATGCGTTAGGTTCAATTTATTCACTTTCATTGACATTGTCACAAACCGAGAAGTTCTGCATGAACACCAGCATCTTTATGGCAAAAAATGATGCGGCGCCATGATATATGTGATATTTGATGAAGCTGTGTTTGCTGATGCTTTTTTCATGTTACATGTTATTGTAGGGCTGATAAGACTTTGGGTTAACCTCCTGTTTATTCTAGTAAACTTGACCAAACAGAGAAGAGTTTTGTTTCATTTGTTTTATTGGATGTTTTAAAGGTTTAATGAAAGAACGGCAATATTATCTTATATTTCACGAAAATGAAACGCATAATCTTTGACGATTATCCTTTTTTTCAAATATTGAGGGATACTAAAGGGTGCCCCTGAAAACAGTAATTTCTAAAAATGTCAGCCAATGAAATCATTAATAACCTCTACATATCCTTTCTGCAATCCAACCATATTTGGTACAAATACACTCTAGTCTATACCTGACTTGTTCACCAAGTATCAGTCATCAATATTCAACAGTCTTTTTTATCGTTGTTCGATGATAAAAACACACCTACATGTTACGTACAAAATTGTCACTCGGTCTCTCACACTTCATTGTTGACAATGCCCTGATTTGGAATGTGATGACCCTTTTCATTGCAGAAATAGTTTAGAGGTTGCTTTAAAAGACATTATCTTTGAGATAACCTCATGAATAAAAAATATGGAGTCTCAGGTGCTGTTGAGTATGAAATCCATTCAAGATCGCACCTAATATGTTACTGATGAGACGATCACCAAAGTGTATCAGGATATTATTAATGGCGGTAAAATAAAGACTATTTAGGTTTAGGCATTCATGACTTAAACTTAGCAGACAAGCCAGGCATAAAGTGAAGTTTATTTGTACAAAATATTTTTAGATTGCAAAAAGGAGTTTGAATTTTATTAACAATTCCATGAAAAGGTATTTTAGCAGGGTCAACTTGTACTTAATATAGAAATGACTAACAGAAACGGTTTTACGAACAAATGGGATAGTAACACCATTCTCCTCAATTACAATAATAAAATGGAGTTTCTTCCATCGAAACAAATATGTATTGCTGGCAGATTATCTAGACCGATTCCAAGATTTAAAAAATACAATGTGTAACGCCATTAGAGAGCTTCTGGTAACACTCGAAGATGAAAGAAAATGCGTTTAACAAGAAATAAAAACACCTACACATCTGGGAAGTTTATTCAATCTATGACGAAGTAGTTATTTATAGCGATCGACTGGTTATTTCTGTAAAATTGAAGTAAAGAATACTAAAAGAATTTTATGCTAGTCACTTGGGAATTTCGAGAATGAAAAGTGTCACGAGAAGCTACGTGAACTGGACAAGTATGGACAAAGGCATTAAAAATTCGGTGAAACTATGCAAAGGTTGTTCACACCCTATAAATGTACACACCCTATAAATTTCAGACTCTGGCCTAAAACTGACCGACAGTGGTTTAGGATCCACATAGACTTTGCTGGCCCACTGGATGGTTTATATTACCAAATAGTCGTGCTCAGTTTCTCGAAATGGCCGTAATTATTCAAATATAAAAGACCAACCACGGAAGTAACCATTAGTTGATTACACGCATTGTTCGCTCGATCTAGGGTCGTTGACTGTATTATATCAGACAACGGAACGCAATTTATGTCTAGTGAATTTAAACTATTCTGTCAAACATTTGTAGTGGAGCATATTACGATCGCGTCTTACCATGCGAGAAGCATTCGAGAAGCATGCAAAAGAAATAGTCAGGGAGAACGGTTCGTGTGCACGTTCAAAAGACCATGTGTTCACTGAACTTGGAAATTTAAAATTGAAAGATGTCGAAGAGTTTCTTAGAAAAGCAAAATCAAAATTGAACATCTTAACCGCTTCAACGTGAAGTAACCGCCTTAACCGCATCAACATGAGAACGTGTGAGGGGGCTCCGTCATTGTTTCTCGGTGTGATGAAAGGTGCCAAAACGACAGCCAACAATGGTCATCACTTGATGATATACACTATTATATCCGAACACGGAGAGATGCAGGCGGTATGTGTTTACTTTTCTCTAAAGCAGTCCAAATGTTGGGGATAAAAATAAGCCGAATATAAGTTGTGTACGTGAGTATTGTTTTTTCTTTTTACATCGTTTTAATTCGTCTATGTTAGTTTTAGTATTCGTGTTTTTTTTTAAATAGCTCTTAAGGAAACGTGAAAGATCATGCCCAGTGATGCATTAATATTATTAGGTTGCTCGAAATATTTGATAAAATCTCTCTACTTATACTAAACTTAAATAAGTTTTGATCGAAATCGTATTAAATTCTCAAATCCTAAATACACATATTTTGTTTGGAAATATTCTATGGAAATAAAGTAAGCGCAAAATAAACGCGTGGACGAAAAGGATTCGAAACATCCTTCAAATTCGAGGGCAGTAGATAGTAAGGGGCTTACGTAGATCTCACAAACAGACGCAAGAAAAATGATAAAATCGGCTTCCAAAATGGCGGGAAATAGGGCGCGAAAAAGTCACTTAACGATCCTAAAAATGAAACAAACAAAAACAGATTGTCTTTATATGCGTCAATTCAATCTATGCGTTTAGCGCTGAAAATGCTATTTTAAACTAAAACGTGAAAGACCAACGAAAATTCTGTTTCAAATTTAAGCTTGACAGACCAACGAAAATTCTGTTTCAAATGTAAGCTTGACAGACCAACGAAAATGCTATTTCAAATTTAAGCTTGACAGACCAACGAAAATTCTGTTTCAAATTTAAGCTTGACAGACCAACGAAAATTCTGTTTCAAATGTAAGCTTGACAGACCAACGAAAATGCTATTTCAAATTTAAGCTTGACAGACCAACGAAAATTCTGTTTCAAATTTAAGCTTGACAGACCAACGAAAATTCTATTTACAAATTTAAGCTTGACAGACTGAACGATAGAAATGGTCTCCAGCGCAGATACTACGATGCATCTTTTGTTTTCTTTCGTCCACCGTCAAAAAGGCATATTGCTACTGAAACGTAAGGAGATACTGTGATAGCGGCCAGAATTATAGAGAGAAAACGTCGGTGGGGAGTTGTGCAGCAATATTTGTTCACATTACATTTACATTTCTTCGTGATGGTATTGTCGGAGAAACAGGGAGCAGGAAAAGAATTCCAAAGGCAAACGATTCAAGGAAATAAGCTATCAGAGTAATACATCTTCAGGCATCTAGGGGCCTCTATGGCGAATTGTATGATTTTTCTGCTAGTCGAGTGGATCGGAAGTATTTTCGTTGAAGAGGTGCAAGTGTAGTAAGTTAATTGCATGGGTGTACTTGCACAACTAGCACTGCGGCGATGCGGCAGATGCTGGCGCTTAGCATAAGGTGCGGGGCTTATTAGATTTAAAAATCTTTTTTCACATCCTGTCCAAGAAGGAGAGGCTAGTGGTTGATGCACCAGCCAAGATATGGTAACAATACTCTATACACGGGGAATGGTGGCTTTATAGAGATAACAGGTACTGGCAGATGTGGTTAGTTTTCTAGTCAGGTAGATGGAGCCTATCTTCTTTGCCACAGATATGGCAACGTCTTTGTACTTATTTGAACTCATGTTGCCTGAGAAGGTTAAGCTGAAGAGTTTGAACGTTGGGGGTCTCTGAAACGGTGCTATAGGTTATGACAATCGGTGGTTGGAAAAGTTTCATGGTTGTTAAAGGAAAGAAACTTTGGCTTGACAGCATTGAATGTGGCCATCCATTTGGGCCCATGTCTTACTATAAGCTAAAGGTAATTCTCGAAGAATAAAGAATGCACGCTTTCATGTTGATCTGTCGCTTGAATGCATGACATGGCAGTTCACACATATCAAGGTTTTACCATAGCAACTAAGTGTTAAGATGGAAGTAAGCCATTGCTATTATCAGTTTTTATAGTAATACCATTCTTACTTTATTAGCTATGCATTCTTTTTCTTGACGTTATATAAATAATAAACAATCACTTTCGGTAATTCTTTGGAAAAATGTTTTTGTTTTTTCCTATATATTAGTTTTAATGTTATTGTTATTACTATTTTTCTCTATTTTCTCTGTTGAAACATTTATCTTATTACTATTACAAACGTATATTTTTGTTTTCTTGATATATATATATATATATATATATATATATATATATATATATATATATATATATATATATATATATATATTTATACAGATAGTGTCATTTTCATTATTAGCATTTTATTATTGTTTAATTATTATAGACTATTTATTTTATTATTTTATATTATCAGTTTAAATACTTATGTTAATATATGTTCCTTATTATTTTATTATTTCTTTATTATCCTTTATTTATATATTATAATAGCATGATTATATATAATGTTTCTGTGTGTATATGTATATTTTTATAATTTCCTATGTACTTGGGTAACAATGTTGGTGTGTTTTGTTTATCTCCAAATTGTGATATAAATCCGCTCGTCTTAGTAACGATCGTACGCCAAAAATGGTTTTCATGTTGAATTCCTCGAATATATATATATATATATATATATATATATATATATATATATATATATATATATATATATATATATGTATGTATATATATATATATATATATATATATATATATATATATATAAGATAATATAAGTTGGAACAAATATATTTTTAACAGTTATCAATCCAAAAGTCGAGCTTCATAAAAAATAAACTTATACAGGGTGGGCCAAAATAAGGGTCCTATCTTAAAATTTGAATAACTTGAATTTGAATAACTTCCACAAAATAAAAGTTAAACTCACCAAACTTTATGTGTGTGTAGACTGACCCTTCCGAGATTTTTTGAAATAAACAAAACAAATTTTAGCCGAAAAACACTTCTTAAAACTTACAAAAACTAAAGTATTGTTTTTTACACTGTTTTGAGTTTTTTAAGCAGAAATAATGTTTTCTAAATGAGGGTACGTTCCTTAGGGCTAATACGGCTCATGCTTGCTTCGGAAGGGGTCCTTTACTGATTCTAAAAAAAAAAAATTTTTTAATCAATAAATAAAAAAGTTATGAATGTTTAAAAATAGGACCCTTATTTTTGCCCACCCTGTATAAACATTAGAGCAGCCTACGTGAGTTTACAAGAATTTCAATGTAAACACATTTCCTCGGGACTGCAATTTTTACTGAAAATAAAATTGTTCTCAAAGTCAAACAGACAGAATTAAATTGGCCAGCCAAAAAAATAAAAACGTCATAAAGATAAAAATTAAAAGAATTAACTGTTTACTAGGTCGTAACTATTGTGTCTATTGCCGCGCCCACTGACACAAAGCCCTACTTCACGCCTTTACACATTGGACGTATCATAGCGTCTAAACATATACATGCTAAAATCTTTACTATCCTTTCCCCACAATTGTGTCGAGACATACATAATTTAATGCATCCTTACTTCATTCACCGATTTTACTAACATGGATAGACATCCAAACTATTACCCATACTTCTCACCTTATATTAACTGTTTACATACACCTATTACTGGGGAGCAATTTGTAATAGTGCTCACATTTGCTCAATTACATATTTAAATACATGTAAGTTTAAGCAAAAATACATCTTTAATTCCTAACTTAGTTAAAACAATTTGAACGTTAATTATATTTAATTCCAACCCGTTCACTAGAAGATATAGTTAGTGTTAATAATTAAACTCATTGATTTCATATAAAAAGGATAAATAGATAAATATTTTCATCATCCTAATTCTCTAAAATGTATATCATTTACATGCAACAAGAAATATCACACTAGATGTGAAAAAGATAATTAATCCCCCCTTACTAGTGCATTAAAATAGTATGAGCCAGGCCGGTATTAATTTATATTAATTTCATTTCGGTGGCTAAGTAGTTAACGACGCGGACTGAATACCTGGGAATGCCGGGTTCGAATCCAGTTCGTTCCATCAAAACCACACCTGACTTTGTGTTTAACCTCGTGGAGAGGAAGTAAATATATATATATATATATATATATATATATATAATGAGAGAGAGATATATATAGTGACAGAGACTTTAACTCTAGTTTCTATTTACCAAAAGAGACGGGAGTTTATTGAATTGTATCAAACTAAAAGAAAAACATATTGCCATCCTTATCACGCGAAGCCCTCTCGATGAATACACAAATAGATGTAATTAATAGCTTACTCTTCCTATTAGAATCTTTTCCCAGTTAGCAATACCTGTTCTCTCTCGAATCTATCTCGATCTCTATCTATCACTCTGTATATATATATATATATATATATATATATATATATATATATATATATATATATATATATATATATATATATATATTACTTGTCTTGTTTTTGATGATGATTCGTTATGTTCAAATTAGATTGTTGTTTATTAATTTACAAATTTCGTTCATTCTGGCTTCGTCTCTTATTGCAAAATGCAGATAAGCTATCATTTACCTACAAACTTATCTGAATGAAACCTGAGTAGATAACAAATAATATATTATATATGTGTATATGTCAATATACACACACCTATACATAATAGCATGAAATCAGCTTTACAAAATGGGAACCGATCCGAATCGAGAAAACCTTGCACATATAAAGGGCTCAATAACCATAGAGAGCTTTATAGAATAATAAATTATACAAAATGAATGTTAAATATGAATACCAACCTATCTTTTTTATGATATTTCACCCCAAACAAGGTAAGACGCCACTGTAGACCTAAGGGGGTACTGAAAATTATGGAGTAGATTTAGGGTGTCATTCTAATTTGGGAGTTGTGCAGCGAGATGTCTGTTTACATTAGTTTTAAACCTCTGCATGTCAGTACTGTCGGGAAAACAAGGAGCAGAAGGGGCGTTCCAGAGGCAAGCAACACGAGGAGAGAAGCTATTGGAGTAGAAGGCTCTTCAGCATCTGGGGACCTTCACAGTGAATGGATGGGATTTAGCTGATTGTCGAGTTGGTCTAGTGACGTCGAGGGGGCACCAGAGTAGCCAGTTCATCGGAGCATAATCCATTGAAGTATTTGTAAAACAAGCACAACGATACTACATTGCGGCGATGAGGAAGAGGCTAGAGCTTGGTTGACAGTGAGAGACTTATTAAGATGGCGACTCTGTTTTGGACCTTGTATAGGAGGGAGAGACTAGTAGATGATGCACCAGCCCAGATGTGGCAACAATACTCCATGCATGGGCGGATGGTGGATTTGTAGAGATACAGAATAATGTCAGGTGTGAGGAGTTTACTAGCACGGTAGAGGGATCCAACCTTCTTTGCGGCAGCCTTGGCAATGTTATCAATGTATTTGTTCCAATTCATGTTACATGTGAAGGTTAGGCCGAGGAGTTTGAAGGTTGAACTCTCAGGTAGAGTGTTATTTGCCATGACAATCGGTGGTTAGAGAGGTTTCTTGTAGTTATTGAAGGAAGAGCGTTGCCTTTACGGCATTAAAAGTTGCCAACCATTTATGACCCCAATCCACTTCAGCCTGGAAGTCATTTTCTAAGGATTCAGCCATTGACTCGGATATGATCGCGTCCGTATATTTCTAACAATCTATCTCCCACGATCTGTACATAGATACATATATATATATATATATATATATATATATATATATATATATATATATATATATATATATCTGTTAAGAAACTTAGATTTTGACATAGAAATAAAAATGAATCTAAAATAAGTTAATTCTTTAGATATTACCTTTAATTTAAATAATTTAATTTACAAGTTGTATAAAACCAGGCGAATAGGTCATAGAATATCCACTGATTCCAGCTATATAAGCCCTATCACCGTGGCGACGAATTTGCCGACTGCAAGCCCAAGCAGAGGTGTAACACCCCCCCCCCCCAAGTAAAACGAGGCCACCTGTAGGCAATGAATGGTAAGCCGTGATGCCTTAAGACGGGATCCTGGTGGCTTAGCAGTTAGTGGTCCGG
>OY744530.1:71478439-71515939 GCA_963556195.1 Sepiola atlantica
ATATATAAAAGGATGAAAAGGAATTAGAAAAGCTAAAGTCAAATAGTATTTCTATTCAGTTGCTCATAGCAAGGTATATTCCGCAAAAAGCAATTTATTCAAGTTAAATTTTTCCTTAAGCCAGGCTTTTCAAAGATCAAAATCTTATCATCAGAGGAAATCGCTGGGATAGATAAGTTGGCAAAGGCCAAGATGTAAAATTTGAAAAAGTAAAATAAAGGTTGTAGGGAAAAAACACCAGGCAAAGTTATATCCATGAATGTAAAAAAATTCACTCGATTGAGATCATTAACAATACTCTCACTATCCAAAATTTTGAAATCATCGTATTGTAATGTCTGGAATGATGGTCACATGACAACAAAACAGATACTACACTACCACCCTCTGAATTGAGCATTGACATATATTACATTAGTCTGAAATAGTATAGTAAACTGAAATTAACATTAAAGATAATAGTATATTTATGGCTTCAGTTTTAGAGGTTATAACATAGTTCCGGTTCAGACAAACATATACCAAATCTCCATTGGTAATATATATAAATATGCATAGATATGTGAACGTTTAGATAATAATGTTAGCGTCCTGTCACTTGTTTAGCTCACTGAGAGGGAATCAACCACTTGGGCTTTGTAAATGCAGTCATATAAGAGACGAAAGACTCTGACGTAACACCCGCGTTCAATACTGATCCGAACATTTCACATTTGCTTGTCTCTGAACAGAGTGATGTCTATGCGTGTAATTACGGAGTTTTGCAATCTACACATAACTATACTTTAGCAGAGTATAAATTCACCACTTCTATTCCTGAAACCGCTGTCGCTTTCATCACGAATAAAATGTGGGTTTTGCCAGCGATGGGAATACTCGTCGACACAACGCCGGTAGTAGGACCTTCGGAGACCCCTGTGAAACATTTCTGTGGGGCCCCTTTATGTAGGACATTAATTTGCTATAAACTATAATTTTTTTTTTTTATATTTTCCTTGCATTTTTTTTACTTTTGTGCTCTTCTTAGTTTACTTTCCTCGCCCTTAGTTGCGCATTTTTACTTTTTATACGAAACTACGTGTAAGGGTCATAACTCGGAGGCCAGCTCTGTATGCCACCATTTTGTTATAACGCTTTTATAATTCGACGCGCAAAGGAAACGTTTTTTATCGGCATATTTGAAAAGATTTTCTAAAAACTGTTCTAAAGTAGAGACCACTTAGAAAGAATGTATGGTAAACGTGTAGTTTCCTGACGTGATATTTTTATCCGAAAGGCGATATACAGTAGCTTCAAAATTGTTTTTTTTTTTAGATTATGACATGCTGAACAGATTGACGAGTATATCGGCTTATTTCGAATATAGCGGCCTGTTATTCTAGCAAAATAACAGGCCGCCATATTCGAAATAGGTTGATATACTCGCATATTTACTAATTTTAAAAGTGTTTCTTTTAAAATTTCATACGTAATATTATTTTAACGCCAATACGTTCAGCATGTCATAATCTTTTAAGAAATACATTTTTTGGGCTACTTAATATCGCCTTTCCGATAAAATTATCACATAAGGAAACTTCACGTTTACCGTAGTTTTTAAACTTTAAATAAGTATATAAAGGTAGTAACATTTGGACTTTTACAATTCAATGTTGAATTAGGCTTATGATTTTGTCAAAGTTTTCCACGTTGCCTGCAGCTTACATATGAATGAGAATATACAGATATGCGTGCCTAAATTATTTTCACCGAGAAAATAAATTTGCAAATATGTCTAGATCGTTCCTAAATACGTTCGTTATTCACCGTTTAATAATTTCTTGTTTCGACCACCAAATGTTGAATATTGATTATTATGAACTTTGGATAAAAATGGAAGATTTGTCTAAATGGCTACTTAGCCGTTGTTTGGATGTTAAATATCATGATACGAAATTTGAGTCGCGTGATGGAGTCTCTATCATTGACTTCAGGAATCTTTATATAAATAGATTTTGTCAGTCACAATTGTTTAAACGTAATACATACATTGCCGAATTTGTCTCATTTCGAAATTCGAAATATTAGAGATCTTAACTACTTTTAGAAATGGAATTAATAAATAATAAATGTCCTACCAATAAAACTAAGTCCATGACCCGAAATTGAAACCGAAACCTTGAGACATCAGCCAACTGATCTGTTTGGACTTTCTTATAAAATTACGTTAACAAAATATGTATAGCTTTGGCGTGGCGTCATATTAAATGAATGCTTAATACTATTCAGTTTTTTTTTTCCAGCGTGGAGTATTGACCTTTTTAGAGCACTGATGATACTCCTTTACAGGCAAAAGTAATGTTTTATGCATTTCAAACATTATGTATAGCATGAGAAGATATGTGATTGGGGTAGGCTGAAACAATTGTATACGAATAAAAACTGTTTTAGTGAATTTTGTGAAATGTGTTTCCTACATTTGCCGAGGTTCTTATAATATTAAAATAGTTTATTACAGTTCTAGTCCTACACGATCGAGCTATTATAAAACCTTTGTGTTATAAGAAAATGTGTTTTCAAAATTCTAAAATTTAAATATATATATATATATATATATATATTTAATTCTTTTAAAAAATAAAATAGGTATCCATGAACACGTGTTTTGCCGTTACTGCGGCTCATCAGCGTGACCAACTATGACGCCGTTTCATTTCCAGCGCGTTTTTCTATCTATCTATCTATCTATCTATCTATCTATCTATCTATCCATCTAACTATGTACTTATTTATCTGTCTATCATTCTATCTACATATCTATCTTAGTACAATCGTTATCTATATATCTCATCTTATATATTCGTATTCTATACGTATCTTCTATTCCATTAAGAATTATAACATCATCTATTCACTTTATCCCTTATTACTACTATTATATACACATATATATATATATATATATATATATATATATATATATAATAGTAGTAATAAGTAGTAATATATATATATATATAATAGTAGTAATAGGTAGTAATATATATATATATATATATATATATATATATATATTACTACCTATTACTACTATTATATATATATATATATATATATATATATATATATATATATATATATATATATATATATATATATATATATATATATTTGGGTACAGAAAAATTAGTACAATATTCGTACCGGCGGAGATGACAACAAAAGCGGAAGAGAGCTGGATGGCTAAGTCCTTCTGTGCTTTAAACCGCCGGTACGAATGTTGTACTAATTTTCAGTACCAAATATTACAATTTTAATTTTTAACTTCAATTCTCAATTAATCGAACACTTTGCTTGGATTTTTCCTGCTATATTACCAAGAAATATATATATATATGTGTGTGTGTGTGTGTGTGGTGTGTGTGTGTGTGTGGGTGTGTGTGTGTGTGTGTGTCCTTTATATATTTTATTTTCTAACTACGTGTTTAACATTATTACTGTTTGTGGTAATATTCCCTTTTTTTTATAATGGATTATTCGAATTTTTAATAAGTTTTTATTTTTATAAATAGCTTCGACAGTTAATAAACAGAAGAAAAGAGTGAGGGGTGAAAGAACATAACGCAAGCGAGATTGGATAGACATCATATAAAATAAAAGCGGGGAGATCACAACATATCGTGAGAGAGGGCGAACTGATAGAAAGTAACATAACGCAATCCCGAAACTGAGGAATATTTTAACTTGTATAGTCTGTTAGTTTTCTATTTAGCCTAGTCTATTTCGTGATCTATCTATGTTGTCAGTATCCCTCTATTTACTCTATGGAGTGTCTGTGTATCTAGACTAGCATATACACTATCTATTTATCTATCTATCAGCTTCTTCAATCCTGTTCATCTCTCTTCGCGCGTGCTCTTTCTCTCTCTCTCTCTCTCTCTCTCTCTCACTTCCTTTCATTTATTTCATATCTATTTTTGTTTGTTTCGATCAGTATATCTATCTATTCTAACAATCTGCCAATTCTGCCGCTGCTTTTACCCTATTGACAATATCGACTCATTCTGTGGCTAGCACCACCTCCACCACCACCACCACCATCTACCACCACCTCCATCAGCTCCATCACCTCCATCACCACTACGGCGAGTGCTCGGTCGTTTCCAACTGCCGCGGATAACGAAATTAGACGGAGACAACTTTAGTGGTGAGCATGAAAGTGGCGTTCTCGTCTAATGACGACAACGATATGAAAGTTGCTATTGACAACGGCGCAAATGAGAAAGGGATTGGGCGGAAATAAGATTGAGATTGCATCACGAAGAAGACACTCGGCAAAAATAATGACACGTATCTCTCTAGGAAAATGAACTTGGCGGAGATGGGGGCGGGATTGGTGATTGGGAGTTGGACTCTTGTTTGTAATAACGAGTGGCGTAAGGAGAAGATGGGGATGATAAGAAGATGGGCCGAGTTGATAGTGATGGTGATCCTGATCAACTGCATGATCATCATGATAACATCACTGGTGGCGGTGATTATGATGATCATGATGATGATGATCATCATCATAATCATGCTGCTAATGATGATCATGATTATTATAATGATGATCATTATGATTATTATAATGATGGCACTAATGATCATGATCATGACCATGATCATGATCATATTAATCATAACGTTACCTATAATGATGGGGATAATGATGATAATGGCAGTTGTCGTTGTTGTTGATGATGATGATGATGATGATGATGATGATGATGATGATGATGATGATGATGATGATGATGATGATGATGATGATGATGATGATGATGATGGGAGCGGTGGCAGCGGCTCTGCCAACGCATGTTGAGAGGCGAGTTAATTAAGAGTACACCGCCATATTGCTCGAAGTCATGGTTCTTTTTCGTTTTCTTTTACTCTTTATCTTCTTTTTTTATTGTTTTCTTGGGGTTTTTTTTTTGCTTTCATGAACGTTCCCCATTTATTTCATCATTTATTTCATGATTTATCGTTAGTTGTTGCCAAACAACGATAATAGTTTGCATCAACAAAATAATGAGAAAAAAACATAAATAATGTTAATAAAAGTCAATTAAACGATGTACGAAAATAAATCCTGCGCCTGTATTCATTTTATCAACATAAAAATAAACTCCTTAAAAAACGTCGATATGATAATAATTATAAAAATATCGTAAAAACTGCATATTTTGTTGCTAATTGACTATGTATTTATAGCCGTTACTACTTGTCGACTAACGTTACTCTGCAAACTCGTTGGAAATAAGTCATACACTGTCGATTATGACTATGCAATCCCTACAGCTACATACCTAGAAAACGGAGCTATTAAACCTTATATGGGACAAGAGGGGAAAGGTAGCAACTCTAGTTGAAGTGAGTGTCCTTAATGATTCTGGCTTCAACAAAGCTGAAAGGTAAACGATAGCTAAATACCAAGGTCTTATGTAAGACATGAAAAGAACTTGGAATCTTAGGAAGATCTCCATCATTCCAGTAATCATAGGAGCAATAAGACTCATAGAAAACCATTTCAAAAACTATCTGGCAAATATAACCAGTGAATCATGTGCAACAGAGATACAAATAAGTTCGCTTAAAGGGAGGGTTAGAATCCTAAAAATATATCTCGGTTAGAGTGTCTGAAATAGCGGGCGAATGTCTGGCATCTGGTAGGATGCTTAATCACTAGCAAAAATATATGATGAGAAAATGTATTATATATATATATATATATATATATATATATATATATATATATATATATGTTTCGGAATTTTTTAGATGAGGGTTGATAATTTGTAGAATTTAGTATATTCAGACTACTGTTCTCATCTTTTCTGAACTTTTCATATGATTTGGTTTTTTCTATCGTTTTATTAATTTGCATACACCTTGGATATACTTTTCACTGTCATCTACTGCATCGATAGCAAACAAATTTCCAGCCTTGATAACTTTTTCGTTTTTGGACTACCATTCACCAACAGGATTGTTTTTTTAATCAACCTCTTTGATATCTTTCTTGAAGCTGTTTTAAACTTTTATGAATTAGATGAACCGGATAAGTTTAACAAAAAAGTATGTTTTGGGCCGATATATTTGATGTTTTATATACTTTTATGTATTTTATATATATTTTTTAATATATTTTCAAAGTTTAATTTTATTACCTGCAGTAATGTCATTGCGGTAATGGTCCTCTTTGAAAACTCATGAGTTAAGGAATTTAAAGTACTTTGCTTGAACATTGAATTCTAATAAAATTTGATTTGCACCTTATTTTATTCTTTCACTTAATCCAGTGCTATTAATGCTCTATCCAGTATATTGAGCTTCAGTTTTATCCGGATTTTCACTAATTTAAGATATTAGTTGCATCTTATATCTTTTGTTGTATTACCTTATATATATGTATATATATATAACAAACGTGTATATCGCTCCGATATAATAAGAATACTCCCGTTTTTGCAACATATGATTCAACAATGCTGTTAAGCTATCTGTTAGGCAAGTTTTACTTCAGAATATAACTAATAAAGCTCGTGTCTAAACATTGTCTGGTCTGCATAAAGCTCTCTTCGTTGGTCGCAGTTATTAGTTAGCCTTCAGCATTTCAAGTGTTTATCTCCGAACAGCCAGACTCAGCGATTGCATGCAAAGTCGGGGAAGGTTTGGCCCATAATATTCCAAAAATAAATGGTTCAGAAACAACGTTTTCACTTTCATAGCAGTGATTTTGATTCTGTTCCTGACACGTCTTTGCTTATCACATGACAGAGACGACCAGAAGAGAAGGGATTTTGATGTCGGCTACCACCGCATTTTCACTAGAGCCCTGTTAAACAGGTAACTCTGTCACTAATACTTTGCCACCCCCCCCATACCACGGTATGGAAGAGTTGGACTTAAAGGGGGTATTATTGCTGTTTCATCATGCCTTAACATCACGTGGTTTATAGTGATGAAGTTGATTTTAACGTTGCCAGAAAGTTACATAAAAATTGCAAACATGTTGCCTTAACTCTGTCGACTTCCCACAACGATCCAGAAACTTAATATCGTAATGTTCTAAATGCGTTATAACGTTACATTAACATTCTTTTTTGGGTTCCGATAACATAAAATAAATTGAACAAAAATGTAATCAAAATAATGAACCAAATTAGACCAAACCGAATTGTATAATAGTGTAGCGATATTGAACGTGGGAGGTGTTAAATGATACAGGAAGAAAATTCTATATCTCAATTAGATTTCGTAGAAGAATATTCCACTCGAAAGTAGTTCGAAATTTAGCTTACGTGTTTAAGAAAGTGGCGTCACGGACAGATAATGATGGAAGAGATAGAAACATAGTTTGAGCTAATCTCTTGTCTGTAAAAAGGAACGGACCTGTTTCGGGAATGTTCTTCTTTAGGAGGAATGGGGAAAATATGTAATATTACTGTAAGCTTAGTGCAATTTTGAAGATTTTTTTTTTCTAATTAAAAAATATTGAATCGCTGATTGTGTACTGCTGCATTTTGTCCAACCGCATACGACATCGACTATTACATTCACTACTGAAAGTAAGAAAGATAAACTATTACAAAGACTAGTACACGACTACGAGAAAGATGGAGAGAACGACTCTATGCTCGTGGCGACAACAGCCAGACGTCACTACTAATTGAGCTACCAATATCTGTCAATCAAACATAGCTATATACCAGGAACGCTGGTAAAAGACGCAATTTGACGTAGCAAGGGTGTCAGGAGAATATGCAGAATTTAAAAAATCGTGACGCGTACTCAATGGAAAAATGTGAGGTAAATTTCGGGCATATTTTAGAATGTATATTCATAATCTTAATTAGTGATTGCAATGTTTCGTTAAATATGAATATTTTTATCTCTTTTATGCAAACAGTTAAGTAAAGAAAAGTTAATGCTGATGTGATTTGATCAGTTTGAAATTTGTCAGTTTATTTCTACGTTACAGTAATATCGAAACGCAATGTGATTAGTTGTGATAATTAATTTGTGTAATAAGTTACGGTCCGGGGAGTGGGGGTGGTGAAGTAAATAACGACGCGAAATGACAAACTGGGTGTGCCAAGTTCGAATCCAATCGGTTCTGTAGCACCGCTTTAACTTATAGAGGTTGGCAATTTCCACGTGGTCTCTTTTCTATGTACCTGATTCTACCAAGTATCGGGAAACCAATGCCAACAACAGAATCAGGTCGGTCAAAATGTCGTACTGTACTGATTTATTTTAAGTTTCAGGAATTGATTTAAAAAATATCCTACTTTTAAAAATACAAAAATTGTAAGTTAATCCTTACGTTATTGAAAGTTTCTGGTCTTTACAACATTATACTTAATCGCCAGTGACCCAGCTTCTTGTATTTCGCCAAAGGTCTGTTTTGATAAGTATGTTTTAAGCAAGGTTTGCGTGTGTGAAAGCCTTTTGTATAGTTATTTGTATGGATGTCAACTAAATTAAAATATTTTGAAAGACTGGAGTGTATTCAATGTTGAGAAAAATCATCACAGTCGTACGTAAACAGACACTTATTCGAACTCCATTAAACTTGTAACTTTCTGTTTATTATACTTAATTAAAAATTGCTTAATCGTATTTTGTTATTTTATCATCAGTATATCAATTTAAAGTTAAATTTACACACATACACGCACACACACACACACACACATATATATATATATATTATTTTATGCATTCACATAAAATGATTTTAAGTATTTACTTCAACAGTGATCAATACGTGAGTAGAGTTAGGTAGTAAGTTATTAAAATATATTTATGGCAATTAAGCTACACAGAGTCATCTGCGTTTCATCCCGTTAGGAATCGTCAGGCTAAAATAATATATATATATATATATGTGTGTATATATCATAATAATATATATATATATATTATATATTAGATAATATATATATATATATATATATATATATATATCATTCGATTGTTCAATGAAAGGTGTACTCGATAAAAGCATGTTTATTTTTCTTTCTGTAAGCCAGGCTTTTCAAAGATTAAAATCTTATCATCAGAGGAATTACATAGATGGATAAGTTGGCAGGGGAATAGCAATAATTCAAAATTTGAAAAAAAAATTAAGATACAGTAATGGAAAGTAAGAGTGTGTGCATAAAAATGTTATCAAAATATAGAGTATGTCCAGTTGGGTACATGTCCGTTGACAAATATATATATATATATATATATATATATATATATATATATATATATATATATATATATATATATATATATTCGATTTGTTCGATGGGGGGAATAATTTTAGAATTTTAAAAAGAAAATACGATTTAATGAAACATTATAAAATAGATGTAACCCCAGGGCGCCTTTCGACCGACTACCTTTCAAAAGAAAACGTCGGTATTTGTTTAAGAAAAAACGACAAATTAAAAACCAATAAATGGTATGATGAAGAAGTTCAGTAGATGGCGGGAGGGAGAAAAAATTATATAAAAAGGAAAACAAGGGGGTATATTAGTGCATGAATATATATGTATAAACATATATATACATAACCAAGCACAGATAAAATGATCATCCATCAGAAGCAAAGGAGTCGCATAAGATCAAAAGTCTGTGTTTTAAGTCTCTCTGTCGGCATAGAGATGGTCGTTGAGTATTGATGAAAATGGCCTCGAGAATATCCAGATGAAATTTGTGACGTCCTCTATATAGAACGGAGAAGTTGGCGTCTGAATAGAGATCACGGCAACTCTTTTTACTAAGCAAATGTTCACCTATAGCTGACTCGTGTGCTTGTAGATGCGCAGATGGTGGGATGGGTCCATTTCGGCGAACATACCCTGGTATATGATGGGCGATTCTAACCGACAATCGCTGGGTAGTCTCGCCGACATAGTCAGCATCGCACTGACATTGAAAGCGATAAATTATTAAACTTAAATCAGTGGATGACTGATACAAGATACGTTATCCTAAAATCATTCTAGGATCAGTAACAATGCAGTATAGCGTAGAGTTCTTCCACGATCGCCACGAACTGTCCGATTTCATTAACAGAAACGGCTGTTAGTTTCTCTAGTTGAAACGTAGTAGTTGGCTCATTGGATATTGACATCTCTCAGCAGTAGTGAGAGTAGCAGTTGCAGAGATGTTGATCGGTTATATTTACTTTTCTTCATGTCTAAAGTAATGGACGCAATTAAAAAGAACAAATATCATTATTTTTTTTTATTTCTGTTAGGGGCCAGATTCACAGGGTACATCCTAAGTGGTGAGTTGTGTAGCGTGATTCTTGTTAACATTACATTCAAATTTCTGCACTTCAATACAGCCGGCGAAACAGGAAGCAGGAAGGGAATTCCAAAAGCATGCGGTCCGAAGAAAGACTCTATTAGATTAGAACGCCTTTCAGCATCTGAGGATCTTTACAGTGAAGAGATGTGATTTTGCTGCTTGTCGGGTAGGTCGGGGCTATTTACGTTGAGGAGTACAAGTGTAGTAAGTTCGTCAGAGCACATTCCGTTAAAATACTTGTAAAACACGTACAGGGAAGAAACAGTGTGGCGATGGGACAGGGCTGAAGCTTGGTAGACACTGTGGGATATACTATGTTAACGACTCTTGTTTGGATTCTGTCCAAGAGGGAGAGACTACTGGTTAGTGCGTCAGCCCAGATTTTACAGCAATACTCCATGCAAGGGCGAATAGTGGCTTCGTAGAGATATAGGATACTTGCAGATGTGAGATGTTTTCTAGTTTGGTAGAGGGGGCTCACTTTCTTTGTAGCAAATGCTGCAGTATCTTCTATAAATTTATTCAAATTCATGTTACGCGTGAATGTTAGGCCGAAGCGTTTAAATATGGCACTTTCGGAGGGGGCAATCAGCCATGGCAATCGGTGGTTGGTAAGGGTTCTTATAATTGTTAAAGAAAAGAAGCTTCGTCTTGATAGCATTTAATGTAACCATCCATTTTTGGCCTCATTCACTAAAGACTGAAGCTCATTTTCTAAGTATTCAGCTACTGTCTTGAGTATGTGTGCAGTCAATGTTCCTTCATGTCCAGAATAGACAGTAGTGTCATCAGCAAATATACCCATCTCGGACACGATTGCATCAGAGATGTCGTTTATAAGAACCAGGAATAATACAGGTCCAATGATAGATCTCTGGGGTGGGGGGACGCGTATTACTGTGATCTTGTGTAGATGTTCTGCCATCAAGGACGTCTTTCTTTTAACTAAGAGGATCTGATTATATTAAATATTCGTCCATTAATACCGTAATTGGTGTCATATGTGCTAGTGAGATATGTTTCAATGGTATGTCTGCTGCTAAGTTTCGGGATTCAGCTTATTTGAGAATCCTAGTCGTTCGTCGATTAAAAAAAAGAAGACGTTTTCGTTTCAATATGAGTGTCATTTTTATTTTATATACACACACAAAACATAAGTATATAGACAGAATTATCAGGGTTTCCGAATAGTCGCATTGTGGTTTAATCTGAATGTTTATTTGGTCAGCATTAATCACCGCACATCTCTGAATTCCATTTGTTACTGTTAATCGATTGATTGTCCAGTTCATCATAGAAGGAAAAGAATGAACACAGCCTTTTTCGGGTCGACCAGAAGCAGCTGACATGAGTCTTCGTTATTAATGGTAATAATGATGTCTATTTACTTCTGTAATGGTTGCATGCATACACGCCCTCTATGCAGAGCGAATGAGAGGAAGATAGCATTCTCTCATTCTCATAATGGAACGAAAACTGTCACCATGCAATCGACTAAATGTTTCTCGGCTCATTCTGTCGTCAAACTAGCTGTTTTACTCCCCTATCACTATCAAAGTGTAGTATTTGTTCCGATGGATACTACACCCCATAGACTGGTATTGTCTTGGCCTTCGGGGCTTGATTTACGCCGGTCTATGGGTCTGTCCTGTGCAGTTCTAGGAGGTCCACCCTCCCAGGCTTCGCCTCCCCTCTTTGGGGAGGAGGAAGTTTATTGCTTACTGCCTGAGGCGCCCCTACCGGGGAATGCCGACGGGGCTGCCCACTTTCCCGACCCGACCTTGGGTCATATCTTACTTGTGGGAGTAAGATAAAAACTGGCCTTGGGCCTAACTCCTGGAGAGGAGTAAAAGACTACTCCCCTGTCACTACTTGTATTATAGTCAATCCATCTATGCCTTCCTTTCAACTAATGTGATCAGAATTTCATCATGCATTTCCCGTGTTATTGTAGGTAACACCACCTACGCATTCCCTTACACTAACGTGATCAGAATTTAATCACGCATTTTCCTTGTTTCGTCGCTCATATAAAATCATCTTATTTATCTCGTAGATCAAATCAGGTCTTTTTTTATTGTAAAATACATGTAGGCAGGTCACCTATCTAGATGTACAGACTACAGGTGGACAGATTGGACCCTGAGGCAATAGAAAACACATAGAGGAAAGCCAAAAATCCAGTGGAAAGACGACCTCGATAGGCAATACTTGGCCACGCCTAGCAAGGGATAAAACGAGGTGGAAAGAAACCAGGGAGGGCTTCCTCCACTAGGAGTGAAATAAATAAAAAAAGACCCTGATGATGATGATGATGATGATGATGATGATGATGATGATGATGATGATGATGATGATGATGATGACATGTAGTATTTGACCATTCCTAGTCTGACCCAAGCCCATTCAATATACTACACTGTTTAACAAACTCTAGCTATCAACAATTATGAAATTCAAGAGTCATGCATTTGCTCATCTGCAAGAAGCCCGGCCATCTATTACAAGCCAGTTGCTTACGCGTATGATTTATAGTGAATATAGATTTGCACTTTGAACGAAAAATGAATTGAATTTCTACTACAGCTCGTCTGATTATACATGATCTATATATTAATAACGTTATGAAAACGTACCGCCTACGTCACTAGTAATCAACGTTAACGTTTATAACCATACAATGTTTCCACTGATATAGAATGTTAAATGTGTTATCAGAAAGTTAACGAATTGCTAATGATTTTAATTGTATGTTTCGTAATTTTTTAGATGAAGATTGATAATTTGTATTATTTTCATTATCGCGTCCGAAACAATTCGACGCCTAACTAATTTCCAAAAGCTGGAACTCTTTCGCTTTTCTGCTTCCCACTTCCTCCCATGACGCAACTACCTGTACACGTCAGCGTAATTCTAAACCTTTAACTTTCTATTGAAGTTACCACTCTGTAGTTAATTTTAACCTTCTGTAAAATACGTTTCAACTACAACGTTTCAGCCGATGTAACATCCCATCTTCTTAAGATTATTTTTTTTCGAACTTCGGGACCTTTATTTTAATCCACAGGGGAGATTGTTTTGTTTGGTCAGTCATTTCTGGGCAGACGGGGAAATTAATTATTATTTTATTCTTAGATTTTATTTACTATAATAACTATTGAAGCTTTAAGATCCATAAAACTGTCAGTTAGAACTGATTGTTAAGCAACGGCATTATCCGTTGCGCCACGGATCAATGTGAAAATAACAACCAAGTTACGAACGGTATTCCGAAACAATACAATACAGGAGAAATGCGTGCGTAGCAACGCTCGGTTTTTGTTATGATACATTTACAATACAAAAATACAATGATAAGTAATTGCTTAAATAATCCATTTAAACCAGCTTATTTGAACCAAATCTGGAAAAAAGATTATTTCTACCAGTATTTGAGTCGATATGCTGTTTACTGGCATATTGATATACGAGTCCATTTTTCTGTTAAGATGTCGAACGATTTGGTAGCTTCTCACCTGATCGCAAGTATTTGATTAGTATCAACTGGGTTGTCTGGGTTATTATGTATGACCTGGCAAAATCCGAAACTCCTAATCATTTCAGGCTCATAAAATTACTTGTGATGTGTCTTAAAGTATTTGATGTATTTTAACCTATTAGTGGTGAACTGGTTTTTTTATTGGCTCAATGGATACAATCGTGGCACATGGAATTAGCTATGCCACGTTAAGTCCTAACGGGTATATGTACTAATAACATTGGCAAAAGTATAAACCCAAAATATCCGCTCAGTTATCGGTAGAATCGATGTTCAACTAATTTTATATGATTAATTGTTAACAGGAAGTGTTGTATTTCGACGCTCGGCCACTCAGTTTTGGTTCTGTTATAACGAATTTATGTCTCTATTAATCGACATTAAATGGCTTGGGAGGGTTAACATAGCATTCAACTGACAAATGAAACTACAGCTAGATGGGGCGTTGATTGAGTGGCTACCGGCGTAGGCTGATGACCTGGAGAAGGATGTTCGAATCCTAACGGTTCTATACCACCACGTTTACTATGGGTGTTGGCAACCTTCATGTAGATCCTTCTCCACGTTCCTGATTCTATAAAGAAATGGGGAAGCCAATGTTAACAACAGAAAAATGTCGTACCATGTTGATTAATCGCTTCCGTAATTTGTCTCGATATATTTCTCTGCCTCCTTCTCTTTCTTTGTCTTCATCTATAAATATATCACCATCTCTCTCTCTCTCTTACACACACACACTCTTTCTCTCCGTGTTACCCTCTCTTTCTCCCACGTGCGTTTTCTTTCTCTCCCATCCCTTCTGTCTTTCCACTACTCTCTCATTTAACTATCGAAATCGAAAACCACGTGAATGGTGTCTTTGAATGGCCAATACCACATGTGTAATTATTTTTCCAATCCAAAATGAAGATTTATTTTCTTCTTTATTGTTATTTTAAACACTCGAATGATTCTCAAATTAATAAATATTCAATACTCCACAGATCATTCTATGTTAACGGAAAGAGAAAAAAAAACCTTGAGAGATTTTTTTATTAAACAAACTGCTTGAAAAATAGCATTCAATCAAGTATCTGATATCGAACACATTTTGCTTTCGCAAGATTTATGGGAAATCTACAAGGCATCGGTTTTAACTAAGAAACCGAAATTTACATAACTGTCCGGAGTTTTGAAGCGGCTATTTTCATACCATCAAAGGTTTGCTTTCGCATCATTCTGGCAACTTAGGGTCTATATCGACAGCATGAGATCTTTGGAGTAAGTATAGTTCATCTCGGTTTTAGAAATCTATCCTCGCAAGCAATACTTTCTATTGGGGCATGGAGGACGCTTATTGTCGATCGGCTTAGGTGTCTATACTGAGGAATGCCGACGAATCCGTTTTCAGACATTGTTGTACCTGCCAAAGAGCGAGGAAGCTAGATTTACCTTCAACGGCCCTGTGATATATAGTGCTGGAGTGAGAATCTCCTAGAGTGCTGAAATCAAAACACATCACAAGATGGCATTGACCAAACGTCAGGTAAGACTAAATAAACTGGATTCGAACATGAGTTTAGTACAACTTGTTAATGATGTCCTGTTATGTCTCATTAGAGGAAACTCTCTCTCTCTCTCTTTATATATATATATATATATATATATATATATATATATATATATATATATAATGAAGTATAATAACACGAAATTACATAATCATCGATGCAATAATTTATTTCAACCTTGTGATTTTTTCAAGCATCCGATCCAGACGATTACATTTTTGAAACTGAAAGAAACTGAAAGAAAATGTAATCGTCTGGATCGGATGCTTGAAAAAAACACAAGGTTGAAATAAATTATTGCGTCGATGATTATGTAATTTCCTGTTATTATACTTCATTTTATTCTTGCTCTGTTTATCACATTCAGCTCTCATACCCGGATCTCCTCCTGGAAGTATCACATTATAACACAATATATATATATATATATATATATATATATATATATATATATATATATATATATATATATATATATATTATATCATATTTATATATATATGAGAAAAAAGTTAATTTCGAAGAACTGCAGGTATGTAAAACACAATATCACGAGGCTGCTTCCCAGCTGACTACAGCATTGGAATGTTCAAGTTAAATATTAACAATCTTTTATGTGATGACTCACCACCCAACTGACATCGTTAATAACCCTTATCTTCCAGTGGCTTTTAGGCCTTGATAAGCGGTGTCCAATTAGTACATAATATATATATATATATATATATATATTTCTACCTTATCTTCATAAATAATTTTCCAAATAACATTCTGAGATTATTCGATGATATTGATGCAGGCGACACAATTATCTATGGCAGCACTGCAAAGAGTATTGATGATCAAGACCTCTTTGAAAATCGCCCATTTAATTGAGCACATGGTGCAATGCGCGGAAAAGTGACTTGTTATTTTAAACACTTCTAAAATCAAGTTTTTCTACTTTCACCACCAACGCTCAGATTCTCATTTATGAAATGAAATGAATGGGTCTCTGCTAGAGGAAACTCCGCCTCTTTCATAAGCTTTTATGACTGGCTTTCATTTCAAACCTTAAATGAAAGACTTATATCAAATATATTGTTACAGTCGTATGAAGAATGATTGGAATATTCTACCACCCTAGAAAGTCCACCACGCTTGACGCAATGCTTTCCCGCTATAAGAGCTAAATATGTCTTTAGATGAAGTACTGCTGTCATACGTGGGATGGGCAGTTTTGAACACTCTTTCTTGACTTTACAAAGTAGAACACCGAATTCGCAACCTAGTGAGGAGTTACCTTTCTCTACCTTTCAACCTAATTCACACAGAAGAGATGGTGCTGGCCTCCTCTACTGTATCCTATGTCAATGGTAGGTACTCCAATCTCTACACCCTGTAACAAATTCACATTAAAACTTGCCAAGCGACAATAATAACAAAGAACATCCCTATCTCTCTCTTTCTCTCTCTCTATCTGTCTATCGCGCTCTCTCTCTCTCTCTCTCTCTTTCTGTACCAAAAACCAAACGGAGCTGCCATGAACAGAGTTTCTCTCCTAGAACATCACGTCTGTGAAACAAAGGACCGCTTGGCTGCTAACCAGCTAACTACAACATGGTCGTCTACAAGTCTAACGTTAGCAAATACATATGTAGCCGTCCTATTGGATAATCAAATCCTTTTAAGTAATCTTCTGCCCATTTCACACACTGTTTCCGGTCCTCTCGTGGTGGCGATCATTGTCGAACCGACAAATCTTTTGCTCCTTGTCCTTAACTTGCCTCGGCTCTTGATAAGCGGTGACCCATCAGTAAACATTTTCATAGAGAACAGCATGGAAAATGCTTTGTGATTTTTCTAACAAAAATTGAGTAAAATGAATAAAAGAAAAAGTACAAGAAAAAATAGACGACTAAAATAAAATAGAAGACTTAAATAACTTATATATATATATATATATATATATATATATATATATATATATATATATATATATATAGTTATAAAATGACTACTGAGCTTTAGGCCAATTTCTGTTTGATAAAAATATATGTATGTGTGTGTATTAGTAGTAGTAATGTTGTAGTAGTAGTAATAGTGGTTGTAGTAGTAGTAGTAGTAGTAGTAGTAGTAGTAGTAGTAGTATACAAATAAAATGGCAACAGGCCAGAGTTTAAGAACTATGGCGATCATAAGAGTTTATTTCTAAAAACTATTTATAATTTTGTGTTGTAAAATATGTCGTTAGCCAGTTACTAAAAAACAAAGGGACACAAAAATTAATGAAAAAAAAATAAAGTAAAGAAAAAAAGAAAGAATGAATGAAAATAATATAAAAGGATTACTGGAAATAAGACAGAAAAGGGAGAAAAATATAAAAAGTGAAAAGCAAGAAATAGAAGGTAAGAAGAAAAAGAAAGATGAAAACGAAATAAAATTGTAATTAGGAAGAAAAAAAGAAACAAACAAAAAGTAAGTAGAAAATATAGAAGGTAATAAATAATGAAAAAAACGAAGTAATGAAACAACATATTAAAAAAAGAAGGAAAGAGATGAAGAACGAAAGGAAAGAAAAGGAAAAGAAAAATACAGAAAGGAAGGAAAGAAGGGAAGGAAAGGATGAAAATGAAGGAAAAAAAAAGAAAATACAAAAGAAAAAGAAAAGATTAAAGTTGTAAATAGTAAGAAGAAAATAACATGTAACCAGGAAATTTGTGCATACGAAACGAAAGGGACAGAGAAAAACAAATACGAAATAGTAACAAGAAACAGGCTCACAAAATAGAAAGAAGCATTGCGATGATGATAATGTAAGGAAAAAAAAGATGATGAAAATCAAAAGATGAGAAGAAAACGAAAAATATATTGTTACAAAAACAGGCCGAAAAAATAGGTAAAGCATTGCGATGATTATGATGTAAATAATAAAAAAAATATGATTAAAATCAAAAGATGAGAAAAAAACCAAAATAGATAGTAACAAAAATAGGCCGATAAAAAGGAAAAGCATTGCGATGATTATAATGTAAGGAAAAACACAAAGATGATGAAAATCAAAAGATGATAAAAAAAACGCAAAAATAAATAGTAACAAAAATAGTAACAAAAATAGAAAAAGCATAGCGATAATAGTGTAAGGAAAAAGAAAAAGATGATGAAAATAAAAGATGAGAAGAAAACGAAAAATAAATTGTAACAAAAATAGGCGGAAAAAATAGGTAAAAGCATTGCGATAATTATAATGTAAGGAAGAAGAAAAAGATGGTGAAAATCAAAAGATGAGAAGAAAACCAAAAATATATAGTAACAAAAACCGGCTGACAAAATAGGAAAAGCATTGCGATGATCATAATGTAAAGAATAAAATATATATGATAAAAATCAAAAGATGAGAAGAAAACGAAAAATATATAGTAACAAAAACCGGCTGACAAAATAGGAAAAGCATTGCGATGATCATAATGTAAAGAATAAAATATATATGATAAAAATCAAAAGATGAGAAGAAAACGAAAAATATATAGTAACAAAAACCGGCTGACAAAATAGGAAAAGCATTGCGATGATCATAATGTAAAGAATAAAATATATATGATAAAAATCAAAAGATGAGAAGAAAACGAAAAATATATAGTAACAAAAACCGGCTGACAAAATAGGAAAAGCATTGCGATGATCATAATGTAAAGAATAAAATATATATGATAAAAATCAAAAGATGAGAAGAAAACGCAAAATATATAGTAACAAAAACCGGCTGACAAAATAGGAAAAGCATTGCGATGATCATAATGTAAAGAATAAAATATATATGATAAAAATCAAAAGATGAGAAGAAAACGAAAAATATATAGTAACAAAAACCGGCTGACAAAATAGGAAAAGCATTGCGATGATGATAATGTAAAGAATAAAATATATATGATAAAAATCAAAAGATGAGAAGAAAACGAAAAATAAATAGTTACAAAAATAGTAGCAAAAATAGGAAAAGCATAGCGATAATAGTGTAAGGAAAAAGAAACAGATTATGAAAATGAAAAGATGAGAAGAAAACGAAAAATAAATAGTAACAAAAACAGGCCGAAAAATAGGAAAAGCATTGCGATGATCATGATGTAAATAATAAAAAATATATGATGAAAATCAAAAGATGAGAAGAAAACGAAAAATAAATAGTAACAAAAATAGGCCGAAAAAATAAGAAAAAGCATTGCGATGATCATAATGTAAGGAAAAAGAAAAAGATGATGAAAATCAAAAATATAGAAAAAAAAGAAAAATAAATAGTAACAAAAACAGGCTGAAAAATAGGAGAAGCATTGCGATGATGATAATGTAAGAATAAAGAAAAAGATGATGAAAATCAAAAGATGAGAAGAAAACGAAAAATATATTGTTACAAAAACAGGCCAAAAAAATAGGTAAAGCATTGCGACTATTATTATGTAAATAATAAAAAAAAATATGATTAAAATCAAAAGATGAGAAGAAAACCAAAATAGATAGTAACAAAAATAGGCCGATAAAAAGGAAAAGCATTGCGATCGTTATAATGTAAGGAAAAACACAAAGATGATGAAAATCAAAAAATGAGAAAAAAACAAATAAATAAATAGTTACAAAAATAGTAACAAAAATAGGAAAAGCATAGCGATAATAATAGTGTAAGGAAAAAGAAAAAGATGATGAAAATCAAAAGATGAGAAGAAAACGAAAAATGAATAGTAACAAAAATAGTAACAAAAACAGGAAAAGCATAGCGATTATAATAGTGTAAGGAAAAAGGAAAAGATGATGAAAATCAAAAGATGAGAAGAAAACGAAAAATAAATAGTAACAAAAATAGGCCGGAAAAATAGGAAAAGCATTGCGATAATAATAATGTAAGGAAAAAGAAAAAGATGACGAAAATCAAAAGATTAGAAGAAAACGAAAAATAAATAGTAACAAAAACCGGCTGACAAAATAGGAGAAGCATTGCGATGATTATAATGTAAATAAAAAGGAAAAGTAAATGAAAATCAAAAGATGAGAAGAAAACAAAAATAACTAGTAACAAAAACAGGCTGAAAAATAGGAAAAGCATTGCTATGATAATAATGTAAGGAAAATGAAAAAGATGATGACAATCAAAAGATGAGAAGAAAACGAAAAATAAATAATAACACAAATAGGCCGAAAAAATAGGAAAAGCATTGCGATGATCATAATGTAAGGAAAAATAAAAAGATGATCGAAATCAAAAAATGAGAGGAAAACAAAAATAAATAGTAACAAAAACAGGCTTAAAAAATAGGAGAAGCATTGCCATGATTATAATGTAAACAAAAAAGAAGATGATGAAAATCAAAAGATGAGAAGAAAACGAAAAATAAATAGTAACAAAAACTGGCTGAAAAAATAAGAACAGCATTGCGATGATTATGATGTAAATACAAATATGAGAAGAAAACGAAAAATAAATTGTAACAAAAACAAGCTGAAAGAATAGGTAAAGCATTGCGATGATTATGATGTAAATAATGAAACAAATATGATTAAAATCAAACGATGAGAATAAAACGAAAAATAAATAGTAACAAAAACAGGCTGAAAAAATGGGAAAAGCATTGCGATGATTATAATGTAAGGAAAAAGAAAAAGATGATGAAAATCAAAAGATGAGAAGAAAACGAAAAATGAATAGTAACAAAAACAGGTTGACAAAATAGGAGAAGAATTGCGATGATTATAATGTAAGGAAATAGACAAAGATGATGAAAATCAAACGATGAGAAGAAAACGAAAAATAAATAGTTACAAAAAAAGGCTGAAAATATAAGAAAAAGCATTGCGATTATCATAATGTGAGGAAAAAGAAAAAGATGATGAAAATCAAGAGATGAGAAGAAAACAAAAAATTAGTAGTAACAAAAACAGGCCGAAAAAATGGGAAAAGCATTGCGATGACCATAATGTAAGGAAAAAGAAATAGATGATGAAAATCAAAAGATGAGAAGTAAACGAAAAGTAAATTGTAACAAAAATAGGAAAGGCATTGCGATGATAATAATGTAAGGAAAAAGAAAAAGATAATGAAAATCAAAAGATGAGAAGAAAACGAAAAGTAAATTGTAACAAAAATAGGAAGGGCATTGCAATGATCATAATGTAAGAAAAAGGAAAAAGATAATAAAAATCAAAAGGTGAGAAGAAAACGAAAAGTAAATTGTTACAAAAATGGGAAGGGCATTGCGGGGATAATAATGTAAGGAAAAAGAAATAGATGATGAAAATTAAAAGATGAGAAGAAAACGAAAAGTAAATTGTAACAAAAATAGGAAGGGAATTGCGGGGATCATAATGTAAGGAAAAAGAAAAAGATAATGAAAATCAAAAGATGAGAAGAAAACGAAAAGTAAATTGTAACAAAAATAGGAAGGGCATTGCGATTATCATAATGTAAGGAAAAAGAAATAGATAATGAAAATTAAAAGATGAGAAGAAAACGAAAAGTAAATTGTAACAAAAATAGGAAGGGCATTGCGGGGATCATAATGTAAGGAAAAAGAAATAGATGATGAAAATCAAAAGATGAGAAGAAAACGAAAAGTAAATTGTAACAAAAATAGGAAGGGCATTGCGATGATCATAATGTAAGGAAAAAGAAAAAGATAATGAAAATTAAAAGATGAGAAGAAAACGAAAAGTAAATTGTAACAAAAATAAGAAAGGGTATTGCGATGATCATAATGTGAGAAAATAGAAAAATATAATGAAAATCAAAAGATGAGAAGTAAACGAAAAGTAAATTGTAACAAACATAGGAAGGGCATTGCGATGATCATAATGTAAGAAAATAGAAAAAGATAATTAAAATCAAGAAATGAGAAGAAAACGAAAAGTAAATTGTAACAAACATAGGAAGGGCATTGCGATGATCATAATGTAAGGAAAAAGAAATAGATGATGAAAATCAAAAGATGAGAAGTAAACGAAAAGTAAATTGTAACAAAAATAGGAAGGGCATTGCGAGGATCATAATGTAAGAAAAAAGAAATAGATGATGAAAATCAAAAGATGAGAAGTAAACGAAAAGTAAATTGTAACAAAAATAGGAAGGGCATTGCGAGGATCATAATGTAAGGAAAAAGAAAACGATGATGAAAATCAAAAGATGAGAAGAAAACAAAATATTAATAGTAACAAAAACAGGCTGAAAAATAGGAAAAGCATTGCGATGATAATAAAGTAATGGAAAAAGAAAAAGATGATGAAAATCAAACGATGAGAAGAAAACAAAAAATAAATAGTAACAAAAACAGGCTGAAAAATAGGAAAAGCATTGCGATGACCATAATGTAAGGAAAAAGAAAAAGATGATGAAAATCAAAAGATGAGAAAAAAACAAAAAATAAATAGTAACAAAAACAGGCCGAAAAATAGGAAAAGCATTGCGATAACCATAATGTAAGGAAAAAGAAAAAGATGATGAGAATCATAAGATGAGGAGAAAACGAAAAATAAAAAGTAACAAAAATAGGCTGAAAATATAGGAGAAGCATTGCGATGATAATAATGTAAGGAAAAAGAAAAAGATGATGAAAATCAAAAAATGAGAAGAAAACGAAAAGTAAATAATAACAAAACTAGGCTGAAAAAATAGGAAAAGCATTGCGATGATCATAATGTAAGGAAAAAGAAAAAGATGATGAAAATCAAAAGATGAGAAGAAAACGAAAAATGAATAGTAACAAAAACAGGTTGACAAAATAGGAGAAGAATTGCGATGATTATAATGTAAGGAAATAGACAAAGATGATGAAAATCAAACGATGAGAAGAAAACGAAAAATAAATAGTTACAAAAAAAGGCTGAAAATATAAGAAAAAGCATTGCGATTATAATAATGTGAGGAAAAAGAAAAAGATGATGAAAATCAAGAGATGAGAAGAAAACAAAAAATTAGTAGTAACAAAAACAGGCCGAAAAAATGGGAAAAGCATTGCGATGACCATAATGTAAGGAAAAAGAAATAGATGATGAAAATCAAAAGATGAGAAGTAAACGAAAAGTAAATTGTAACAAAAATAGGAAAGGCATTGCGATGATAATAATGTAAGGAAAAAGAAAAAGATAATGAAAATCAAAAGATGAGAAGTAAACGAAAAGTAAATTGTAACAAAAATGGGAAGGGCATTGCGATGATCATAATGTAAGGAAAAAGAAAAAGATAATGAAAATCAAAAGATGAGAAGAAAACGAAAAGTAAATTGTAACAAAAATAGGAAGGGAATTGCGGGGATCATAATGTAAGGAAAAAGAAATAGATGATTAAAATCAAAGGATGAGAAGAAAACGAAAAGTAAATTGTAACAAAAATAGGAAGGGCATTGCGAGGATCATAATGTAAGAAAAAAGAAATAGATGATTAAAATCAAAGGATGAGAAGAAAACGAAAGGTAAATTGTAACAAAAATAGGTAGGGCATTGCGGGGATCATAATGTAAGGAAAAAGAAATAGATGATGAAAATCAAAAGATGAGAAGAAAACGAAAAGTAAATTGTAACAAAAATAGGAAGGGCATTGCGGGGATCATAATGTAAGGAAAAAGAAATAGATGATGAAAATCAAAAGATGAGAAGTAAACGAAAAGTAAATTGTAACAAAAATAGGAAGGGCATTGCGATTATCATAATGTAAGGAAAAAGAAATAGATGATGAAAATCAAAAGATGAGAAGAAAACGAAAAGTAAATTGTAACAAAAATAGGAAGGGCATTGCGATGATCATAATGTAAGGAAAAAGAAAAAGATAATGAAAATTAAAAGATAAGAAGAAAACGAAAAGTAAATTGTAACAAAAATAAGAAAGGGTATTGCGATGATCATAATGTGAGAAAATAGAAAAATATAATGAAAATCAAAAGATGAGAAGAAAACGAAAAGTAAATTGTAACAAACATAGGAAGGGCATTGCGATGATCATAATGTAAGAAAATAGAAAAAGATAATGAAAATCAAAAGATGAGAAGAAAACGAAAAGTAAATTGTAACAAACATAGGAAGGGCATTGCGATGATCATAATGTAAGGAAAAAGAAATAGATGATGAAAATCAAAAGATGAGAAGTAAACGAAAAGTAAATTGTAACAAAAATAGGAAGGGCATTGCGAGGATCATAATGTAAGAAAAAAGAAATAGATGATGAAAATCAAAAGATGAGAAGTAAACGAAAAGTAAATTGTAACAAAAATAGGAAGGGCATTGCGAGGATCATAATGTAAGGAAAAAGAAAACGATGATGAAAATCAAAAGATGAGAAGAAAACAAAATATTAATAGTAACAAAAACAGGCTGAAAAATAGGAAAAGCATTGCGATGATAATAAAGTAATGGAAAAAGAAAAAGATGATGAAAATCAAACGATGAGAAGAAAACAAAAAATAAATAGTAACAAAAACAGGCTGAAAAATAGGAAAAGCATTGCGATGACCATAATGTAAGGAAAAAGAAAAAGATGATGAAAATCAAAAGATGAGAAAAAAACAAAAAATAAATAGTAACAAAAACAGGCCGAAAAATAGGAAAAGCATTGCGATGACCATAATGTAAGGAAAAAGAAAAAGATGATGAGAATCATAAGATGAGGAGAAAACGAAAAATAAAAAGTAACAAAAATAGGCTGAAAATATAGGAGAAGCATTGCGATGATAATAATGTAAGGAAAAAGAAAAAGATGATGAAAATCAAAAAATGAGAAGAAAACGAAAAGTAAATAATAACAAAACTAGGCTGAAAAAAATAGGAAAAGCATTGCGATGATCATAATGTAAGGAAAAAGAAAAAGATGATGAAAATCAAAAGATGAGAAGAAAACGAAAAATAGTAACAAAAATAGGCTGAAAAAATAGGAAAAGCATTGCGATGGTAATAATGTAAAGAAAAAAGAAGAAGATGATGAAAATCTAAAGATGAGAAGAAAACCAAAAAAAATAGTAACAAAAACCGGCTTAAAAAATAGAAGAAGCATTCCAAGAATAAGAAATTAATGAAGAAAGAAAGAGATTATGATAATTCAAAGATTAGTAGAGAACGAGTCAAGAAATTGTAACAATTGAGCTGCTTGGAAAATAGGAGAAACATTGAGAGAATAAGAAAGTCAAGAAATAAGTAAAAGATGATGAAAGTCAAAAGATGTGAGGAAAACGTAAAAATAAATAAAATCCAAAGACAGTTTTGTAAAAGATATCAGCGAACGAAGAAGTTATTCGATGGCATGTAAGCGTTAAACATGGGACAAATAAAGGTTACATTGAACGAGGGAGAACGTGGCAATAAATCATCATGGCCGACTTCATGCCATTTTGCAGATTTAACTATGGACAAAATGGATGTCATGTCATATCTGCAAGATAATGTCTTCTCGGATTTCTTTCATATTTATATTTCTTTCTATATAATGTGTATGCATACAGAGTATAAACAAGAATAAGTATACACTGTCCATTTTATTTGCAGACTTTCTTTCTGAATAGATAATTTATGTTATCGAAATTTAGCGGAAATAGATTTGATGGATCCGTCACGATGTTGAATGGCTTTCTGGTCATTGCGCGAGAATAACTCGAATGCAATATTGAAGGAAATGAACTTATATATGTTTATTGCAACTTTAGATTTACATCCATTTGTCTTAATCCGAATTATTGCTAAACCGTCAGAGAACACACGAATATAGACGGCTCATTTGTCTGAAGAGAAAAGAGATCGATTCTAATGCTACCCCATCTTCGTTTTTCGATGCATGAGATCCGAAATTTACAGATGGCTTTAAATTCGCTCGTTTTTCTTGCTCGTGTACCCAGCAGACAATACGTTTTCTCGATGGCGTCTTGCTTTTTTATCATTTGTTATTTTACATATTTCGTGACCTTCTTCTGCCAGCTCCCGAGATGGTCGAACGAAAACATAGCTTCAAAAAAGCGTTCGAAACAAACGAGCTCACAAACCAAAGGGAAATATCTTTCTTTTATCTTCGCCACGTCTCATTTCGAACTTCCTGTCCGTGACGTCATAGCCTTACACATATCTCTAGTTTTAGCTTTTAATTAAATTTCTATTCCTTTGTGTTTTAACACTATTTTTAGACAATTGGCTAGTTGGCTAGTCAAATCATTTTCCACCCTTAATGTGATTCGGTACATTAAATAACATCGCAATCTTTAATACTCACAAGTCGTCTTCCTCCTTTTTCCCCTTTTATATAGAGTCGATCAGCACCACCTTTCGAGACCAGAGTGTTGTGAATATTTATTAGTAATTGTTAGATCATTTTAATGCTCCAGGAAGCATATAACTCCTAATGCAATCATCTACCTGTATTAGAGCCAGATCCGGCCTAAGATAAGGTACTGTTACCACATATGAGGAGGTGCCGCTTAGAGCACTCTCTCTTGCCTTGACAGAGTACAAAATCGACTTAGAAATCTAGTGACGGGTGTCCTCTTCTTTCCCCTACTGCCTCTTTCTCACAGAACGGGTGTTGCTAGTCTTTCTCTACTCTGTCGTTATTTTCATGGTAGGCACTCGACTGAGCTCTAATCTTCCGTTCCACCCTGTAAAACATCCACGGCAAAAACTTGTCCAGCTACAACCACTGTAAAATTAGTTCCTTTCTTCCTTTGTGTATCTGGAGCAAAACGGAATATCCATGAGCAGAGTTTGTATTCCGAAAACCCCCCGTCTGTGCAACGCAATAACACGAAGCTACATTCCTAGCTAACTACAGCATGGTTGTTTTCAAATCCAATGTTGAAAAATCTTATTGAGCCGTCCTCTTAAGTACTCGAATTCTGCCCAGATCAAAACATGGTCTGCAATCCTCAAGGTGTTTGTGTCACCATCAACCGGACATAAACCATTAACCCTTGTCCTTGAGTGACTTTCGGGCTTGCTAAGCGGTGACTCGTTAGTAGAATAAAAGTTAATAAACTCTGCTGCCTTCTCATGCCTGCCTGGATCTCTATGTAAACAATTTTCACTTTACTCATTTGAAAATGAATTGCTCCCAAATTAAAGTATGTCGTACCGTCGACTAAAACAATACAATTTTAAATAAACTAGCAAATACATGCTCCCTCCGGTTGCATATGTTTGCTAGGCTTGGAAGATGAAATAATTCTAAAAGAATTACATACAATACGTGGTTAAAGCAAAATGAATTCTTTGGAGCTATTAAAATTATTTCCAACAGTATTGATAACGTATACTCATTATTCTATGTTTTTTTTATTATCGCTTATGTTTTAATTCATGTTTTGAAACATGGCGTAAATCATAAATATATGACTTCACACAAAAGCTATGATCATTTTTAAGGTAATGTTTTAAGCTCTATTCATAAGAAAGTCAAAATAGGTCACTTGGTAGAAACTCAGACTGAAAATCTCAAGGTTTCGGTTTCGATTTCATGTCATGGCATCCACTGTATTTGTTGGGAATTTATTATTTACTTCTAATGTAATATTTTCCATTTCTAAAAATAGTCAAAGATCTCTGATATTTCGAAATGAGACAAATTCCGAAATGGAAATTCTTTATTATGTTAAAAAATAATTGCGACCGACAGACGAACAAAATCACTATTTATACATTTCAGAAAGTGAATGTCCTAAAGTAAAAAATGTCGCAATAATATTTCCATTGCACGATTCTACGCACACAAACACACACGAACACACACGCATGTCTATACATATTTTAGCTTGATAAAACCCTTCTAAAACTGTCATCTCTGTTTGTAAACACTTGTTGGCATTTGCTTAATATGTAGACAGCGAGAAATATTTTCAATTGGCTTATTTATACCACAAACAAATACAGTATTGCTGGTATTAGTAATGATATACTATAAGTAGTAGTAGTAGTAGTAGTAGTAGTAGTAGTAAAGAATGAAGTGGGAGGAATAACGATAGGAGGATATCAGGAACGTGAGGATTATTAATATTATCAGCTGTGCGTCATGAGTAAGTTGTTTGAATCTTTGAAAAATCAAGAAGTTGTCAATCACCTCAGTAGAAACAGCCTACTCACGAACAAGCAATATGTATTTCGTCCTGCAAAATTAACAGCTGGTGTGCTGACTGTAGTATCACACAGGATCAGTGGATCTATAGACAGGATACTTCGCTTCTAGAGTAATAGCTATTGACATATCAAAGGCCTTTGGTAGGGTTGGCATAAAGGTCAACTTCACAAGCTTGTTTACAATGGATTATCTGGAAATATCCTCTCAACCATTAAATTCTTTTTCTGAGATAGTTTCATAAAGGTAGCCGTTGATTAGCAGATGGGATGAGGCACATAATATTAATGCCAGCGTGCCTCGAGGATCCACTCTGGGCCCAACCCTCTTCCTGATATTCGAAATTTATGCACATGACACAACAATCTACGGAAACACTTCGAATAGTATTAATGATCAAGATATTTCTTATTCTCTATCTTCCGACTTTGAGCACGTGGTGCAATGAAGAAAAAGGGTGGATGGTTGATTTTAATGCGTCCAAAACCAAAACGTCTCTCATTTTACCACCAACGCTCGGATCCTTAATTTGTCCCGATTAAAATGGATGGCTTTTTGTGCGACTAGCCTTCACTTCTGACTTGAAATGGAAGACTTACATCAAATCCGTTGCTAAGGTCGCTGGAAAAATGGTTGCATCATTCTACTGCTTCAGAAAGAATCTCACACTTGACGTATACGAGTCAGATACGTCGTAAAATGGAATACTGTTGCAACATCTGGGGACATATCACTGGAATCACCCTTTCCCTGCCTTGACAGACTACAAAACTGACTTCGAAATATCTTCTCTTCTCTACGGCCACTTTCTCACAGAAGAGATACTATTAGTGTTTCTCGGCTCAATCGTTATTTTCATGGTAGATGATCGACTGAGCTCCAATCTATGGTTTCTCCCTTGTAAAAGATTCATATCAAAAACTCCTCTAGCTACAACCATAGTAAATAAATCCCCTTTCTCCCTCTGTGCCCCTAAAACTAAACGGAGCTTCCATGAGCAACGTTTCTTTCCTAGTGCTACCCGCTACCCATCTGTGGAACACAACAGCGCAGTGTTGCTCACTGGCTGACTATGGCATAGTCGTTTTTAATTCCAATGTAAACACATTCTTGTTGAGCCGTCCTCTTAATGAATCAAATTCTGCCCAATTCTAACAATCGTTACCAATTATCACGGTGATGTCTCACCGTTCACCTTACAAACTCATTAACCCTTATCCTTGAGTGGCCTTTAAGCATTGATAACTTAGTAATAAACAAGTTTAACACCTACAATAATTGGAAGCAGGGTAATGGTTTTGATGCTGGTGGTGATAATAATAATATTGATAATGAGTATCGGGATGAAGATTGAAGTATGATGATTATTACGGCCTCATTGAGAGACGCTGATGACGAGTTTGGTCCCAGAAATGATTATGACGACTTCAATACCGGAAAGAACGAATAGAAGTTTAATCGTCAGTGACAAACGTCAACAGTAAAACCGACCAAGTTAATGGCATCATTAACACCAATCCGGCTCCGTCAACTGGGATTGCAATCACAATTTCTGTGATTGGATCATGATTAACGGGAAAAACGTAATTGTCGATTTCTCGTTATAGAGAGAGATCGCTGAGATATTAGTGATATAACTGGGGCAATTTTCTTTTAGGCAGACACTGGCTGTAACGATCGTGTTCAGGAGATGGCGAGGCTGGTTTTCTTCTGAGGATAAATGGCGTCAGGTGATGAAGGGTGTTTCCGACAGGGAGGGCGTAGCTGCCATCCATTCTCGTTAAGAAAAAAAAAACTTTCAGCTGCATTCCATAACCGGAACGAAGTAATAATTCACGTCTCGTTTTTCTTTTTACCTTTCAAGGCCGGGGAATATTAAACCTCACACTAACTTAAAAAAAGAGAGTTATAGAGAAGGGGGGGCATGGCGGAAGGAAAGTGATGAGTTGCGCAAGATTGCAGTTTCATAAAAAAAAACGAAAATGGAATTATTTTGAGTTGCATCTGGTTCGCTTGTTTTGTTTTACGTTATATCAACCCTTTTCGGGTTATTTATACATTTTGCTAGAAGTATTTATTTCAAGTTCTCAATATCTTGAAATGTTTATTAATCGTGTAAATCTCTGTGTAATTTGCGTCATGAAAAAGGTTTCAAATATTAAGCCGTGTTTATCTGTACTAGCGGTGGAAATTCCACAGTGCTTTCTACATCAACCTGTATAATTTAATGTTAAAAATAAAATTCTTCGCAATCTATTGGGGTGATCTCTTCTCGTCCTTTCATATATCTAGCCTCTCTTTACTGTATCGTGATGTTCATGGTAGGTGATCGACAGAACTCATATCCGTAGCCCCCTTGTAAAACATTCAGAGCAAGAACTTGCCTAGTTATAACCACGACAAATATTTTTCCTTTCTCTCCTTCACTCTGTACCAAATACCAAACGGAACTTCTTTGAATAGAGATTCTTTCCTAGAACATACATCCTGTAGAACAAGATACAGCGAGTCTGCTTCCCAACCGACTACAACATGGTCGTCCTCAAATAATATGTAAACAAATACTTGTCGAGCCGTTCTCTTAGATATTAAATTCCTCTTTAGTAATCTTCTTCCATTCCACCCATTGTTTTCAATCCTCTCGTGCTAGCGATCACCGTCCAACTGACGACGTCTTTAACTTTTATCCTCGACTGACCCCCGGGTCTTAATCACTGGTGAATCAGCAGTAAGAAAATAAAAATAAACAAACAATGAGTTTGAATGATGAACTCTCAGGTAGGGTGTTATTTGCCATGACAATCGGTGGTTGGAGAGGCTTCTTGTAGTTGTTGAAGGAAAGGAGCTTAGTCTTTGCGGCATTAAAAGTCACCAACCATTTATGGCCCCAATCCACTACAGCCTGGAGGTCATTTTCTAAAGATTCAGCCATTGCCTCAGATATGATCGCGTCTGTTTTGCCAACATGGCGAGAGTAAAGCGTGGTGTCGTCAGCAAATAAACCAATCTCAGACACTATGTCATCAGGGAGATCGTTTATATAGATCAGGAACAACAAAGGTCCAAGAATAGATTCCTGGCGCACACCAGCATTTATGTCATGTTGCTTAGATGAACGGCCATCGAGGACAACCTGGATTTTTCTTTTGTTTAGGAAGGATCTAATTATAATAAGTAGTTGCCCAGTAATACCGTATGAGCGTATTTTCAGGAGAAGCCCTTTATGCCATACCTTGTCGAAGGCCTTGGATATATCAAGCGCTACTGCCCTAGCTTCACCTGCCTTGTCGAGTGTATGATACATGCGTTCAGAGATGACCGTTAGGATGTCTGCAGTAGACCGTGCTTGTCTAAATCCATACTGGCGGTCAGAAAGAAGTTTAGCATTAACTAAGTGCCGTACTATCGCTAGATTTATTAAGGATTCAAAGATTTTGGCAAAGATCGGCAGTAGACTGATTGGGCGGTAGTTCTGAGGATGTAGACTGGTACCACAGAGGCAATTTTCCAGCTATTGGGGAAGCAAGATTCAGCTAGGTATTTATTGCAGAGTTTGGAGAGGACAGAGGCCAATATATATATATATATATATATATATATATATATATATATATATGCAACCGTGGGGAGCATAATTTTGCTAGGATGAGAGTATGATATCATGGTGAATGAATTACATACTCTCTAACCCTAAAAGAGGATGTTATGCATGAGAGTAGGATATCATGACGAACGCCTTCCTCCAAAAAAATAGTACGAGTTAATGCCTGGGAGCAAAATATCATAACAACAGAATAGATAGTATATACTACTCCGCCCGCCACTACACACACCACAAGGAAAAGGATATCTTGGGAGGATAGCATCGCGAGGAACAAACATATACTTTTCTGTCACTCCGCAAAAAAAAACAGAGAAGAGGGTGTGATTCCTGAAAGGTATCATAAAATATTTTAATGTTAATATAATTAGGATTGGTGGACAAATCTTTCTCATTTAGATGACATTTAAAACAATAGCAGGTGTTGTTGTCCACGTGAAACACCGAAATTATAATTTGGCGGAAAAATATAGTCGCCATCTTTATAAACAAATACAAATATGCTACCTAAGGAAGAACGATAACTTCATTTCATAATTTTCTAGTAAAAAAGACATGTTTTTAAACTTAAGTTATTGTTCTCACTTAGCTAGCCTCTTTCTCGCTCTGTTTAGATGACAACTATATTTCTTCGACCTAATTTTTATGTCGCCATTTCACGTGTACGGTTAAACTTTAAGTTAAAATAAAAATATAAGTTGTTTATGGGTAATGCCGAAACCTATGTCACTCTAAATAATGTATGTGACTGAAATAGGAATTTACCGCAAATAAAAGATAAAAGGCTAGCATGGCTGTTTTCTTATTATTTATTTCCTGGCTGTTTTTATTATCATTCATTTATGGCGGATGTTTATGAGAAGAATTAAAAAGATGTGAGAGAAGACTTTAAATTAAAAAAACAATTAGAATTTGAACAGAAAATTCAATTTTATTCGTTTCTCTTTTAAGTGAAAAACTGTTTTATTTCAGACTATGTATATTTATAATTTTTCAGGAAAAATGTTGAACTCTTACAGAGGAGGTGATTCCTGGAAGGACGGTCTTATGACAACAGAACCGATACTACACTACTCACCCCCATTAAAGGATATTCCGATTAAATCGAGTGTTTCGGTCTTTTTTGTTTGTTTTTTATTCATTTAAAAATGACAAATCACAAAAATATATTACTTTTTCATTGGCATTCTGGTTAAGATCAAAGTGTAGTATTTATTTTTCACATCTCAGCGACATATGACTTTTAACAAATACTGGAAGTTTTATGTAAATTATCTCTCTTGAAAATGAAATTCTAAAAGATTTTATTAATGATTAAAATAATACGACTATCGATAACACGATTTCGTATATAGAAGAACATTTGGCAATACAAAGTTAAAATGTATAACACAGAATATTAATTTTAAGACACTTTTAACAAAATAAATATGCAAATGAGCAATATCGAGATTCGTTTAGTAGAGTTTGGAGATTTCTATACATACCGCATTTGAAAATATTCTTGAATGATTAGGATTAAATAAGCCTAGGCAGTGTTTATGTTAATATAGTTATCGTAAATGGGATGGAAAAAACTTTCGCTTTATATATATATATATATATATATATATATATATATATATATATATATATATATATATATATAAAGGTAAATCAAAGAAGAGAGATAAAGATGTACGAATGACAAATCTATTTCAACTTCGATTGTTCAATGCAAGGTGTACTCGGTGAAAGCATGTTTATTTTTTCTTTCCTTAAGCCAAGGCTTTTCAAAGATTAAAATCTTATCATCAGAGGAATTACATAGATGGATAAGTTGGCTAAAGAAAAGAAAAATAAACATGTTTTCACCGAGTACACCTTTGTCATTCGTACATATTTATCTCTCTTATTTAATTTATGTGTATAATTGCTCTATCTCGTATATTGAGCTTAAACCATTTCACTATAGGTTCTATCCTCTAAATGTATACTTTTAGTTTCATATTGTATTTTATATATATATATATATATATATATATATATATATATATATATATATATATATATACGTCTTTATTTCTCTTGTTTTTTCTCACTTTGCTTCTTTTTTCTTTCCATATCTTTTTTGTTGCTTCTATCTTCCATGTTCATTTATTTCTTACCCCCTTTCTCATCTCTCTCTCTCTTTCTCTCTCTCTCTCTCTCTCTCTTATATTTTCGGACTCCCTATTAATTATTCGATCGACTTTTCCAAACCTTTCTCCCTATCTTACCTTAACCAACATTTTTCAATAAAACCGGAACAATCATCATATTTGAATCTTCATCACTATACTCCTATTAATCGCCCTACTTCTAATAATTGTCGTTGTTTACCGTGTAATCTTCATCATCGTGGACCTTAATAATTCTCGTCCTCTCAATCCCTTCGTAATTATCTCCCCTTTCAAATCTTTAATATTATTGCGAATACTACTAATAATAATAATACCATAGATACTGAGTTTTCTTAAGGGATGTTTAAATAAGCTCAGTGAAAATATTACTCGTAGTCTACGTTTATTTAAAATGTAAAACAATGTATTTACAAACACATATAACACACAATAGAGGAAAGTATCAATTTGAAATATGTATACATGTGCGTGTGCCGTATTCTGTAATGGAAATATCATATCGGCTTTTTTACCAGAAGTCTCTGATAGACAACAATGAATATACAGAAGTAATACCAAATAGAAAGGTAAATGAATGAATGAATAATAATAATAATAATAATAATAATAAAAATAAAAATAATAGTAATAATAACAATAATAGTTATAGTCATAGTAATAATAATAGAAATACTACTACTAATACTACTAATACTACTACTACTACTACTAATAATAATAATAATAATAATAATAATCAGTAATTGTTCCCTGATAATCACCAGTGGTGTTCCCTGGAGTCTGAATGAAAACAAGTCTCCCCAGATTTCCAGTGCTCTTCACCTCTTTCTATAACTACTGCAAATAAATTTGCTTTATCACAACAAACGCTTACCATTGATTTCTCGTTGGAAACGACTATTGGTCTTCTCTGGGATTTTGATGGCATATTCTTGTTAAAAAGAAAAATATGCCACCCAAATCCCAGAGAAGACAAATAGCCAACGAGAAATCGATGGTAAGCGTCTGTTGTGATAAAGCAAATTCATTTGCAGTAGTTATAAAAAGAGGTGGAGAGCACTGGAAATCTGGGGAGACTTGTTGTCATTCAGATTCCAAGAAAACACCACTAGTGAATACCAGTGACCAATTACTGATGACAGCCTGTGTGAGAACGCCTAGTGAGTAAACATAATCATTAATAATAATAATAATAATAATAATAATAATAATAATAATAATAATAATAATAATAATAATAATAATAATAATAATAATAATAGACTGGGTGTCATGATAGTAAACAAGAAAGAAAAAACATTGCTAAGTCTTTGATTTTGCCGTTCCAGCAGATACTAGGTAAAGATCAAGGAGACAAATATTCACAGAACTTTGCAGAGAGTTGAAAGGGATATGGAGAATGAAAAAAGTAAATATAATACAAATAATCGAAGGAGAACTAGGAACAGTCCAAACAAACTGGAAAAAAAGACTGAGGAAAATTGGAATCGAACGGATCACTAAGACCATACAAAAAAGACAATAATAAAAACAGCTGTAATCTTTAGGAAAATCCTCGAATACGGCAACTTACTCGATTTAGCAAAAATGGTAGCCAGTCGCGTGGATGTTACAACAGAGAGAAAACAAAACTTCATAAACTGCTCCATCACATTACTCCAAGATACAAAAAGCAGTCCAAATATGTGAAATTGAAGGGGCCGGCAAAGTTATCCAGTCGCGAAATGTGTCCATATTCAATGTTAATGATAAATAAATCAATCAAAATAATACAAAAAGTCCAATCAAAGTTCCGAGATCCCAACATGTGCAACTCTAATCAAATCCAAATTCGTTGTTTAATTAGAAAACCCGCTAAATCCGAATTGAGCAAAATAAGACGGACTCTCATCACATCTAGCCAGAAGAGCGAAAAATATATAAGTGATCTTCTCTCCAGACATGACAAATCCCTAACGAACAGATGCTTCAATTTCACATATTTGGACTGCTGTTTGTATCTTGGAGTAATGTCCTTCCTGATTATGCTTCTCAACTTGTATGACCTGGATGGACTGTATGGATTCAACAAAAGTATGTTTTTGGATTGATATGTTTGATGTTATGTATTTTTATATATTTGTGTATATAATTTTATATATTTTCAAAGCGTAATTTTATTGCCTGTAGTAGTATAACTGCGGTAATGGTCCTCTGAAGAGAAGAATTATCTTTGAAAACTCATGAGCTAAGGACTTAAGGATGCTTTGCATGAACTTTGAATTCTAATAAAATTTGATTGACACCTTATTTTATTACTTCATTTTATATTATAATATATATATATATATATATATATATATATATATATATATGAAATGAGTTACGAAGTTTATCTACCTACTGCCAGCGCTACTCCATTGAATCGGTTACCTCCCTCTGATTATTCAGTATGGACGCAAGGCGGGCGCGTTATTTCAAATGTAAACAAAACGCTGGCATTTACCGTGTTACTTTTACTCTGATGTTTTATTAAAACGTTCTGAGTTTGTTTATTTTCTTAATCTTATTAGCCATTTTTAAAACACAAATTTATTGAATCAAATTGTTTAACTAAAATAATAATTGATTTAAAAATTAATATTTAAAAACACACACATACACATTATAATGAATTTAGTTTAGGTAAACTTTTTTTTCCGAGAGCATTTAAAAAACTATTCGTGTTTACTGTATTTGATTTTTTAATACTTTCATTTTAGGTACACCACTTTTCCGATTTGAAAAACTTCCAATATTGTCATTTTTTTACGACTTAACTGTGTCTATGACTTCGATTTTACCTTATACGCTGTAAAGCTTTTATTTACAAACTGTTTTTATTATTCCGTGTTTTACTTATTAAAATAAAAGATGTGATTTTTTTTCTTTTCTGTCAAGAAAAAAATTAACACATTGTACTGGAAAACTATATAACTGATTACAGAATCAAATTGTTTAATTAAAAAAGATGATTTAACAAAACACACACGCACATTCAAATGAATTTAATTTACGTAAACTTTCTTTCCGAACGCACTTAAATAAATAATCGTGTACACTGTATTTTACTTTTTGATGCTTTTTAACTGTAGAGCCCGCACTAACTTTGACCCCGTCGTTAGGGTTAGAGTTAGGGTTAGGGTCAGAGTAAAAGTTGGGGTTAGAGTTAGGGTTAGGGTAATGATGAAACTTAGCGCGGGTCCTACAGTAAAAGAGTACCGATATTTTTATTGTTTTATTTT
>OY744530.1:71520939-71718439 GCA_963556195.1 Sepiola atlantica
CAGAGAAAGAAGCGAAACTGTTCACAAAAAATAAGTATTCAGTAAAACCAAGAAATAAAACTGAAATACATAGAAAAACTGTCTTAAAATAAAAGAAAAATATAAATGACATTGAGTGGCATGAGCATGGAATGAACATTCTATGCATTGTTATTTGTATTTCAAGCGAGACCAGCACGTCACATGGTTGGATTTCCTAAACCAGAAGAATTGAGATTGATGTGAAAATCAGTATGAGGATCTCTTCCTGAATAAAAAAGCCAACATAACACACACGATAACACAAGAACAAACGATTGAAAATCAAAGAAATATTCATGCGTTATTTCTCCTGGCTCAATCAGATGAATGAAGACAAAAAACGGATCAGGGTCCTCTTTCATCAGTTTTACCCGAGATAAAAACTTCGCATGATGGCAGTGAGTAAGTATTACCAACAAAATAAGATGTATGCACCTCATTTAAAACCAAATAATTTTCAAAGTAAAGATGTACAATCTAGATCTAAACTAAAAGTAAACTTAATTATTTAGTTATTGCGTACTTAAAAAATACAATAGTAAACTATAACTATTTTATACACCTCGAATAATATACATATATAAAAAGACAATAGAAAACCCAGATTACAACGACATATCTTTATTTTAAAGCAAAGAGATTAATTTTCACAACTGTTTCTTCAATTGTCCAGATAATCAAGGGTTTCAACGTAATCTAGAATCGCCCAGGGCAAAGATAAGAATGGTTTTGTTTTTACGAGTCCAAAACATTGCATGTTTTGTTGTTTATTTAGGTTTTCTTTGTTTTTTATAAACGGTGAATCTTTCGTATTTTATTAGAAGAGCTAGATAGGGGATACACTGATATTTTGGTAAATATTGAGTCGATTTTAGGATGAATACGCGTGTGATTTGGACAAAATAGCAATCTAAAATATTTTTTTGTAAAATAAGTTAAGATTCATATATATATATATATATATATATATATATATATATATATATATATATATATATATATATAGTTTATGTTCCTTTCAAAAGTCGAAAACTTTAACACAGCTATCTTTAAATAGGATTAATCTCTCGCTGATAATTCTTCCCTACACTGAGGATTCCTGTAAGAATGAAACTTATACGTATGTAGATAAAAACAAATATTCATAATTATACATATACAAGGGGCGTTCAATAAGTAATACCCCTGATCCACTTCCAGTTGTCTGATCTAGATGAAATTCTGCATGTGTAATTATTGTTATATGTATAGGTTATGTTGCAAAAAACAACTCTGAACTAATTGTGGTTTCTGATTTACAGGTGTTTGAACTTAGTCAGGTGTGAAATGGAGCCAGTTGAATGTCGCGCAGTAATCCGGTTTTTGTATTTGGAAGGACGTAAACCAAAGTAGACTTTTGATGAAATAGAAGAAACTAATAGTGATGGTGCCCTATCATATGACCTTGTAAAACGCTGGCATCGTGAATTCAAGCACGGCCGAAAGTCTGTGGAAACAGCTCCCAGACCTGGTCGTCCCTCTTCTGCCATTGATGAGGCATCTGTCCGTCAAGTTGAGGCTGCCATTTTGGAAGATCGACGCATTACTATTCGCCAAATAGCTCAAGAACTCAAGATTAGTACTAGGTCTGTGGAAACGATCATTCATGACCATTTGCATATGCATAAGGTGCCTGCCAGATAGATTTCCAGGTTGCTCATACATTTCCAAAAGCAAGAACGCGTTGAGTGCACAAGGATGAATTTGGAGATGTGCCGAGAAAATGAGTCAAAGTTTTTCAAAAGACTGATTATACAGGATGAAACTTTCGTCCATTACTATGATCCAGAGATCAAAGCCCAGTCAATGGAATGGAAGCACTTGAACTCACCACCTCCAAAGAAGGCAAGGATGCAGCCCTTCGCTGGCAAGGTCATGCTCACAGTCTTCTGAGACCAAGACGGAATAGTGATGACAGATTTCCTAGCAAATGGTACCACAATTATAGGAGCCTATTACGCTTCACTTTTGATGAAATTAAGAGAAGCTATCAAAATCAAAAAGCGGGGCAAGATCAGCAAAGGTATCCTCCTCCTGCAGGACAACGCTCCTGTCCACAACTCGCATGTCGGCAGATCATAAGCACGTGCGTGTGGCTATAAAATCCTTCCCCATCCTCTGACGCTCTTGACCTTGCACCCTCTGACTTTCACCCCTACTCAGCCATGAAGTTGCTTTTGAAAGGAAAGCGTTTACAGATGATGTAGCCTTGATTTCCGAAATTACGACGTCGTTGAAGGACCAACCTGGGGTGTTCTACAAAAACTACTTCATATTGAGCACTTTGAAAAATATTGGTTTCACGTTTATGTTATGAATATATTTTAACTTTTATATATATCTAAATATATATATATATATATATATATATACATATATATATATATATCTAAATATATATATATATATATATATATACATATATATATATATATATATATATATATATATATATATATATATGAAAGTGCGAATTCCGAGGCAGAGGCAATGCAATGTTGAAAAACCGGAAGGTGGAATACACAAAAATAAAAATCAATGACAAGAGACGGTAAATCTCAGATCAGTTCATTTATATTTCAAAATTTAAATATAAAGACAGTAAACTGTAAAATGGGCTTACTGTTAAATATTTAAAGGTCCGGAATGGTAGAGACGTTGATCATTTTGAGAGTAACAACCTCTCTTTTTCAAAAAGAAAATAAAAGTGTGGCTGGCTGTGTCGGTTGAAAAGAGCCAAGTGGGCGTTGCTAGTAAAAAATAGGAATATGAGATTAACAGAAAAAAGACAAGTCCTGCAGAAAATGCAATATTTGTGATATGTAATAGATTACTAAACTGATTAATTTAGTTAATCTTAAATAATAATATTTGGATTTAATTTATTTTGTTGTTGTTGTTCTTTTTATTATTATTATTATTATATTTATTATTTAATTTATTTACTTTTTCTTTATTATTATATTATTATTTCTTTTTTATATTAAATATTTATGTTAAGTGTTGCAATAGTAAATCTCGGTTCGAATAGTCAGGTAAAGATTAAAGGGGGATCATTACGGATCTGCATAAAATGGTTAAAGTGAAAATAAAAATGTAACGTAAAATAATGCATGGTCAGATAGAAGGATAGAAATATTGAATAGTGAATAAAACTAATTAAGTATAAGCATAATATATAGGAATAAAGTCTAAATAGTGTGGGTGACTTATTCTATGAATAGGAAGTTGTAGGAGTAGTTGGGAAGAGTATCGTCAAGAAATATGAGGAAGTAAACGTAGAGGAAGATGGGGGTCAGTTAAGGGGAGGGTGCCTGAATGAAAGGGTAAAAGGAAAAACAAGGAAAGTGAGAGTGTTGAGATCTAGATGGGTTAGGTGAATAGGTGGTTGAGATCAGGAGTATAAAGCATGGTCCAAGGTTAGTAGAGTTGAAATGATCTAGGAAGAGGAGTAGGTTTAAAGAGTGAAAGGGGAACAAAGTTCGGATCTGCTATTTAAAGAGGGTCTATGTTTAGAAATAAGAATAGCTTCCGATATTCTTAGATTACCGATGTTTCTAACTGAGGCAAGGATTTGGACATCGATAATGCGTTGTGTGTTGCCACGTGATAAGATGTGTTTATTGAAATGCGGGTGTATAAGTGTTCCTTTATTAGTTGTAGAAATTCTGGCACTTAACACATTGTAGTCTGTAAACTGTGTGAGTGCGAATACAGAGCTAAGAGTTGGGAATGGGGCAATTGGCTAGGGAGCAGGGTTCAGAGGTGTGGTTACTGTGTTTTTAGTTAGGTGTTGTCAGAGGGTAGTGCATGTGTGGGTGAGTTGAATATCAGGGTTCTCACTACGTATTGCTTTGTGGATCACAGATGTAATGCTATCGCTAAAGAAAGGGAGTTTGAGGAAGCAGGTGTTGGTAAGGGGTTGTGTCTACGTTTTTTGGTGTTACTGAGGCTGGCTATTGTAGAAGGGGGGAATCCGTTGGTAAAGAGTGTCTGGTGAAAGGCCTTAGTGTCTGTAGTTTTATCAGTAGTAGAGGAGTATTTACTTTGTATACAAGTAATCTATGTGTGTGCATAACTTAATTTTTTCTTTAAGGAGTAAGGCGGATTTAAAGTGGATGAAGAGTTTTCTGCAGGCGGATGTTCTGTAAAAAGAAGTAAAAAGTAGTGTGTATTGATCCATCCTCAGAGATACTAAGATTGAAATCTAAGAGTGAGACTGAGCCTGAGGTGTTCGATAGTGAAATGTAAATGGGGGTCAGTATTATTGAATGTGCTGAAAATAGTGGTGGCTTCATTACGAGATGATGTGAGGATAAGGATATCGTAAATGTATCTCGTGAAGAATATGTAGGAGTGGCAGGTGCTTAGAGCTTGTTGCTCAAGTCTGTCCATGTAAGAAATACATATAACTAAAACCTAAACATAAACTGAAAACTTAAAATGACTTCACTGCATCACGGGTAACGACGTGTACATACAGCTAGTATATATATATATATATATATATATATATATATATATATATATATATATATATATATATATATATACTAACTGCACGTACACGTCGTTACCCGTGATGCAGTGAAGTCATTTAAAGTTTTTATTTGATGTCTTTTCTATATTTTGAACTTAACGAAAACTACTCCTATTATATTCTTCACTTTAAAATAAGCTATACTCCTTGCCTGTTTGAATTTTAGGTGAGTATTTAAAAATATTTCACAATATCTGTTTGTGTGTTTGTGTGTTCCATATAGAAAGAAAAGTTAGAGAATCTACATAAAATCTAAAAGTGTATTCTTATGTAAGATTTACTGGAGAAGATCATCGAAGTGTTCCCGAATATCTAAGTGGACACCTATGTGTGCTATGATGACATAAACCACTTTCACACTTCAAATTTATCCTATGTTTATGAAATTTAAATCCTATGTATACAAGTTTATTAGGCATATAATGAAAGACGTCAAAAATCTCAAAGTGTCCCTCTCACCAAAAGGGGACTATGAGGGCCTAATCTCCTTCAAATATATCCTATTTTTATGAAATATATAATATGTATTAAATTTTCTGAGGAAGAAACTTTACGTTATTCGTTATCTACCGAATATCTGTGTGGCTCACCATTAAATAACCCATGGCAACAGAACCCTCTTAAAACTTAGAAGTCACATATCAAAATTGCTTAGTTGGGAAAGTCTACGACTGAAAACTTCGAGTTCACGGTTTCAATTCTACCCCCTTCTTTCCCGGTTATTATTATGTAAAATTATATAAAATCAAAGAATATATTTTGCCTTTATTGATATAATGAAATTTAAGTGAAGATCTCTGGATATTTAGTACAAAACGCGTCTACGTCTGTCTGTCTATCTGCCTCTCTCTTTCTCTCTTTCTCTCTTTCCTGCGTTGTATATATGTAGATCTATCTATCTATCTATACAATAAAGGAGAACACATCTCTGTCTGTATGGATGTCTTTCCTTAAATACGAAGACACACTAGGGAGTCTACCTTAATATAAGCGTATTCGCATGTACAATTTGCATGTTAACATAATGGAAGTAGTTCTGCGTCTCTATGGAATAATGATACGTTTGTAACATGTTTTACAATTAAATTAATCTATTTATAAGTCATAGTAGTTACATTTATAAATCAAGAGTATTTAGATATATCCGAATAACACAGTAGGTAGGATATCTAGCTGACAACATAAAGGTTGCTGTGAAAGTAAATTCTCTTTAATATGATGTTATGTATTATGCTATCTGACACTGTAACCCGGGCCACGTCGGGTAACCCTGCTAGTTTTTTCTATTTTTAACAAACAGAAAATAAAAGAAGTATATAGACGACGTCGCAATGCAATAGGCAAGTATATAAATAACAACTTCAACAACTTAGTAAGTTTAAGATATATCTCTCAGCCCGGACCTTGGTCATGCGCTCCCAGTAGCCACGGCTACTACTTCTTCTCATCAAGCCATCATGTCAACCCTATATTTCGATGCACTTGAATGACAGTTTTCTTAAAATTATCATCCTGAGGAAGTTATACAAATAAAGACGAAACGTTGATGAACATATAAAAAAAAAATATTTTGGTTTTTCCTTTTTCATTTCCCATATATATATATATATATATATATATATATATATATATATATATATATATATATATATATATATATATATATATATATTTCTGTGTTATAATGGAATAATTCCAGGAGGAAATCCGGGTATGAGAGCTCAATGTGGTTAAAAGAGCAATATTAACATAAAATATAATAACACGAAATTACATAATTGTCGATGCAATAATTTATTTCAACCTTGTGGTTTTTTCAAGCATCAATCCAGACAATTACATTTTTGAGCTTCAAAAATGTAATTGTCTGGATTGATGCTTGAAAAAACCACAAAGTTGAAATAAATGATTGCATGGACAATTATGTAATTTCGTGTTATTATATTTTATGTTATATATATATATATATATATATATATATATATATATATATATATATATATAGGACTGAAAGAAAAACTATTAAACACAAATAGAAATTAAAATCAAGCAAGAGAGTTGACAGGTTTCGTTTGGATCAACGAACGTCCTCAGAAAATATATATGTGTATGTATATATAGTACTGTAGATTAGGAGAAATATACATGTGGTGATTAATTATGTTTCTAAGACCATAAAATATTTACTACAGGGAAATACTATACAGTTATAATTCGATTAGTAATATTGTTAATAGCGCTTTAAAATAGCGTAAGAAATCCGATCAGTCTGAACGAATATTTCAGCAGACGATAGCTAACTTCTGTCTGCATAATTTTGTCATGATCTGTTCCAATATCCTAATGTATTTCTTGTTTATAGCAAGAACTGACCGATGTATCCGCCATACTTGCTTTTAGCCCGAATACTTTCTGATCTGTTCGGTCCATCACGAAGGGTGGTTACCAGTTTCCGCTAAAAACAAAATCATGAGACAGAAGTTGTCTATCGTATGAACCGAAATAGGTTCAAAGGAAAAAATGGTGCCTATATATATATATATATATATATATATATATATATATATTTTTTAATAAATATTAAATTATTTATACCTACAGACGCTAGATATTGCTCTCATCAGCGCAGGAAAGCAACAATTTCAGATGGTCAGGAGGCGCAAACTCGGTTTACAGAGTCAGTCTAAAATCTGCAAGTAGTCGCCATATCAACTAGGTCACCAGAAACTGTCCCGTGATTAAGGGAAATTAAAATTTACATGTGCCTAGAAGAAGGCTGAGACAGAAGACTACTAGGAGGTGCTCGACGAACGTAGTCGGAACTTTGCTTTAAAGCTGATGACAGTCTATTTTTAACATTCCGAAAGTGCTAGACTTTAATTTCTTAAAGGGGCTTATTATAATATTTTTAAATAAATATTGGATTATTTATACCTACAGACGCTAACGTTTCCAGCTTTTTGCTCTCATCAGTTTTGAACAACTGATGACTTAACAGATATTGTATTTTATACAATCTTTATTTTCATCTTCTACTAGTTTATATAATTGCTCTATATTAGTATCTAGCATCAATTATTCATGATAGCTTCTACTTTAAAGGTATAAATAATATTTTTTGATTTTCCTGTTCTTCATATATGTATATGTTTGTAAATATATATTAATATGCATGTGTGTATATATATATATATATATATATATATATATATATATATATATATATATATATATCAAGGGAGGCGCGATAGCGCTCTATCCCTTAATAGAGATAAAAAAACGACCTATGCTAGAAATCTCATTTCTTTGATCAGTCATAACTCAAAAACCAATAAACCAAATTAGTTAAAACTTTGCACAAATTTTTCATTTGATAGGTTCTATAAGTGTGTAGAATTTCAGCATCATTAGTCAAGATAACCCAGAGATCCAGAAAGGTCAGGAGTGATTTTGTGGTATCCGTGTGTACGTACGTATGTGTGTACCACCCTGTATCTCATCAACTATTTGATGGATTCAGCTGATTTTTGTCAGAGATAGAGGTTTTAGGGTCTAGTTGATTGCATTTTAATTTCAGTTTACCATATACGTTAGTTTTCCAGAAAATTCCAAAAAACCTTAAAAATGACCATTGTCTTGAGGCATAACCTTTACAAAAGTAGTGACATTCCATGATAAATGCCAGTATACTGAAATCATATGCCCTTAAAAGGTTTAAGATGAGAATTCATATACACTAAATGTACAAAAGCAAGGAATTTCCCAATTTTTTACACTTTTATTGTCATTAAGGTTATGACTACATATCAACCAAACCATTTCATTATAACATCACTACAGTATAAATATCTATGCATGAGTGGATGAAGTGTGTGAGGTGCGCTGAAGAAAAATTCCTACAAGTAAAATATATTGCCCTGTTGTGCTCGCATACCATTAATGACAATAAAAGTGTAAAAATTTGGGGATTTCCTTGCTTTTTTACATTTAGTGTATATGAATTTTCATCTTAACCCTATTAAGGGCATATGATTTCAGTATACTGGCATTTATCATGGAATATATATATATATATATATATATATATATATATATATATATATATATATAAGAACAGGAAAATAAGGATATGATGTATACTGTTAAACTGGAAACTATCATGAATAATTTATGCTAGATATACGAAATAGAGTAATTATATAAACTAGTAGATGAAAATAAAAATTGTATAAAATACAATATTTATTAAGTCATTAGTTGTTCAAAACAAGGGGTTTTATATGAGAGAATTATTTTATTAATCCTTCATAGAACTATGGGTTTTCTAAAGATGATATAAAAAGAGAGTAGACTGATGAGTTAGTGAAAGAGAAATTACTATCCTGCCAATATTTTAACAGGTATAAAAAAAAGAATATAAATTGAAATAAGAAAATGTAGAAGATATAGGAAAACATTCACCGTTTAGGATACAAGAAAAGTTCGTAGAAACGGATTCGAAGTAATGTTAAATCCGATCCTGTTTTAGGAATAAATATTGGTAGTTATAAGGGCATAAAAATCTGGTTTTTTTATGTGGAGATAGCACAAATCCCATGGGGAAAGGAAATCTGTTAGCAGTTGTGCAAAGCGGCGACCAGTAAATGGCAAAGACAATCTGTCCATTTGGAGAAGGTTTTATCAACTTACTCTGGAGTGAATAACTCTAAAAGATTGTTTTATATGCCCACATAGGCCCATTACAAATGGTTTTCGCTACGCTGCTGGTATCTTAAGCTTTCCCATATCGTAACCTTCTCCAACTATGGAAAATAAATCATGGGGTTTTATATAAGATAATTATGTTATTATTCTTTCCTAATTCCGTCTATATTTTCTTATTTTACTTTATATTTCTTTAAATTCTCCAAATAACCATTAAAAATGTTTTCTAAAATATGTGTCACCCCTCATATTAAAATTATCGCCAACCACGCAATCAACACAGCAGACTTCACTTTTCCAAAAACGTCAACAATATCGGGCGTACAATTTGCTATATCTACGAAGGGAAAAACCTCTCGTTGTTAATACTAACAGAATTTTAAAAAAGGAAGTATTCTTTGAAAAAGGTGGTAAAACACCAAAAGTCTCAGATATGTACTTTAAAAAATGTTTTAATTTATCATTCCATATATAAGAACAAAAATAACATTTCTTGATTTTCTAAATTCTCAATATATATATATATATATATATATATATATATATATATATATATATATATATATATATATATATATATATGGGAAGAGAAGGATGAAGGTAATCCGACGTGATGGGAAAATGAAAAAGGAAAACCAAAAAATGGATATTTTTTATGTGTACATCAACGTTTCCTCTTTATTTATAAGACTTCATCAGGATGATAATATAGAGAAAAAATGTCATGCAAGTACAGATACATGTAAGGTAGACATATTGGGAGGAAAAATAAAATAAAATAATGGCCACTACTGGGTGGACGTCCGTACTTGTTGGAGAATAAAAATGAATGTTGAAGAAAATGAGTGGGGAAAAAATGGAAAGATGGGGTGAGCAAGGACTACTGTGGCTGGTGGTAAGAGAAAGAGGTGGGGGATGAGCAGGGGTAAAGTGGATGGCATAGAGAGAGTGGAGGAGAGGGAGGAGGGAGGTGTTTGACCAGATGGCTGCGGTCAAGATTGAAGGGGAAAAGTAAGTTGGAATGTTTGTGTATGGGGGTGTATGCAGGGAAAGGAGGATGGGTAGAGAAGGAGGGGGGCTGTGATTTTGGTGGATGGGCGAAAGTTATGGTCTTAGAGAGCGTTTTGAGAAAATGAGGGAATTTAAGAAGGGGGTATGGGAGAAAATAGTTGAGAGGGGGAATGGGTGAGGGGGAGAGGGAGGATTTGTTGTGATAGGGTGTGAAATATTTGAAATATTTGGAAAATGATAGCAATGAGTGAGGGAGTGGAGGGGTGGAGGAGGGCGGTGATTGAAAGGGTGGGTATGGAATATTTGAAATATTTGGAACATGAGAAAGTTTATTTGGACTGCAGTGTTAAAAATGTGAGGGAAAACGGAAAAAGTAAGGAGAAAGTGAAGATTCAAGGAGAAAAAGGAAGGGTGTGAGTAAATGGAAGAGTGTCATAAAGGTTAGAGATGAAAATAAAAGTTATCTATGATCAGGCAAGAGTCTTTGTTCTGTGAGGATGATCCTGCTTATTAAGGGTGATAGGTTAAAGAAACCATTTCGTTGCTTGATGGTGGTGGAGGCGGTGATGAGGGCAGTTTCCAATAATCTTCGCCGAGATTTGTTGTGGATGTATTTAGTGATTTTGGCTTGTTCAAATTTGAACGCATGACCATGTTCTAGTGCATGGGAGAAAAGTGCACTGAGAGGGTTGTTGTTTTTTATGTCCCTTTTGTGTTCATTTAATCGTTTCTTTAATTCACGTTGTGTTTCTCCCACGTAAAATTGATGGCAATCATTGCAAGGGACAGTATATAAGCCGGCATGGGATGTGGGTGTTTTTTGGAAATGTCTGGATGTGTTTAAAGTTTGTTTTATGGATTGAGATGTGGTTTGTACTGTTGGAATGCCTAGTTTGTTAAGCGTGTTGCATATGGATGTGTTATTGGAATGCGTGGGTAGGAGAAGGGGTCTGTCTATGAGAGAGGTGTTAGGAGTTTGATTTTTTTGTGTGGTGTTTCTGGAGAATATTTGGAAGGCTTTTTTCTTGGCATTTAATATAAAATGTGTGGGGTATTGCAATGTTTTTAGGGAATTAAAATGTACTTTATTTCTTCATCTATGTGTAGGTGGCTACATATTCTAAGGGCGCGTAGGAAGAAGCCTATAATTATACCTGTTTAGATCTTGCTATGGTGGTGGGAGTAGAAATGTATGTAGTCATTTTTGTGAGTGTTTTGCGGTGTACCTTAAATTCTAGTTTGTTGTTGGACTTAATTATAAGAGTATCAAGGAAGGGAATGGAGCCGTTTATTTCAGTCTCATGGGTGAATTTTATGGAGGGTTCTACTGTGTTGAGTTTATCTTTAACATTATTGATTTGTATGTGTGTGGGGAGGAAAATTAAAATATCATCTATGTATCTAAAGTATTCGATGTTAGGGGGTAGTCTATATTTGAAAGGACCGGATTCTAAGAATTCTAAAAAGAGGCATGCCAATACACCGCTAAGGGGGTTGCCCATATACATATATATATATATATATATATATATATATATATATATATATATATATATATATATATGTGTGTGTGTGTGTGTGTATGTATAGTAAATATTGAAATGATGAAAAAAGTAAAATTAGATAATTTACAAATTTATTAAATCATCAAGTGTTCTAGCAAGGATTATAATAAACTGACCTCTAATCCATAAATTTTCAAAGAATTGCTCTTCTCTTCAGAACGAAATAAACATTAGAATAATAACTTAGTCAGCATTAAATCAAAATTTGCAACAAAAAATCTTTTTATATGCATAAAATAAAAGGTATTCAAAAGAGGTTTCTAAAATAGGTAGAAAGTCATTGTAATGTAGATCTCGAGAATCCACTTAGAATGAAGGATTGTGTAGTTAAATGATTGAACTGCGAAATGATTAAACCCAATATAATCCAGAGTTTGTGAAAAGTCAGTAAATGAAATGAAACACTATACTTTTATTTTGATCATCATTTCAATATTTCCTATAATAATGCTCTATCAACAATATCGAGCATCTCTTTATCACGATAGGATCTAATATGAAATATATATTTTGTAGAGTTCGCGCCCGGTGACCGGTGAGAACTAGTTCCTAGACTGAAGATTGCGTCAGCATGAAACATCGATGTCTCTAGGTATATTTTAAATATTTAATATTTATAAAAAATATTATTGTTTATCAGCCCCCTCCCACAGAGGCTGGGCACTTTTCGTGGAGCTTCAATAACAAGTAGTACAAATAGCTATATGCAATGATCCGACTCGTAGATCACTCTTAATTACTTGGTGGATAGTAGTAATTCTACTATTTACAGTTGAAATTCCCCTTTATTTACTAATTGGTTTCCAGTGGCCTTCGGGTAAGATCTTCGACTACGAATCAGTGGCGATTTGTGTTCGGAGTTCGCGCCCGGTGACCGGTGAGAACTAGTTCCTAGACTGAAGATTGCGTTAGCATGAAACATCGATGTCTCTAGGTATATTTTAAATATTTAATATTTATAAAAAATATTATTGTTTATCAGCCCCCTCCCACAGAGGCTGGGCACTTTTCGTGGAGCTTCAATAACAAGTAGTACAAATAGCTATATGCAATGATCCGACTCGTAGATCACTCTTAATTACTTGGTGGATAGTAGTAATTCTACTATTTACAGTTGAAATTCCCCTTTATTTACTAATTGGTTTCCAGTGGCCTTCGGGTAAGATCTTCGACTACGAATCAGTGGCGATTTGTGTTCGGAGTTCGCGCCCGGTGACCGGTGAGAACTAGTTCCTAGACTGAAGATTGCGTTAGCATGAAACATCGATGTCTCTAGGTATATTTTAAATATTTAATATTTATAAAAAATATTATTGTATATATATATATATATACAGAGAGAGAGAGAGGGGGAGGAAGAGAGAGAGAGAGATTGTTATAAAGTTTAAAGGTATATTCTTTTAGACAAAGTGGTTTTTAGACACAAATAGACACATACATAAATACATGTACATATATATCGGGATAGAAAAAGGTCATACAAAGTGAGAGAGAGAGAGAGAGCGTGCGCGCGAGAGAGAGAGAGAAAAGGAAAGAAATCCACGCATGTATTGTCATAGAAATAAATGTGTATTCGCGCACGTACACAACGATTAAAAAGAAAGATACACGTAGATAGGTGGAACAAAAGAGCAAAAACAACATATAAGTAAAATGGCAAAATAAGGTTAGAGCTGAGAATGTGGTATGGATTAAACGAGGAAACGTTTGGTTCGTATGCTACATGGCAGAAGGATATTGATTTTCTGTCTTTGAAGTGTCGAATTTACAATGTATCAAGGGAAACCGGATACAACTACAAAGAAGCATCTTATGTAGGTCAACGTGGCCGACACGAGAAACAATAGGTCAGTATCACGAAGAACTACACATGCTAGACAATTACATTTGGTTTTTCAATATTACGCTCTAAATAGAAACTAAAGTATATATATATATATATATATATATATATATATAGATAGAGAGAGAGAGAGAGAGAGAGAGAGAGATATATACTTATATCCATTTAGAGCGTAATATATATATATATATATATATATATATATATCTTTAGTTTCTATTTAGAGCGTAATACTGAGAGGTTTCAAAACCAAACGTAATTGTCTAATATATATATATATATATATATATAGATAGAGAGAGAGAGAGAGAGAGAGAGAGAGAGAGAAAATATCCATGAGCGTATTGAGTTGCCTCCCTTCTTACACCCTGGTCGATAGGCCATATGCATGGGGAGAACACTCGTGCGTATGTATAAATGATGCAGCTTCATGCGCTCAAATAGGGCGAACTATACCATTAGTTAATTATCGCTATAAACTATAACAACAAAAAGTGTATATATATATTTATATATATATATATATATATATATATATATATATATATATATATATATTTATATATATATATAATATTTATGAATAAATATTAAATTAGCTACAGACGCTAGCGTTTCAAGCTTATTGCTCTCATCAGTGCAGGAAAGTAATAATTTCAGATGGTCGGGAGGCGCGAACCTTGTCTATAGAGTCAACCTAGAATATGCAAGCAGTCGCCATATCCACTCGGCCAACAGAAACTGTCACGTAATTAAGGGAAATTAAGATCTATATGTACCTAGAAGCGGGCACAGATAGAAGACTGGTCGAGAGTGTTCTACAAACTTATTCGGAACTTTGCATTAGAGATTTTTGACAGTCTATTTTTAACATCCCCGAGAGTGCTCAACTTTAATTTCTTAAAGGGGCTTAGTATAATATTTATAAATAAATATTAAATTATTAATATCTACAGACGCTAGCGTTTCAAACTTATTGCTCTCATCAGTGCAGGAAAGTAATAATTTCAGATGGTCGGGAGGCACGAACCTGGTTCACAGAGTCAGCCTAGTATATATATATATATATATATATATATATATATATATATATATATATATATAGAGAGAGAGAGAGAGAGAGAGAGAGAGAGAGAGAGAGACTTATGTATGTGTATATGCTTATATATGTGTATGTACACTTCTGAATTAATCACCCTAGCATTATGAATTTTGCATCACTGTTTCTAAGCGTTAGTGTTGGTAATGTGGGATATATTTAATGTTATTTAGATTCACGCTAAAGGGAGTAGGTGGAGTAGAAGTCTTTTGTGAACATTCAGAAATCTCCTATTTTTGTGAAATATGTTTTAGACATCAATTAATAAATATTTCTCAAAATGTCAATTTCTTTGTAGTATTTTAGAGGGTGTTTAGGGGACATAATATGGGCACAACATCCCATTTAAAAATTGAAATATTTCAGATTTGCATTGAATTTGATCCATAGTTATTAGACGCCAATTTAGCAAGATTCCATGACTTTTTATTTCTTCATTAGACCCCTTAAGCCGTTGTTAAATATTAGTCTAAATTTAAATAAGTATTCTAGACATGGAATTTAGTAGCATTATATTTTGATTATAATAGTCCAAACCTGTTCTTTTCGGGGGGGGGGATTACTTTTACCCGTCTTAGAACGAGTATTTTTCTAGTTAAGTATGACTTTTTTTTTTATTAATACAGACATTTTTGGCAACACATTTACAGACATGTTACAGTTCTGGGTGAGAATCAGCTGAACTTCGTCATGCCACGTTCTCAGTATGAACGCGCAGATAAACATGAAAAAACATCCGTTCGGGGAGGTTACACGTAGCAAAAGTAACATGACATAGCCTTAATTTAAAATGTTTAAATATAACTGTTGATATCTTATATTTTATTACTTATTATTTGACGCTTGTAGCAGATACTCGGACACACAAAACGAGATAAAATTTATTTGCAATTCTCCTAACTTTTAAAATGGGGCAAACGACTGTAAGCAACCACACACGAACTAGAAATATGATCAAACTTTGATAACTGATATGTTTACTTTTCTTTAACCATTCCTAGCAACGGGACAAATTATGACGCAAAGATGCAATACTAAACATTAAATAACCATACAGATAAAATTTTAATCGGTAGAAATATACACACGCATATTTTCTTGCCATACAAATTAGGTCCACAATTACGCCATATGTAGATGATATTATTAACCAGACGTAAATATATATATAAATATGTATAACTAGTCTACGCGTCCACAAAAGTAAATCTCCTGTTATACTGTGCTGAAAAAAATTGTTGCTTGATTTTATAGTGATAATCCAATAATTTAAGTCATATATACAATATATATATACATCTAAGATATATCAAGATATACAGATATATGTATACATATGCGAATAAAAATACCAGATAATAATTTCTTCAATCAAAGTTTATAATTTTCTCCTTTCTCACAGTCCTCGTATACTCATATACGCACACATATGTAGATTGACGTACGCATACATGTATCCACACATACATATATAGACACACCTAAATATTTATACAATCTCATACATACCCAGACACACAAGTATAGAATCTTTGAAATAGTATATAATATGTCTATGCCTGTATACAACATGAGCACACCTCTAGGGGTAACTGACTAGTACGACTCACATCAACAAACTACTTATAATAACACATGTTTACCCATACGGGAATACACATAGCCATTTAAAGACAAATACCCCCATAAGCCAATAAATAAATACAAAAAAGTACGCGCGTTTCCCAATAGATACAGATATAAATCATACGCATATGAATGCCAAAATACCATATAGACAATTATATAAACACATATATAAATACATATATAAAATATTTGTTGTTGTTTATTATCTATGTACGTATACGTTTCGTCCCTTTTCAATCAGGACTCATCAGCATAGAGATATGACTATTCACTACCGGTCGTACGATTCGAAACCCTGGATAACAAGTATTTTTCAACTTGCATCCAACGTCTCTAACCGCGCGCCCACCATTTGAATAGCCGACAATGATAATTTAACACATTTAAAGCGGCACGATATCCAGGCATTCTACTTCTATTAAAGAAGGAATGATGCATATATACATACACACCTGCATATATATATATACATACAAACATCCATAAATACACATATACTCATACACCCAAACACCAATGATAACAACTCACTCGTTTACATACAAAAATATCTACTAATCCACATGCATGAAGACGCAAGTATGGTAAGTATTAAAACTTACAACACATACAAATAAATGCCCTGTGCATGTAGACATTTTTAAATCAAACATTAAATGAAAGAAAAATAAAACTTATACCTATGCTTAAAATAAACGGTTTGAAAGTTCGCGTGTTCCAGATTTACGAAGTCTTTTTGATATTTTATAGTAATTCCTACAATAATCAGGATTTCTGATCTTTTATTAAGCTAGTTTCGTCTCTAATTAAACATAATAATTTCTAATTTCACTATACCACCGAAACTGAAGACAAATCTTTGTAAAGGGCAATCTTCAACCTTTTTATACGTTCAATTCATATTAATATTAGTCCCTGGTTTATTATTATCCCAAACATTGTATTTTTATCATTTTGTTATTTTGGTTTTTCTATTTATTTTTAATTATCGCAACAACTATGACCTACTTTCAATGTATTTTTATTTAAATGTGTACATTGTTATATTTGGGTTTGAAGAATTATGTCCTAGTGTATTTTTCACTATTCGGTTGAAGAAGGGTGTAAACTAATTTATTATTTTACATCTATTTTCGATCAATTTGTAGTGATTTCTGATTTCTTATAGTTAATATTCAATTTTTTTATATCGATTATGTTCACTAAACACGTCTTCATTAGAAGATGTATTGCTTATTCTACTTTCGATAGATTTTTTTAGATATGTTTAATTATTGCCGGTGAGTTATTTAAGAGTATATATATATATATATATATATATATATATATATATATATATATATATATATATATATATATATATATATATATATATATATATAATTCACCTCTCAGAACCGAAACAAATCCGATCCAACACAGCATATCTAGCACACAGAAAAGGCTTGCTATCCTTTTAGATAGTGCTTTATAAGAATAATAGATAAGGGCTATCTTAATACTTTTTTCAGATTCCATCTTATAATTATCTATTATTGTTATACATAAACGTATGTGGAGAGGTAGAGTAGAAGTAAGCTTTGTTTTTTAAAAGTATACCCGTTTTTTAAAAGTATACCCGTTTTTTTAAAGTATACCCGTTTTTTTTAAGTATACCCGTTTTTTAAAAGTATACCTGTTTTTTAAAAGTATACCCGTTTTTTGCGCAAGTTAGATTGATGCTCTTCATTCCAACCCTGTAAATAATTTTTATCCGTTTTTATAATAGAAAATTGCTCTCTGAAAAACATGTGCATCTTTTAAAATGCAGCATTTACCGTACAATATATTATTTTATTTTAAATGCATTATTTACTTAATTAAAAGGGGGCGTAACTGGCTGCCATTTATCGTAAAAACATAAAGCACTAGGTCTTCGATAATGCGTATATAAACATACATAAGCTTTATAAAAAATACATCTCTTTATTATGGACCAATAGCATAGGGATAAGATGCCTCAGCAAGGCCGTTGTGTGTCGAATCTAATTTTAAAACATTCGCTTTCCTAACCACACTAAAGATCAGCGATACCTCGAAACTGGCTGATTATGTAAAGAACGCAAATTTCACACAACTCACTAAAGAAATTAATAGAACGAATATAGAGCTACGAAAATGAGAAATATAAAAAAAGTACTTACAAACATAAAAATAAATGTTCTAAACGTAGGGTCAAATAGATTAGCCGGACTGGAAATCCAGCATTGTGAAAACGGAAGAGAGAATACGAACGCTGGGAGGTTACGTTATATATACGAAGGCGAGATGAATCTGGGAGAAGAATATTTCTTTGTCTTAGAGGAAAGTAATCAAGTGTAGATTTGTTAATATGAATCAATAAATACGTAATCTAAAAAGATGTTTGCTTAATAAATTTTCTCTCCGCCTCATTTCAGTCTATGTTTCGAGAACAACACCAGAAAAAACAGCTTAAATCAATCAACTTCTAGAAGCGTGATTAGGGAGTTGCAACTCGATAAACCTTTTGCGAATAAACCTTGATAATTTTGCGAATTCAGGGTTCGATGTCCAAATGAACAAACTTGCAGGCAGCAAGTAGACTACTCAAACGACATGGTCGCCGGACAAATGAAGGTACCGGCGGAGATAGCGTCATTTGACACGTAAGACCAAAAGTTCATACGGTTGGTCTGTCTGAGGGCAACAGACAAGTCAACCATTCACTTCTACAATGCCACATACCCTCTTACGTTATCCAACGTACAAAAGTTGAACCAGGAACAGCACTACCAGAGGACTAATGGCTTCCCAACTCTACGATACATCATACTTTGCAATGGATGTGGAGAGGCTTCACACCCTAGAGGGTCGATGAACCGGAAGGATTGTTCTGTAGTTGGACTCAAATGCCACTTTTGTTGAGTGATTGGGCACATAGAGAAAATATGCCGTAGATTTGTGGGGTTAAAAACGGAAGCCACAAGCAAAATGTCAAGAAGTGGGGAGTCGTCTATGTTCACTAAAAGTGCTCTGAATAGTTGTTTTGCGCGCAAGGACAACAAGTACAACAAAACACAACCGACGAACGTGGGGAACAATTTCAGATGAGCGCCGGAGAGCTACTCTACTCATTGACAGTGGAAGTCATCATGATCCTGGAACTCATGCGAAATTTGGACGTATACCAAAGAAACCAGTAAGCCAGCATGGTCATCTCATCCTATCCTTTGCAGACACAGGGGCGCATACTTGTTCGAGTGGACCTGAGATTCAGAAACTTCTTGTGTACCTAGATGGGTACCTCGTGTTAACTACGCATCGGATACGGGGCATAACGAACAACCGATTACAGATCAGAAGCGTCTTGCATAAAATTTGAAACAAAAAGGGCACGACAGGCAGTATATGCATCAAATAATACATGTTGATTCTATTGGTCACAAACTGCTTTGAAGGATCTGCATTTGTTGCAAATGGCCTCATGTGGATGCCTACGCAGAATTTCTGTCCCGATAAAACTAGCAACCATCCCATTCAAACCAAAAGATGCCGAAAGATACGAACTCGAACAATGGTTAGTGGAACATTTTAAGTCAAGCGCATTTAACACATGCCCACATAAACCACTGTAAAACATCGATGGTAAACCCTTACAGATAAAATTCGACAGATAAAATTCGTCCCGCGAGTAAAACCACAGCAATTCACACACCGATACCCGTCCCTTATCACTGAAAGAAGAAACAGAAAGACGTCGCGCTGGGGATAATAGAATCGGTACCTGTGGGCACACCTACTACCTTGTGTTCAAGGATAGTGGTCACGCCGAAAAAGGATGGGTTTCCAAGGTGCACGGTCGACATACAAAAGTTGAATGATGCTACTCTGAGAGAAACACATTACATCTCATCCCCATTCAATCGGGTTTCGATGATACCGGGACACACCAGGAAAACGATCTTTGATGCATGGAATGGATACCACAGTCTATCGCTATCTTCAGCCGCACGGGACGCCACTACATTCATTAATGAATGGGCTCATATAGATACTGTCGGGCCCTTCAAGGATTCCATAGATCAGGGGACAGATACACCCGTCGGTTTGATGGCATCACAATGGGCATGGCTCGTAAGACCTGATGCATACACGACAGCCTCCTATGGGACGATTCAATAGAGTCATCGTTCTGACACGTGATTGACTACATCAGTCACTGCGCAGACAAAGGGGATTGTATTTAACCCGGACAAGTTTAATTTTACGTAAATAGAGAGAGAGTACGCAGGGTCTTTGGTCACTGCAAATAGTGTTCGACCTATAAAAAAGATGACAGAAGCCATCATTAAAGTCCCTAGCCCACGAATATAACTGGGGTTAGGTCCTGGTTTTGATTTGTGAATCAGGTGTCGTTTGTCTTTTTACACGCAGAAGTTATGGCCCCTTCCGAGAATTTTTGAATACAAAGAACAGAAAGTTCTATCGAGACAAAACACTGGAAAGCATATTCCAAGAATCAAAGAGAGTGATGGTGAAGAAGATTAGGAAAGGGTGTCCAAACATTCGAAATTACATGGTTGGCGACAGATTACAACAACACGGGAATATCGTAATTTTCTATTTCAAAACACTGTAGATGTGAGGGCGAAGTAAAGATGAGTTGTGGAGATGACCACTGGAAACTCATTTTGGCTTGGTCCCGTTTTACCAACCACGCGATACGCACCAGTAGAAGGAGATGCGTTAGTCCTCGTCTACACGCTAAAATCCTGCCGAATGTTCATACTTGGATTCCCGGATTTCCTGGTGACAGTGGATCACCTGCTACTAATGAAAAAATATGTTCTACCCAGGCCCGGGAAAATATTACCCCCTCCCCCGTGTTGGACTTCAAGGAAAACTGATGTACCGCTTCCAAGTAAAACATCGCTCCGAAAAACTTAATTTAGCGCCGGATTGTGCATCCCGATACCCAGCAGGTACACTACTAAGAAACCTTGACCAAATGACCGACACTGCAATCAAAGCCGCCTTCACGTCGATGTACGAAAGCGGCCCTAAGTTGGAGGATATTATATGGGAAAGGATTGTCGCCGCAGCAGCTACAGATGAAGAATGCAGGACCTTAAAAGATCTGATCCAAAATGATTTTCCTCAATCACGCAATGATTTCCAAGACATAGCTCGGGTTTTCTGGTCTATGCACGAGGAAATATACTGCCTGAAGGGAGTCACTATAAAAAGCAATAAAATCCTGATACTTCGAAAACTTCGTGTAGAATTACTGGAATTTCTTCATTCCGCGCATCAGGGCGTAAACGGTATGCTAGCGAACGCGAAACAACGATTGTTATGGTCGGGTCTGGATGCTAGCAGCGACAAACCAAATCCCAGTGCCGCACGTGCAATACGATTGCGCCATCTTAGCCCAAGGAGCCCTTGATGTCATCACCTAACCCAGATTTTCCATTCCAACAAGTTGTCATGGACTTTGTTGATATACAGGGCAAGAACTATTTAGTATGTGCTGATCGATATACAGGATGGGTTGAAATGCCGCTAATGACATCGGGGAGGGCCAAAACCGTATGCGACACATTGAGAACTTCGTTCTGTACTTATGGGTTACCGGAGGAAATCTGCTCGGATAGAGTACCACAGTTTAAGTCACAGGAGTATGACTTCTATTTTATGGAAATGAAGTATACGTAAATGTCCATCCTCAACATACTACACACAAAGCAGTATTCGTTTAGAGAGCAAAACGAATACTAGCTGACATCATGAACAGCTACGGACGCCTATGCCATGATTAAGGTGCTCGGGCATTACTAACCCATCAATACATTTCCCCAGCCATAATAGTGTACGGTCGTACTACTAAAGACCACCTTCCGGTCCTACGAGATAAATATAAAACTCGGAAACAATGGAAAGAAATAGCCGAAATTAGGAAGGTGGCAATAGCCAAGAGCCATATGCGGAACGAGCAGTTCTATAATCAGCATTGTCGCTCACCCCGGGAACTCCCAGTTGGAGAATTCGTCTAGATTCAGAACCAGGATGGTAATTACCCTCGTCGATGGACAAAGACAGGGAGGATCGTGGAGACACATGGTAACCGAGAGTACCGAGTGTGGGTAGATGAGAGCAATCGAATAACGCTGCACAACCGTCGGTTTCTCCGTAAAATCTACCCAGTTACGGATGGACCATATCATGCCACTCGAAGGACCTCAAATCCGTCCACAAATCTTAAACCCTACAGGAACAACCCACTGAGAAAGCAATAGATGTCGAACGAAACATCAATGTCAAAACACCCAGTGAGCCTGAGGAAGAAGAAATGGAAATTGATTATACCACAGGGGTGCTGGAGAGCAAGACAGGAAGATATACACACAACTATTATAGTACCTCACCATTGAGAAAACCGTCATGTCGCAGAACAAGAGCACCAGGAAACTTGTCCCCACAAATGCGTGGTTCTCTGGTGCATACGAAGATGTCCACAACAATGAGGCGTCACAAAGGGAGGGGAATGTATAGGTAAAGGAGTTATCTACTCGTGTGTTGAGAGAGTAAACGGTAGTTATCTGCCTATTGTATAGGAAGTAGGATGAGTTATGTGCTCCTTAGTTCTATATAAGAAACTGTAGTCGGGCCATTTTCTTTTTAGTAGTGAACAGTGACAGACGTTGGAAGGGACATCTTCCATACTTTACAAACTGTTAATTTTCTTTTAATTAAAGGCAAGCATATCAGATAAATATCATATTATTATAACAAAATGATTTGGAGTGAATTGATTAATGAAAGGCAGCACTTTTCGTAGGAGTAATTTAATAATTTTCAAAATGGTGCTTATCGCGTTTTGCGTTCAAACTCTTCGTACAGACATGCCTAAAACGTGCGTGCACTTGACTTTGTATCCGGTGTAAATCGTTGTTATTTTCATTTGTTATTTTAAGTAGTTTTCTCATTGTCATCTTATCTATCCATTTTCTCTCGTGGAATAACAAAATTTCGCAATAGCTGCGTTTTATTTACATTAATGGCGGGCATATTTATTTTGTTCATTTGTCTCACATGCATATTTGCAGGCCATAAGTTCGCTATGACAACCACCATAAAGTGAGTCATACGGCGAGCACAACGTGACTTTAACATTCAAAGTACTCCGCTACTTCAACCTACCATGAATCGGTAATCTTGTTCCGAACATCTGCCTTCCCGACACAAGGATCTTGAACATTCGTGTTACCTCATTACGTGGAGACATGATCTTAACTTTGAAGGCAAAAACAAAGTTTTAAACGCGTTAAAAGGAAAACCATAAATCATGATTTGGTTGGTTTGCAATTTTACGACATATCAATCCCAGTGAAGCATTTACTGCTGATCAAAATTATAAATGGAAAAACTCTTATGTTTTTTAATTTTTAACATGTGGATTGATAATTTGGCTTGTTACGATTATTCGGATTACTGTTCGCATCTTAGATGTAACCTCCAACATTTTTCAAGTGCTCTTGTATCCCTTACGACACGGTCCATACATAAAAGTGTTAGGAAATAATCAGTTTTAAGTGACAGTTTTCTGAAAGTGTATGGTTTAATCGTTAGTACTGGCGATACTAAGAATCTGTATTCAGAATTACTTAGAATATCACCCCGAGTATGGCTGACGGAACAAGAACAAGCTACCCCCGTGGGTTAAATAAAAGGTTCAGTTAAAAATCCAGTCCAGATTCCCCAGTTTCACATAAAGATTCCCGATTTAGAAAAGGCTCATGTGAAGAAAGTCGGGGGTTACATCGACCGAAATATTGTTAGAATAACATCCAAGATGAGAAGAGTAGTCCGGATAAGTTAAATAATTTTTTTTTAAATGTTATTTTTGTTGTCTTTTTACGGCATACCAACCATCCGTGGGTTATTTAATGCTGAATACAGTTCTTAAATATAATTCGATAAGTAGGATAATTATTTATATCCCTAGAATGCATTGCTATCAGAATACATTGCTTTCACAGGGATATTTTAGTTAAAACGGAAACATTACTCTTAGAATAGGAACAATACTTAGAGAGAGAGAGCGCGCAGTATTACTCCCAGAAAACACAATTACAAGAAAAATATTACTCACAGAAACATTACTTCTTTAAATATTACTTTTTGGCATTGATAATCTTCTTTGTCCTAAACGTGATCGACCCTCAACCACCGCCTTCTAGTATCTATTTGGGAAAAAAAAGAAAGAAGAAAGAAGGTTTTGATTTTTCTGAAGAATCAGATTGAATAATACGGTTGGGGATGAATTCATAGATACTTTTATTATATGCTCAAACAATGCGTATGGCATTTGTAGCATATAAGTAGTACTATCAAAATAAATTGTGAAATTTGACTAATTATTATATTGTGATAGCGGTTATTTTGAATTGATAATGATGTTGCACATCCGCGAATAAAACATTGTCATTTGCTGATGCACATATTAGTCAATTGCTGAATTTATTGTTTATATGTGTGCTGTTATGTCTTATATTACAGATAAAACCAGTTTGGCATGTAATATTATATGCTATTAGAGGTGGTAGACATGTTGCAATTTTACGACAGCTGTGATAATAGGGTTTTAAAAAGAGATGCCCAAAGAGGCATGACAAAAACATGTATAGATAAATACAGAAATAATCTTCTGTAGAAGAAAATAGTGGAAGTTTTTCTCGGGTTGTATTAACCTTCCGCAAGAGTGGTTGACCTTTTCTTCCGCGTACTCTTTTAAAACAGCCAAGTTGTGTCGGGTTTACCCTTTGAGAAGAATATCATAATAGAATGTAGAAGCATTATGCAATATATCACGACAATTTTATTTATCTATAATGTTATTTTATAGATCATATTTCATTCGATAAACTAGCGTAGAAAACCGGTGTTATTGGGATCAATAACCTCAAAGTTTAACACAATTTTCATCACATATCTCTTACTTATCCTCTAATAAAGTTGTTATTTTTTATTCTTAAGTTTATTTACTAATAGATTATAAATAAAAAAATACATATTCTAGATCAACTTCAAATTAAAAAGATCAACTTCAAATTAAAAAAGATCAACTTTAAATTAAAAAAAAAACCAATTTCAAATAAAGAAAGCTGAATTGGAAAACGACGAGAGCAAACTTTTAATTTTCTCGTGATTGCCTCTTTTTATTCCCTTTATTGAATAATCCTTTTGATCTTCAGATAAAAACCATCATCATCGCCATTGATGGTACTGATTGTCAATCACTTATAATTCCGAACGGCTTATTGTGAATAGATCGATCGGAATTATAAATAAATGCCCGCCAGTGTAATTACGAACAAACCCGCTGCTAATTTGAAAGGGCATTTAAAATAAATTGTTTTAAAAGCCAAACAGCTTATAGCTCACTCAAAAAGACTACTAATTTTTAAGAGGCGTCTAGCTGTCCTTCGAAATTTTTATGACATCATCAAGTGGTGGTTATTTCATACCAAAATCGGATTGGCAGAGTTTTGGGCATGCTGGTGTTTCTTGTTTTCTGTCGGTCTGAGGTATGGTCTTCTAGGGGGTCCACCCCCACAGGCTTTACTTCCTCAAATGGGGTTAGTTCATTGCTAATCGTTTGAGGCGCCCCTACCAGAGAATTTCAACGGGGCTTCCTAGGCAACTTTTGTTCGGCCAGAGTGCTCTTCCTTTAGGGCGCTGGCTTTTCAAATCCCATATGTCATATGTTCTCGCCGTGGGAAGGAGATAAATATGTTCACACCTCGTGTTGGTTACTTCCACATTCGCATACATTCTTAATTTGGAATTTAGTTTTCATCATTTAAAGTTCATTTGAAATTCCTTTTCATTTATTTTAAAGTTCAGATTTTTCAATTTGAAATTGAGTATTTTAATTTAAAATTCAACTTTTAAATTTTGGCAATTTATAATTGCTTCATTCATTTTTATTATTCTAACAACAAAGAAACATCTAGTGGACCAAACAAACGTTCAACTATTCGTCATTTATTTTATAGACCCTTGTCATAACGAAGACGCTACATGCACATATTTAGTATCGTTTTATTTTATGATTTACTCTTATTCACCCCAAACAAGGTACATTGTCACTTAGACGTGAGGGGCTACTATTGTGGACCATGCCTACAGGGACACTTTAAGTGACGTTGTTGAGCAGCGAGATGTCTGTTCGCACTACATTTAAATTTCTGCATGTTTGTACAGTCATGGAAGCAGGAAACTGGTAAAGAATTCCAAAGTCTAACAGTTCGATGGAAGAAACTATTATAGTATAAAGCTTTACAGCATCTGTTGACATCCACAGTTAAGGTGTGCGATTTTGCTGCTTATCCAGTTAGTCGTGGGTATTTACGTCGAGGAGGCACAAGTGCCACGAGTTCGTCAGAGCACATTCCATTAAAGTAGTTGTAAAACAAACACAAGGATGCAACATTGCGGCGATGTTACAGGGGTTGGAGATTGGTTGACCGTGCGGGACTATTTTTGGACCCTGTTTAATAGATAGAGATTAGTGGGAGTGGCACCAGACCATATGATGCAACAACACTTAATGCATGGGCAAATGGTGGCTTTGTAGAGATATAGGATACTAGCAGATGTGAGTAATTTTCTTTGCAGAAGCCTATTGTACAAAGGTTGATAATAAATGTTACAATTGAATTTCCTATTAGTTACCAACGTTATATTCGAGTGACGAGACATGGTAACGATGTATGGCGTGACGACTAAGCAGTAATGAGCAATGATACATAGGCTCATATAGTACATGAACACAGTTAAAACAAGTATCCGTAAAAGTGCATACACTAAAAAGTCTTTAACAACACAAACAAAAATAAGGTCATATCTGATTGAGAAACAATATTAATATAAAACGAATTCTATCAAACATTCACAGTATTATAACAAATATTGTTTCAGACACATATATAATACTGTTGTCTATTTCTCAAGCCATGGAACAAATAATCCATGGTGTTCAAAAAATGTTCATGATCATAACTTTAGAGACATTGTGTTTTTGTGATAGTATTATTACTTACGTTGCCCTGGAAAGTAGATTAACTCATGGCAATCCTTGTCGAACCTTAAACAATCAAGAGCGAACGCAGACCCCACAATATAAAAAATAGATCCCCAGAATTTTCTGTCTTTTTAGGTCGATCTTAACTATTAGTAGTAATAGTATTTTCACAAATACCATGGTTCATTTTAAATGGGTGCAAAATCACTGATTTCCGCAACGAAGGGATACTATTAAGAATTATTGCAGAGATTATTAAACGGTCTTTTAAAGACATGTGTAATTTTTCTTTTAATTCAGAAAAATACAAGCAAGATAAACTAGGTGGACGTCTGAAAATAAATAATACTTTCTATATGAGGCGTATTGTTAGAGCCGCCAAGAAGAATCCAAGTTTGTCGAGTGCGAATATTAAATCTTAAACATCATTTACAAACTCTGGAATAAAGAAGATGAGATTCTTTAATAAGAAAGAAGTATTTCAAAAGATTATACATTGTAGTTGTTCAAGATGGCATATCTCCACAAACTGCAACATTTTAGGTTTTCTAAATAACATTAAAAAAATCGCATGTGGAATGTAACTAAGTTTTGTTTTATGATGGTAATAAATTATGCCATGTTTTTCTTAGAAATGTCAGATTTATTTCTTGCCGCCTTTGTACCAGCTTGTTTGCCTCGTTGGTCTAGTGGTCTTCATCAGTTCTCTGTTCAGGTACTTCGTTGTAATACATCTTCCTATTCCAATAACTACTTTCTAAGAACTGCTTGCTTATTGAATTCTTTTTCTGCTGACTGTTTTCCTCCCTCTTATAACCTAAGTCTTTTCAAGAGTAAGGGTAATAGGCATCACCTGTCTTTCATTCTTTTAGCTCCTTACATCAAGTGGCTCCATGCCTCGTCTGGTATAACTTCTATTGAAAATAGTCAACATGGAATGGTCCAAGTTACTTAATGTTGGAATGATTCCGAAACGTTTTCACTCGGAACAAGTGGTGGTGCAAATTTCATAGCATAGCAGGTTATTTCGGAAAAATAAACAAAATGCTTCCACGGTTATTCAAATACGTCGGGATGCCCGTCATTAGTAAAGGAATAAGGAGAATAATTGTAGCGAGAAAACTCCATATCAGCATGACAATGCTCTTATTAATAATGCATGAGATACGAGACGGTATTTTTAAAAGCAAAAATAGCCATCAAATTCCTTCAATTTTAATTTGATAGGAAGTGTTTGAGATTGGATTTCAATAAAAGTGTTTATTTATAAGCGATCAATATAAGTCGAATGTTATGCTTGGAATGTGAAATACAGAATGTTTACCTAGAGACGTTAATTAAAAGCATGGAAAAACACAAAATATCAAAACTGGAAACAATAGTTCTTATACACATTACAAGATTGTTACTGATGTCATGACTAAATAAATGTTTGGCATTTTTACTATTTAATTATAACAATTTCTATAGTGGGCAGCGTCTTACTATTGGATATAATACTTAGAAGCTCTTAAGATCATAAAATCTGTGTAAAACATGATCATTTTGCTCAGCATATGAAATGGGTTTATTTTCGTTATCTATTTGCATCCCTGCGATGGCAAAGTTAGACACAATGTTGTTGTTTTACTGGGGAAAATTACAGTTCGTCCAAACGGGGCGGTCCAGATTAGCACACAAATAAAAAAAATGCCTTAGTCTCGAACATTCTTTTTTCTCTTATAAAAGACATAAAATATACTACAGTTTAAACAATGTATTTGCTAACAAATATAAATACAATTTAACAAATAAGGCACAAGGTCCTCAAAAGTGTTGGAAGTTGGTGTCCATAAATTTCACTTCAAGAGTCACCACGATATCACATTTATTCTATGGGCTATCGTACTTAAAATAACTAAGTTTTGTTCATATATATATATATATATATATATATATATATATATATATTTATATATATGTGGGTGTGTGTGTAGGGGGGGGGGGAAGACGAACACAAAACAGGTTAAAATGCAGGAGAAAAACAAAAACAAGAGATTTGACCGATTTCGTTCGTATTAACGAACGTCTTCAGAAAAATTAAAGATTTGGAAACAATTTTATTTTATACACATGGGAGAAGGAAAAGATGATCCGATTGGACTATATGAGAAGACTTTTAGCGACATTGAAATATGATTTGACAAGTAGGTTACATATTCGTCTTTATTTCTTTTATCTTATTCTTTTTTCTTTTAATTTATTTTATGTTTATTTTTCCTTTTCGCGCCTACCGAGCTAGTCTAGGGGAGGCGGTAGACGGAGGGGGTGAAGTCGATAAGAGGGATGAACACAGAGAAATTAGCCAGGATAAGCACATATAAAGTTGAAGATATATATATATATATATTTATATATGCATGCATACAATTATGTATGTAAATATATATATATAAGTATAAATAAACACAACCCAACCTATCACACATAGCAGCAGGCATGAAATTGATACATCGAACGTTTTGCCTACCACGTCATTTCATTTTCATGACTTATCGTGCACCTTACCCCATATATATAAAAAATGGAAAACCCCTCCCTTAAAGAAAAACCAAGTTAGTAAGACCCTAAAACAGTAAACTGCTTTTCTGCTTTACTTAAAACCAAAAACAAGCAATTTGATCTTTAAGTGGGAGTGGAACTTAAATAGGCGCAGTTTAGGAGCGGATACAGTCATTCCATGATTAGAATCAATTTGTGAACGTCAAAATGAAAGTTGTGAGTGGGCATCTATTACCGAAAAAAGTTGCATGGCTCATTCATTAAACTAGCTATTAAACGTAAATACGTGTGAATCAACATGATACGACTTTGATTCTGGTGTTGTCATACTTGCAGAAGAGACCACGTATTGGTTGCCAACATCCTGAAGTAAAAGTGATACTGTGGAACCGGATGGATTCGAACTCGGCACATCCAGGTCATCAGTCCGTGTCGTAATCCACTTAACCACCATCACCTCGGCATAGAATAAAAGACTACGTAGCATGGGGCACGTTCTCATACTTTACTTCCTTTTGTACGCAAAAGATCGCAACTTTTACCCAATTTCGTAAATTAGCATCCCAACATTGTATTTTAAGGATCTGCTTATTTTCCTGAAATTTATATGTTTAACATTTCTGTCCAGTGTAAATCCTGAAACATTTAATTTAACGCACAAACCCCTACAAAATATTTAATATGTCAATATTTAAGACCTGTTCATGATTGGTTTAATTAAATGTAATAACATATATTATTAATAAAGAGTGTACACACTCCGTCAAAATGACGAAAAAATATGCTTCACTTCCTACTAACATTCATATTGATATGAAATAAATATGGTCTCAGTTGGTGAAGTTAAAAAAAAGAAATACGTAAGATCAAAATTTTTGCAACTGGAAAATAAAAGCAATAAATAAGAAAGCAAAACGTATTTATCGGAATAGAAAGAAGAAAGGAAAACTAGAAAGAAACGTGTTATTATAGAAATAGAGTTACGGGTTTCTTTCCGAATTTATTTTAGCCAATGGGATGGGAGATAACTTGCTATTTGCTTTCTTCATTCCCCTAAATGCGTGAAATCATTCCATCCAGCAGTTCTTTACTCGCTGACCTTTTGAGTGATGAAGCGAATATATAATTTATTAATATATTTATATACAAATAAATACATGTTGTGTTTTTTTTATTATAGAGCTAAGTATTCATTTTCTTAATTTAGTTAATATTCTAAATAATAAAAAGTTATTTGCAATGTTTCTAAAGATTTGCCCAGCACACTGTGTTGTAATATTAGAAATACAAAAATCTGTTACTCGATTAAAAGATCAGCTGTTTGTTTATATATATATATATATATATATATATATATATATATATATATATATATATATATATATATATATATAGGGCCACCTGGTCTTTGAGTCAAGCACTGTCTATCAAACTAAATAATAACTAATATTCAGAGTAACGCAATATTTAACATTTGTTCAATTGATCACATGCAATAACTCATATAATAATGTTGTGATGTTTGTGCTTCAGTGATGAGACACAAAATGTTGAAATAACCATCATTAAAATACAGAATGATTAACAATAAAGTTTTTTTATATGGAAATCGCTCCAGACAAGGCACGAAGGCACTTGATGTAAGTAGCTAACAAGAATGAAAAATGCTTATCGCAAAGACAGGCGATGCCTATTGGCCTTAGTCTTGAAAAAACAAGGCTATAGGTAGAAGGAAAACAGTCAGCCGGAAAGGAGTTCCACAAGCCTGCAGTTCTTGGAAAAAAGCTACTGAAATAGAAAGCCGTATTCCAATGAGGTATTAAAACAACGAATTGATCAAGACCACTAGACAAACGAGTCAAACGAGCTGGAACAAAAGAAGCAGGAAATAGATCATATAATTCTGAAAGACACATGCCATAATAGTATATAAAGAAAAGACTGACACTAGCAACATCACGTCTGTGAGAAAGAGGGTGCAAAGAAGAAGAAGAAAGGGTGCGGCCAATCAAATTAGAGATACGTTTCTGCACTTTATCAAGAACCCTCAAATGGGACAGAGATTCACCAGCCAAAACATGACAACAGTACTCCATTATTATTATCTTTTGTACAGGAAAACATAACGAAAAATAAGCAACAACAATGGATACTTCTCAGTTTAGCTATAAGACGACTAATTGCTGTCAGGAAGGCTACTTATACTGATACAGCTTAGGTAGGTGCTGTTCATACCTGTTAGGGATACGTCCTCAACAATCAGTCCGACAGTGGCTTTGTTGCTGCCATGCTGAGGTATGGTTCTGTTCAGTCCTTGGAGGTCCACCCTCCCAGGCTTTACCTTCTCTTTAAGAAATGGTTAGATTATTGCTAATCGCCGAGAAATGCCGACAGGGCTGCTCGGGCATTCTTTTGTAGATCAGAGTGCGCTTCTCCTAGTGCGATGGCTTTTCGAAACCTGACATGACCTTTTGCTTAACCTTTTAGGGAGGAGGTAAATAAATACTTGGTGCGGTCAGTATCGTTATCCCTTTGTTCGTCAGACGAGTCCAAATCTTGTAAGAAAAACATGCTCTCTTAGAACACTATGCATGCAGACAAATTAATATAGACATACGCTTAAACTCGCAGAACACATCCGCAGATCGCTCTTGCCTAGTTTATTTTCGTACTTTACTTTGCTAGGAAGATTATGTTGCGCCATTTGTATTTATTTATAAGCGCTAAAACATGATCCTGCGACTAAATTTACCCTTACGGCAAATTTACCCTTACCTTTGATATGCGTACTCTCATCCATAATCGGTTTCGCATCTTGCTCATCTCATGTGCATTGGCAAACAATCTATGTTGCGTCTCAGCGCAGAGATCAAATACCAGTTCACATTTTACAGACATAACCTAAAATATAACCGAATGAACTGTAATGGGAAAAACACGTGCATTACAGTCGATTCTTTCACTTCTTTCATAATCTCTCTAGATAAAACAGAAACCGAGAGCTATTGGATATGTAATATGCTATGTTTATTAAGGACAGGACCTGAAGACCTCACACGATGTAAAAACGCAAGTTTCTTTATAGCAAAATGTGTATTTTTCATACAACTATAATGATCACTCCATGCAGTAAGCACTGTTGAAATAAATACGCAAACACATATCTTATTGTCGCTTATTTCAGATTATTTTGTGAATTTTTATCTTGAAGAAATAACCTCTCATATATATATATATATATATATATATATATATATATATATATATATATATATATATGTGTGTGTATGTGTGTGTGTGTGTGTGTGTGTTTAGGCAGCATTTTTATTAAGGCAAATGTTATGAAATAAGTGCCCCCTCGACATAAATACGCTAGATCAACTCGACAATCAGCAAGGTCCCATCCATTCACTGTTGAGGTCCCAAGATGCCGAAGAGTCTTCAAGTCAAGTAGCTTCTTCTCTCGTGCTGCCGGCCTCCAGAAATCCCTCCCTGCTCCCTGTTTCCCTGGCTGTACCGGTATGCAGAAATTGTACAGTTATGTAAACAGATATCTCGTTGTACAGCTCCCAACATAGAATGCGCCCAGGACTTTCACCCTAATCCTCAGTAGCCCCTTACGTCTACAGTGGCGGCCTGTCTTGTTTGGGGTGAACTATGTTAAAAAATTAAAATTAAAATTTTAAAAAATTTGCTTTTGGAGGAATGGTCTATTTTACCAATGTTCACTTTTGGTATTTCGATCAAATTGGTGCATATAAGTTCCGTGAGTTTCTTATTCCATATTTTCGCGAGTACTTCTGACTTCATTTATAAAAAATCATCACCATAAGGCAGGAGTACTCGCGAAAACACACAAAGATAATCTCCTGCCTTAGGTTAACTATGGAGTGTTTTCACAAATTGATGAAAGCACTTTACGGAATTTATATACCCTAATTTGATCGGAATACTAAATAGACTATTTGGAAAATTGAAAAGCTTATGAAACAAAAAACACCGTTTTTGTTGATATCGCAAAGCGTATATCAGATACGCTTTTTTATATTTTCCAAACATCACCTCCAATACCTCGGAATAGAAAACCTCATGCCCTTATAACTTTTTTCTTACTTGCAGTAGTTGTAAACAAAATGGGAAATGGATAAACTGAAGTTTAGATACGCTTTTTGTCAAAAGATATCAAACATATAATGATTAATATTAACACATATGGAACAAGAATAACATAAGCTATCATTTTATTTACATAACTCGGAAATCCTTTGGCAAGGTGTTCATATTCACTACACCTCAGCTCCCCGAAATCCATCTGTTCAATCGTTTCTACTTTCCCCCCCCCCCTATTTTCTAACCCTAGCAACTACTAACTCTCTCCCACAAACCGTCCTAGATGTGACACAACACTGTATCCGGCGATGAGCCACTAATTTGTAGTGTCGAGTCACCTCTTAATAAGCCTGGATTATTAAGATCTGTCAGGGTCTGATCTATAGGTTAAACAAACAATTTGTTTACAGAATATATTCAGTTTCAGCATATAATAACTCTCGAAAATAGTGTTCCTAATCAGTGTTCTCCCGACATGAAAATTTAATCATATGACTCTTACATCTTTTGAGGTTGAAAGTAAAAATATAAAAACATATACAAAAATAGCTTTGAGAAATAAAGTTTTTGGGTTGTGAAATTGCATGACTTAAATGACCAGCAGCAATTTAGTGCTGAGCGGTTATATAGGACTAAAGTACGTAACTCATGAAACCCTAACACCTTTAAAAGTATTAGAGTTATCAAATGAATCGTTTACGGCGTTAAAATAATGGATATGATTCAGGTATTTTATTTAATTCATATTACGCCATGCCTGCGAAGGCATCGGGCCATGTATAAACGAGTAAATCTGTACTGATGAGCCCGTCTTAAAAAGCCAATACAAATCAGCTATCAGGATACCTATCCAGTTTTGTAAAAAGAAATCAAAGAAAGTAGTCAATTATTTAAGAAGAACATTATATTTATTTATAAATTGTGTTACAAGAGATCAGATCAAATCAACATTATACTATTGGTTTTGAGCCGTTGATGTCTCAGAAAACGAAACATAATGTAACTTAAACAAATCGTCAGCTCTTATCACTAATGTTTGAAAGTTGGAGAAATCACGTGTCCATCTAGGGGAAGTGTACACTGTTAATTTTTTATTCGTTCTTTATTTATTTTTCCTTTTTAGGTAACTAAATATTTGAGTTGATTTAAAAAGAATTAAAAATAAACAAATTGTAATAAATTTAAAATATCCTTATATTTGTGGTAGTTTTGGTTTGTTTGTTTTTTTAGAATAATTTCTTTGGACGTTTTTAGAGGTCTAGAGTTGCTAGATGAAATTTAAGGATATTTGAACTTTGTAGAGTTTTTTCTTTTTATATGTTAGCGAATTTTTCGAGTGTTTAACGATTATAGAGATTTTAAGGTTGTTTTAGAAAATTTAAAGATCTTTGAACTTTGTAGAGTGTTTTATTTATATATTTTACCGGATTTTCGAGTTTTTAGCGATTTTAGAGGTTTTACGGTTGTTTTAGGAAATTTGATGGTCTTTGAACTTTGTAGAGTTCTTTTAGTTTTATATTCTAACGAATGTTTTTAGTTTTAGGAATTTTAGTGATTTGGGGTTGGTTTAGGAAATTTGAGTCTTTGAACTTTGTAGGGATTTTAAGTTCAATATTTTAGCGAATTCGTCGACGTTTTAGGGATTTTAATTATTTTCCAGGTCTTTAGGATGTTTTTGAACCTACTATATAGAATATTTCAGTTTTTTAAAGAGTCACACGATTTGAAGTTGTTTAATTTACCTCTTTATACTAGGTTTAGATATTGGATTGGTTTAAATAAAAGTGTCGAGGTATCAATATGTATAAAATCCCATCCAATTTCATACGCAATTTCATACGCAAAAAGTTCTTAAATACAAAGGAAGATAAGTAATTGATATTTTGAATGGTCTCTTTTTAAATGCAAAACCTTCTGCTGGGGTCGCTTTTCGATTTATTTAGGTTTTCGTTCGATTTCAACTCTACCCCATCTCTTTCACAACCCAGGCCCTTAATCATTTCATAATAATTTATTTAGTTTATTTATTATTATTATTATTATTATTATTATTATTATTATTATTATTATTATTATTATTATTATTATTATTATTATTATTTACTCACAAGGAGTTATCACACTGGTCATCGTCAGTGATCGCCCACTGCCAACAACCTGTAGTATTCCCTGGAGTTTGAGTGACAACAAGTCTCCTCAGACTTCCAGGATGCTCTACCTCTTTTCGTTCATCACCGCTGATGACCTTGCGGTATCGCAACAGCCACCTACCACCGATTTCACGCTGATAATGGTCATTGGTCCCTTCTGGGGCCCGAGTGGCAACAAGCCTCCCCAAGGTCTCAGAGCTGTCCGCGCTCTTCCAGTGAAGGTCTGGTTTGCGCTTTCCCTCCTCGACCCTCTGTCCATAATTTTCGCGGTGTCAGCCTATGCTTGCGCCTCTCTTGTGCGGTTGTATTTTCCCCGGTTCTGTTTTCTTGTGCTTCCATGTGTTTGTTCTCCATTCGTTGCTTATGTGGGTTGGTTTCCGCATTCGAGGACATTTCTCAGGATTACAGCTGTTTTGATCATTACTGTCCTTTGTATGGTCTCAGTTATCCCCTTGATTCCTATTTCTCCTAGTCTTTTCTCCATGTTTTTGGAGACTGTTCCTAGTGCTCCTATGATTATTGGTGTTATACTGACTTTCGTTCATGTTCCATATTCCTTTCAGTTATCTGGCAAGTTCAGTATATTTGCTTCTTTTTTCCGTCTCTTTGATCTTCACTCTGTGGTCCGCTCGAACGGCAAAGTCTACGATTTTGCAGGATTTTTCTTTCTTGTTGATTATTATCATATCTGGTCTCCTTGCTGGTATTGGTTTGTCTGTTTGTACATTCATATCCCATATGATTTTGTGTTTTTCGTTTTCTAGTACAGTTTATGGTTTTTGTTTGTACCGTTTTTTTGCATATTCGAAATTCAGTTGTTTGCAAATTTCCCGGTGTACTTCTTTCCCCACGCTGTCATGTCTGTTCTTGTATTCCTTTTGGGCTAGCTTGCTGCATTCACTTATTATATGATTTATCGTTTCGTCTCTTTGTCCACACAATCGGCATTTGCTGTTTTCCTGGGTTTTATCTATCTTTGCTTTAATAAAGTTTGCCTTAATCGCATTGTTCTGTGCGGCCGTCAGCAGAGATTCCGTTTCTCTGTTCAAGTGTCCTTTTTTTAGCCATGCCCAGCTGTTTTCATTGGCTTCATCGGTTGTGAGTCTTATAAAGCGTCCATGTAGTTGTTTTTCTTCCCACTTTTCCTTTCTGGTCTTTTTGTTTCTGGTTTCAGTGCTTCCGGAGTTGTTTGTTGGGCTGGTGTCTCTTGCTGTGGTGATCAGTCTTTCCGTGTTCTGGGTTACATATTTCTCCAGCTCTTTTTTTGGTGTCTTCCATACAGTCTTCTATACTTACCAGTCCTCTACCTCCTTAATTTCTTCTCATGTAGAGTCTGTCCGTATCGTCTTTTGGGTGCAATGCATTGCGCATAGTCATTAGTTTTCTAGTCCTCTGGTCAAGGTGCCTGAGTTCTTCTTTGGTCCAGCCTATGAATGGTCCAGAGTATCTTATTAGTGATACAGCCCATGTGTTTATCCCTTTTACTAGGTTTCTGCTATATAGTTTAGTTTCTAAGAGTTTCCTTGTTCTTCGTAAATATTCTTTTCCAATCTTCTCTTTCATTTCTGTATATTTGATTGTGTCTGCTTCCAGAACTCCCAGGTATTTATAACACTCTTGTTCTTCTAGCGCCCTCATCTCCTCTTGGTTGGGGAGTTCTATACCTTCTGTCGTCTCCAGTTTTCCTCTTTTAATCTCTAGCAGTGCACATTTTTCTATTCCAAACTCCATTTGGATATCCTGGCTTAATATCCGTGTTGTTTTTATCAGCTTTTCCAGTTCATTTTTGTTTTTTGCAAACAGTTTAAGGTCATCCATGTACATCAGGTGGTTTATTCTTTATTCTGTATCCGTAAACCTGTATCCGGCATCACACTTTCTGAGTATGTAGTTGAGTGGCATCCTGGCTATTATAAACAATAGTGGTGATAAAGAGTCTCCTTGAAAAATGCCTCTCTGTATTTTTATCTCAGACAGGTGTTGTCCTCCGGCTGTCAGTTTTAGTCTCCATGTTTCCATTGCTTTCTGGATGAGATTAATAATCCTGTCTGGTATCTTGTATATTTTTATGCATTCAATTATCCATGTTTGGAGGATTCTGTCGTAGGCTTTCTTGTAGTCAATCCATGCCATGATTATGTTCTTTTATCAGCTCTTCACCTCCTTCAGGGTCTTTTGATCAATGTATAGTAGATCATGTGCCCCTCTTTGTCCTTTCCGGCATCCTTTTTGTTCCTCGGGGAGCAGTCCACGATTGTCCAGGGATTGGTAGATTTGTTCTCTCAGTTGTGCTGTGAGAATTTTCCACATTATTGGTAGACATGTTATCGGTCTCTAGTTGCTGGGGGTCGTTCCCTTTTTGCGGTCTTTTTGTATTAATGTTGTTCTTCCTTCCGTCATCCATTCTGGTACGTCTGTGTTGCGGATACATCCACTCAGTTTATGCGCTAGTCTTTCATGCAGGGTCGTGAATTTTTTAGACCAGTATGCATGTATTCCATCGTGGCCTGGTGCTCTCCAGTTTGCCATTTTTCTTAGGGTTTTCTTGATCGTTTCTTTGTTAATTTCTGTTTCGGTTCCTTCTTCGATTTCCTGCAGTTAATCTTTCATGTTTTTCAACCATTGTGCATTCTTGTTGTGCTTTTTTGGTTCTTCCCATATCTTGCTCCAGAATTGTTTTGTTTCTGTTGGGTTCGGTTGCTCTGTTTTTGTTTTTTCTCCATTTACGTTTTTGTAAAACTGGCTTTCATTGTTTTCAAAGGTCCTGTTCTGTTTGCTCTGTTCTGATTTGTACCTGTATCGTCTCAGTCCTCCTTCTATTGCTGCTATCTTTTGGTTTTTTTTCTTCATGTTTCTCATTTACTTTTTCCTTGCGTTTCTGATTTTTGCTTCTTAATCGTTTCATGTCCTCCTTCCTTCTGTTCACGGTTTTAGCTTCTTTCCTAAGTTTGGTGATCTGGGTTTCCAGTCTGATTTCCCATGCAGATTTTGTCGGTCCTCTCTTTTGTCCATTCTCTTCGTTTCTTAGTTTCATACTTACCGATTTTGCCCCTGCATATATCAGGTTGTTTAGGTCTGTAATAGTTTCTGTTGCGATGTGTGTGAGGAGTCTGTTTACTCTTTCTGTTTCTGCTTGTAACTTCTTCGCTACTTCATTCCTGAGAGATGGGAGTTTTGTTTTGTTTTCTAACATGTATCGTCTGATGTTCTCCACTTCACTTGCTTCTTTTTTGTTGAGTTCTATCTCAGCAGGTTCTGTGGTTCCGCAGTCTTCTATCTACTCTGGTTCTGTGATTCCGTTGTCTTCAATCTCTTCAGTTTCAGTGTGTATGTTTTGCCCGTCCTCTTCCTGTGGTTTCTCCTTCGGTGGTGTTTCTTGCTCCGTTTCGCCATTAACCTTCTGTCTGATTTCCGTCAGTTCCATCTCCGAGAACCATGCTCGCTTGAGGATCTGTCTTGCTTGATCTGCTATCCTTTGTTCCGTTATATGGTAGTCACTGGCAATGTCCCAGAAGATGTTTCATTCGTTTTCGGTAACCTCTTTCTGTAGGGTAGCGACTTTTATAATAGCACTCCAGCACCAGTCTGTTCTCTTTCGTGGTCCATTTCTATCTATATCTTTTCAGTTTTCTGTTTTCGCTCTGGTTTTCCTGTCTTTGGTCTGTGTCCTTGTCATACCTGGAATCAGAGAGGTTACTTACCTGGTTCTTGTCCGTTGTCTTGTTTTTGAAATGAGAACGGCCAACATTCGCAGGATGCGGACCGGGTCCCCCATGTTGGCTAACGAGGGAACACCTGCCCATCATCACACTATATATGTTATATAAGGACATGTATAAGTTTTCTTGGCTACTCCATGATAGCAGATGCAGGGAGACGATAGGTTCCCTTCCACTTTTCTGCTTTGTGTATTACCGATGTATTCTTGATTGTAGTGCATGGGGATGGGGGGGTCGATTTCCGCTTCTACGAATTCTTCATTAATTAAAACTTTATTCTGTTAATTAGGGGCCGATTTTTATCCAGAAGTTTGGGCATCAAATTTCTTCTAAAAGTGATACGCACATATTAAAACCACTTTTTTTTTTTTTTTTTTTGCTAAACAAAATCCACATAAAAAAGGAGAATTAAAGATATACGTCCACTTATCTCTTGGGTTCCTCGTGTGATTAAGTGGCAGTATGGCATTATGGGATGTGTGAGAGAGGGTCGATTTTCTGCTTATACGAATTCTTTATTAATTAAAACTTAATTCTGTTAATTAGGGGCCGATTTTTATCCAGAAGTTTGGGCATCAAATTTCTTCTAACAGTGATACGCGCATATTAAAACCACTTTTTTTTTGCACATGCACATAAAAAAGAAGAATTAAAAATATACGTCCACTTATCTCTTGGGTTATTATTATTATTATTATTATTATTATTATTATTATTATTATTATTATTATTATTATTATTATTATTAATATTATTATTATTATTATTATTATTATTATTATTATTATTATTATCATTATTATTATTATTATTATCATTAATTCCAAATAAAATTTAATAACTTAATTGTCTTGTAAAAATGAAAACAAAAAAAAATATTTCACACAAGTTGGCGCCCATGATACAGTGTTTGGGGTTTAGGTTATTTGGTTGTCTTTTGGCCTGACTCCCCTCAGACAGAACATATACCAATTTGTTTATTTTTAATTCTTTATAATAAAACCCCACTAAATCGATTACCTTAAAAGGAAAATAATTAATGAATAAAATTTAAAAAAAAAACTGTGTACAATTCCCCCAGATGAACACGTTACTTCCCTAACTTTCAAACATAGCTGATGTGAGCTGACGGTACATTTACGTTACATTATGTTTCGTTAGCTGAGACTGCAACGGCTCGAATGTTCATTTGATCTTACCTTTTGTAACACAATTAATATATATATATATATATATATATATATATATATAAATGTTTCTATGATTTGATTGTAACATAATAAATGTAATATTAAAGAAATATGTGACTTCAATATAGAAACTAACAAGCAGTACACTTAATGTTTTGCAACATGAAACATGATATTTATTAAAGGCCTCTGTTCCCTCAATAAAGCATATGGCATCTGCTAATCTTTCAATGACTAAGCCGCATCCTTTTAATGACACTTGAGCAATGTCAGCTCGTATTTGTTTCTGTAGTTCAACGATGCACCGGAGACTTTCTGAGTGGACTTTGTATTTAGGAATACATTACGGTAGGTTTAAAATCTGATGAACGAGCGGCCGCTTAAGCGGTCTACGCCTGCCAATCCATCCACCGGGCAGTTTGTTATCCAAACAGTCTCGCATAATAAGCGCAGAATAATGGGCCTAGTGTCGGCCATCGTAAAGGAGGCCTGCTAACTGAGTCGAGTTTTTCTAGTAACGTCATTGATAGTGGTAGTAAGAACCACTATCAATAAGGACCAGAAGGGTTCGAAACGCTGAACGCGCATGCGTCCATCTGTAATCAGAGCAAGTGTCCATAGGATTATTCATTCACTTGGAAATCATTGTTAACTTGTTCCTGCTATTGTGATTTTATTCCCCTGTCAAGAACATGACTACCCTCCTAAGGATTATTCATTTACTTGGAAATCATTGTTAACTTGTACCTTTCTTACACCGTATTTCTTTTTTTATAGATGTCAAGTGCAAAAGAAAATCAGAGGAAATTACAAGATGGCGTCCACCAATTAAAGCATTGCATTAAAGTTTGAATTTAAAATCTTTAAAAAATAAATTAGAATTTCATTTCGGGATAAAAAATATAAGTTTAGACTAATTAATAAGTTTAGTCCAATATGTGTGCGAAAATACAACGAAATAAGAAAGATATTCAAAGAATATATTGTAAATAAACTGTCCGTTTGGAAAAAATGTCCCAAAAGAAACATGATTGTTTTAATTTATTACAAATGTTTACTATATTATAAATAAACTGTTCGTTTTACAAAGATCAGAAACAAAAAACACACATTTTAATTTATTTCAATAAATGTTATATTAATTAATTATTTTGTAATTATTGATCTTGTGTTACTTTAATGAATCGTAATCTTTCATGTTTGGTTTACTTTTCATGTTTGATTTACTTTTTTAGTGAAAAAATAAATCAAGAAACATTTATTTTTTTCGTAAATGAGAGCAACTCTTATAAAATTATTCAGATAAAACTAATGATAATGAAATGTTCATATGAAGAATAAAACCGCCTAAGAATAGGGAGTTGTCTGCTTGTGTTTATAAACCAAGAGATATTTTCATGCAGTATAACTGATACTAGTCTTTTCATTCAATGTAGACTAGAAAGAATGAATTTATTCAAAGAATGAATATCAAATCAGACATATTATTTTTCAAAGAAAAATCTTCATGTTTTAAAAATTCAATGTTTGCTGTTTAACCTACGCAAATTACACGAAATAAGCCATTTGCACTAAGATTTCTGATGAAGTAATTAGTTAATCATATTTCATGATCGTTAATTAATAAACACTAAACATTTCATTGAAATTTGTTATTACCTGGATTTTGATGATTTTTTTAAGTGAAGAGAGGGGTCAAAATCCCCATAGTCTGACTGTTCGACAGGTCTCGTTCGTGTCTTTATAGCAAACGTCATTCTTCAGCGCTCTGGCCTCATTTACGATGGCCGTGGCTAATGCCTCGTCCTACTGAAAGTACAGACCCTCTGCACTATCCTGCTGTGGTAATAATGGTAATAGTTGTTGTTGTATCATAGCCAAGTAGATATATATATATATATATATATATATATATATATATATATATATATATATATATATATATATATATATATATATATATATATATAGTTATTTATGGCGGACCACTCGAATGAGATGTCTACAAAACAGAATTGATAGAAACGTGCACGTGTAAACCCTGATAAAACGTATGACGTGCAGTTCTATGAATCAACCCACAATGCTATGTTCCGGTTCCCGCAAATGTAGATTCAAATATCAAAAGCTTTACGTAATAACATGTTATGTAGGAAATCGTTTTCAGAGTTGCGCCTTATTTCTAGCCAAATCAATGCAGGGTTATTGGTTGACCAAGTATAATAGTGAAAAAATGGAAACAAGCGATGGAGACAGTACACGACTCATCGCGAATAATAATCAATCAATACGAGACTAGATTTCATATGTTAGTTCAGAGGTTTGAATTGTTCGACCGGCGATGTGATTACGAAGTTCCATACTGACGAGCGTGGATAAAAAATATTCATTTATTAATTGTTAAACTCCTATTTAGTGTATTTCATGATAATAATTATAAAGCTCCTATTAAGTTGAGATAATAAATGGGTGATTCATAAATTAACTACATTGCATGGTTCTCTCCCTTGGGAGATTGAACTCTCTTTAGAAACACAGTACTTGTGTTTACATAAAAAAATATCTAAGGCGTATTTCTCTCGCATTTCAAAACATAATCGTCGCAATGGCCTAATGGTTACGAGACCAGAGTTTATAATACGTGGATCAGGGTTTGGAATCGTTCGACCGATGCGGTTACATAATTCCATAATGACGAGCGTAAAATAAGATAACGCGAAACATATATATGACAATGGATAAAATATATATTCATTAATAATATTAATGATAATATATATATATATATATATATATATATATATATATATATATATATATATATATATATGCAGAAGCGTGTTTCGTCGTTTCTACGACTTAGCAGTTTGGATAGATCTACTGAGATTTCAAACCGGACACAATAACCTATTGCATATATATATATATATATATATATATATATATATATATATATATATATATATATATATAAAGAAATCCAACAAAAGATATAAGCGTCAACTAATATCTGATAATTAGTGAAAACATCCGGATAAGAACTGTAGCTCAATATACTGGATAGAGCTTTAATATTATAATATAAAATGAAATAATAAAATAAGGTGTCAATCAAATTTTATTAAAATTCAAAGTTCAAACAAAGTATCGTAACGTCCTTAGCTCATGAGTTTTCAAAGATACATCTTCTCTTCAGAGGATTATTACCATAGTGACATCACTACAGGCAATACAATTACACTTTGAAAATATATAAAAAATATATACAACAATACATAAAAATATATAACATCAAATATATCAACCCAAAAACATACTTTTTGTTGAATCTATACAATCCATCCAGGTCATAGAGTTTAAAAGACATAATTAGGAATATATCCAGAATTCCAGAAGACTGAAAGAAAATTAATGCAGGTAATGAGTGAAAGTCCAAAAACTAGAAATTGAGAGAATTGAAAAAATAGTCACACCGTGAGATGCGTCAACAACCGATGAAGTGAAGAGTATCCAATGTTTATGTTAGTCCGATAAATAAATCAAATCAAATAAAAAGTTCAATAAACTCACTGAAAATTCCCAGAATTGATCTGAAGATTACAAATCAAATCAAAGCGTTCCTGTCAAATGGAGAATTCGTTAAATTCTTTAAATCCAATTTGAAAAAAATTACAATTGAATCGAGTCGACAAAATCAGCCACATTTTCACCTGAATCGAACAAAAATAATTCAACAAGTAAACTCTGAAATTATTCATCCTTACGCGAGCCAAACAGGATCGAATAGAAGGCAATATTAAAATCTGCTTATTCGAACGACGTTAACAAAGCGGAAGTCAACATGTCTATTGTAACAAAGAAAGAAGCAAATTTCTTGCGTCGGCTTAACAAAGAAAGAAACGAATGTCCTGCGTCGGTGAGCCCGCCAAATCAACTCTGAAAACCGGATGTTATCTGTTTGGGTCAAGAGAATAAGTGTATGTCAAAGGAAAAAGGGCAGGCATATTTAGGTCAGAGCGTCCAATCAAATAGCAATTTAAATGTCTAGCCTACAAGAGAACTAGATCTCACAAATCTCACCCTATCAAACAATCTAGAAAATTAAAAATTACGAAGTGATCAAAGTGATTAGAATTCAATAATTCAATAGTTTAATTTAAGATTTACTTTTATCAAATTAGAAATTACGAAGTTATAACGTAATTAGAATTTAATAACTTAATAATGTAATAGTACAATCTAAGATTTAATTTTATCGGATTAGGAAGTTAATTTAAGGATTAATTTTTCCTAATTAAGTTTAATTTTTCCTGATTAAGAGGTTTTAAAGATATTTAGAATTTGAAATATTAGATATTTAAACTTTTACAACTTCAGAGTCTATACATTTTAGGCAAGGTAGATTTAACGAACACATCTCCAAAACTGGACACCCCCGGTCTCTGTACTCACTCAATCAGCTACGGTAGAATTGGCGGTTGTTTCCATATTTCATACTTGAATTTTCTTTCCATGTCGACATTTGGAAACCAATTCATTTCTAGAATTGATCATATTAAAATGTTTAGGTGTAGTAACTATCATTACTGCTTCTGAATTGCATAGACCACAAGATCTGGATCCTGAGCTATAAGAGTTTGATTTTTTTAAGATGGACCATTTCATATTGTGTGGAATATTATTGGATCTTAAGTTTTTAACTAAAGTGGTCAGTGATGTTTTGTTGTTAACTACATCGTTATTGAAGGAGTAATTATGCATAGAAATGCGGGATTTAATTAAGTTTGCTGTGGCGCCAATGTAGGTGTGTATCTTAGCATTGGCTCTTGTTACTGTGGCATTTATATTCCTATTTACAGGTCCATTTCTATTTACTGTATTTTCATGATATGGATTAGGTTTGTTAATGGATTGTAAATTATTGTTAGCGTTATCGTTACCTACCATTGGGAACTCATTATTGGCTTGCTGATGCGGAAGTCGGATAGTCGAATTATTAGGTCTAGAGTTATGGTGCAAATTAGTTGTAGTACTCAGTTGTGGAGTTTGATTAGGGGCTGCGATATGTGGTCTCTGGGATTCATTGTATAATTATTTTGTTCAGTAACGGTACAAGCATACACAATATCAGAATATGTGCATCTATTGTCCAATGGGTAATCACTGGTACGCCTGCAATTGCATGTATCTGTGGGATTGGAGCAACTAGAGTTAGATTGGATAGATTTTATTTTTTTGCTATTTGCTGAGATTATTGTTTGGGCTATGTTGGGCATAGTAGAGTATGAAATTTTAATTGAGTTTTTATTAAGTATGGAGCTATATTTATGTGGGTATTTAAAAGAGTTTTCCAGTATTTTAAAGAATTCCTTAGGGATATTGGTTTTAACGTTGTTATTAAACCAAATATTATTTTTCCTTCTAAGGCGTTTACGTGAAGTCAGTGTAGGGCTATCTATATGTTGGTCATTTTCATCAGGTATGATAGATTGCCTTTGAGGTCTATGGTTATTTACATTTCTTCTGGTCCGGCTCCTATTGCTAGTTGTCATGTTGTGTGTAATAATACTTACAGCTATATCATCCTGTTTGTTTTGGTTATAAGTTATTTTTTTAGAATATCCTGAATTAAGCAATGCATTGTTATAAAATTGTGCGTTTTGGTTAAAAATGCTTTTATTATCAGTAGCTTAGATATTCTATTGGAAACCGACGGGACTATTGAATTGATTATAGCTTTCGAGTGGGTAAATAGTTTGTGTACATAAAAAGAGTTAGATTAGGTTTATCGAAGGGGCTATGAGATCCGTCATTGAGGTTAAGAGTGATATCAAGGAAATTAGAAGTTTTCCTCCCAGGATAAACAGTTATGGATAGGCCGAAATTTCTGAAAAAGTCATGCAAGGCTTCAATAGTTTTGCTATAGTGAGTTTATAGTGAGTTTATTGAACTTTTTATTTGATTTGGTGTATTTATCGGATCAACATAAACATTGGATACGCTTTACTTCATCGATTGTTGACGCATCTCACGGTTGGACTATTTTTTCAGTTCTCTCAATTTCTAGTTTTTGGACTTTCACTTATTACCTGCATTAATTTTCTTTCAGCCTTCTGGACTTCTGGATATATTTCCTAATTATGTCTTTTAAACTCTATGACCTGGATGGATTGTATAGATTCAACAAAAAGTATGTTTTTGGGCTGATATATTTGATGTTATATATTTTTATGTATTGTTGTATATATTTTTTATATATTTTCAAAGTGTAATTGTATTGCCTGTAGTTATGTCACTATGGTAATGGTCCTCGCAGGAGAAAATTTATCTTTGAAAACTCATGAGTTAAGGACGTTAAGATACTTTGTTTGAACTTTGAATTTTAATAAAATTTGATTGACACCTTATTTTATTATTTCATTTAATATTATAAAACACACACACACACACATATATATATATATATATATATATATATATATATATATATATATATATATATATATATATATATATATATATATTTCAAGCTTCTGTCAAAGTGAAGCCGTGCTGACGATTAGTAAAACTATAAACGCTAACACAGATTACTTTTATGTCTGTATAAATAAAAAATAATAATGAAAATTTAAAAAATCAAAAAATATTATGCTTCCCAAAAAGGGGGGGCAGAATGCAGCAAAACATTCGACTGCCTCAGTCTATAAGGATTTCTCCTGCACTGGCCGAGGATATCAAAACTAAGTGCAGATTCAGTACGGACACTATATTTATCTTCGAGCCAAAAGGCTAAGGACTCAACATGTTGGTAGTGAATATGTTGGTAGTGATGATGATGATGATGATGATGATGATGATGATGATGATGATGATGATGATGATGATGAGGAGGAGGAGGAGGAGGAGGAGGAGGAGGATGATGATGATGATTACTTTAACATTTGTTATAGAAATAAATAAAAATTCTCTAATCTTTCTAAATTACAAAAAATAGATTATTTTTCTTTAATATTCATTCAGTCTTTTACTGTTCTTTATAATAAAGGCGAAAAGTACAAAGTACCCATTTCGAATGACTCAGTAATATAATTATGTTATTCATTTAATTATACAACCAGTTTTTAATTGGAAATTACATTTAATTTTTATCATGAAACAAAATAAAATTCCTCGAAGTGAATATCTTAAAGACCATATCAATTAAGCTTTGTGTTGTTTTTTCTTAAAAAATAAAATTTGACTGTTCATGCTCAGGAAATTTCCTCCACATTGGAATATATCAAATAACTCTACGACAATCATCATTTTATAGTTTTCCTCCAAATTACTAAAATGTCAATTGAAAATTATTTCTTTGGTTTCTGTAAAGAAGACTACAGCTTAAGTAATTGCTGCCCAGGGTTTTTTCACTCGTTCCTTTTTGGCGGTTTTCTACCCGTTTGTTTATAACGATTTCTTCTCGATATACACAATTTTTTGTTTCACGTCTCTATTTAATGCATTCACGAGGCCTGTAAAAATATAACACATAAATTTAAATAAGCGGTGATTATTAAAATCTATGTTTTATATTCTACACCTATACATCGTTTGTCACTGCTGGAGTTTGAACTATCGGATGAGACTAGTGTTAAGAAGAAGCGGGGTGTATTATAGTTTTTATTGCTGTCACCTGTAACTATAAAAGTCTGATATTTATAAATAAATCCTTGTCTGAGCAAACATCTAGCACAGCACATGTCACGTTGTGCTTGTTAATATCTGAGAGTATAGATAAGATACGATTTCTTATAAACAAAACGTAAAATAAATAAAAACTGAATAAAATATAATGGGAAAAACACGTGCATTACGGTCGTTTCATTTATTTGGGGCTATTTTAGAAACTTTATCTCTGTGAACAAAACAGGAAACGGAGTAGCTGTAAAATATGCATTTATCTATATGTCAATTTTTTGTTTGTGTTTTTATTGCGATACATACGTACGGAAAACATTTTACCTAAATGAGGGTGTGAGAATAATTTTCCCTTAACCAATGTGATGCCCTCATATATGGGAACGTAAATATTTTTAGAAATCTAATTATCCATGGACACGTGTTTCGTCGTCTTACAACTCATCAACGTGGCTGAATTTAGCGAGATTTGAAACCGGAACCGGGTTATATATATATATATATATATATATATATATATATATATATATATATATATATATATATATATATATATATATATATATATGGGAAATGAAAAAGGAAAAAGCAAAAAGCAAGTTTTTATCTGTTCATCAACGTTTCGTCTTTATTTGTAAGACTTCTTCAGGATGATAATATAAATAAAAATGTCATGCAAGTACGTGGACATATAGAGTTGACATGGTCGGTTGAAGGGAGGAAATAGTTACCACTACTGGAAAACAGTAGGGACCGACGTCCGGACCTGGTGAAGTCAGTTGCGATGAATGAAAATATATGTTGAAGAAACTGAGTGAAAAAAGTGGAAAGGGTATCCCCCACCCTTCCACTTTTTTCGAATATATATGTTAGCTTAGATAAACATAATTTGTAACATTTTTCCAAGAATTCACAACCAACAAGCATTCGGCGTACGATCGTTTCCAAAACATTTTGAAGAAGTTTTATTGTTCATTTGTTTGTTATTTTTGATGCTACCAAAAAATCACTTCGTCAGCGCATTTTATAATATCACGTACAGAAACCTTATGGAATGAGGCATAAAATTTTCGTTAAAAAAATTCCGTCCAACTGACAGGACTTTCGAAGCAAAAGTACGACAGCGAATTTAATTCATTAATAAATAAAATATACAAATACATAAAAAATAAAAGATAAAAAGCATACAGTTTGAATCGAGGAGGGCAGTTATTTTCATGTAAAACACATGTGAAAATTCTTCAATCGAAAACAAATAGAAATGTGAATAATGAAATGCTATTTGGAGCGATGAGAGAATTTTTTTACAATGATAAACAATGTTAGGATATTATAACAAGATATAAAATAAAATGAAGTGAAGTGAGAAATGGTATATGGGATGGTAAACTTTGGAATTACAGTAGTAAAATAATAATTACAGGTAGATGAAAATCAATAATAATAGTTTAAAATGATATAAGAGGATGGTAACAATTAAATAAATGAGTTGGTTAAAAAGTTGATAAAAATGAAGGAAGAAAAAGAAAACATTATTATATAAGGAGAAAGAGAAAAAAGAGAAATAAATAAAATAAGCTAGATTTAATTAAATGTTTTTTTATTAAAGGGAAAATGTGTTATTTTATATTAATAAAAGTAAAAATAATTGGAGGATTAATGTTTACAATGCAATAGGTCCGAAGATGTCTAGAAGCAACGGCATAGCTTGAAAATATAATGTTATTCCTATAAGTAGTCCGTACCATAATTAGGTATATTTAGAAGTATAAATTATTTTGATAGGTGTTTCAATTTAATTCACCGATATAAATATCGGAGGAGAGCAAGAGATTTTATAGATTTCAACTTTAAAGGGAATTTTGGCTATATGAGAAGATCCCTTTGATAAAGATATAAAGTAGTAGAGAATTATAAAATCAAATGAGTTATAGTACAATCTAGTTCCAAAATCGAAATAAAATAAAGAATATAGAGAGTTCTTGGCCTTTTGGCCAAGATCAAAGTGCACTATCTGTTCCGATGGATACTACACCCTATAGACCGGTATCGTCTTGGCCTTAGGCTCTTGATTCCGCCGGTCTCTGGGTGTGTTCTGCACAGTTCTAGGAGGTCCACCCTCCCAGTCTTTTCCTTCTCACATTTTGAGAATGGTTAGTTTATTGCTATCGCCTGAGGCGCCCCTACCGGGGAATGCTGATAGGCGTTGGCTTTAAATGTCACAAAGACCTCCGACCCCAACCTTCCGCTTTCCACAGTGGGCTTTCATGCCTAAGGATGGATGCATTCTGAGAATAAAATTTTAATTCCCTGAATTAATGTTTCCCGGGATGTATTGCCCTAAATACAGGCTGTTCTGATGGATGCTTCACCCTATGGACTGGTATTGTCTTGTTCTTCTGGGCTTGATTTACGCCGGTCTGTGGGACAGTCCTGTGCAGTTCTAGGAGGTCCCCCCTCCCAGGCTTTGCCTCCCCTCTTTGGAAAGGAGTAAGTTTGTCGCTTACTGCCTGAGGCGCCCCTACCGGGGAATGCCGATGGGACTGCCTAGGCATTTTTTGTAGGCCAGAGTGCTCACCTTCTCGGGCGCTGGCTTTTCAAATCCCACTTTCCCGACCTTGTGTCACATCTTACCTTGTGGGAGGAAGATAAATAAAATAGAGAAAGTAGATATATTAAAATAGTAAAGACCATTTCTATAAATACCTTATTTTGCTAACCTTATTAAAAGGATTTTTTAATATTAATTTTAAAATATTTTTGATTGAAAAAAATAATCATAAGAAGGATTGCATAATAGTAATTAGAAAGACGTTGATATAGGATGATGGTAATAGGAATAATAGTTATTATTGAGAGGATAAAATGTAAGATCAACATCAATAATAAAAACAATAAAAGTAATTAGAAAGTAGAACAGCCGTGTCTAGATACACGTGGATAGCTAAATATATACATGTACACAGATACACACAGATGCATGAAGTCATTTATCGACATCAGTGTATGGACAGGCTGCACTTACCGCGAAGAGAAAGTGGTCTGGGCGTCATTGAGATCAACCATGCCTACCGAGCCTCAATGGTCAGTGTGGAGCAATATATAAAGAGCTGCTGTGATAAAAAAATGAGAATGGTGAAGTAACATCACACCACATACCTTCCTCCGCAGACCTCAACAACAAAACTAGCCGATAATTTCAGTGGGAACACACTGGAGAACAGTATCGAAGATTATAACAACCCAGCAACCCTGATCGCGCGCAAGAAGAGGGGGAAGAGTACACAAAAAAGGAGCTGAAGACCAGACTAGAATGGCGGCGAAATAATAAAAGAGCAGGAAAGTTCATTAAAGAACTTAACCGGAGCTATATCGACAAGGAGGCTTTACTACAATGGCTCAAGCGTGACAGTTTCCCGTTCGATGAGGAATGGAAACTAATAGCTGCACAAGACCAAGGCCTACTTACGAATGGATTTAATAAAATGGCTGGTCTATAAAAAGACTGACCAGTGCAGGTTCTGCCACTCGGAAAATGATTTTAAAATACCATGGCCCCTCGATGAAATAAATATCATACCGGTTGTAGTGGGCGCAATTGGTCTAGTGAAAAAAAATCTAAGAAAATACTTAGACACAATCTCCGTAATACCAAACTGTAGGGAAATACAGATAGCAGCCCTAAAAGGAACAACATCTATCATTAAGAGAGCCCTCGGATATAAATTGTACTCATAGGGAAATCAAGTGTTAGCATCAAGAGGGGGCCCCTTGATCTTTTTAGATAAACTAAATTAAAATGATAAAACATGCATATATATATATATATATATATATATATATATATATATATATATATATATATATATATATATATATATATATATATATAGTCTCGGAAGTATCTCAACCATTAAAACTATATAAGGAAAAAACCCAAAAAACCTTACGTCCGAAGTCGTTCAGTGGAAAATCACTCATGTAAGTCAATTTAATTTTTACAGTTATTATATTAGTTTGCTTCTAACATTATTTAAGGGATCATCAGTTGTTTACCATGAAAAGCTATTTCGGGAATTTAAAAACAAGACAGCATTTAATTTCATGGCTTCCCAGGAGAGTTGATCAGACCCCACTTCCCTTAAAAGACAAAAACATAAACGTCCCTTATACTAAATCTAAGTTTTGTTCCGTATAAATGTTTTGCTAACTTATATTAGTTATTAAAAAAATTCCTCCTAACCTGTGTTGTTCGTCTGTCTAATAAAATTTATCCGTTACTTACAAACATGTTGCTGCATTTTAAAGTGTTTAGACGAATCCATTACACTACTTTTTAGGTGATTAATGTATTTTTAGTTTTAGTTTTATATTAAAAATATAAAAAATATCAACGTATCAAAATATAAACAAAGTTTTTAAATTATATATATATATATATGTACAGATATATACAGACACTTAGACAACTTATATGTGATAGATAAACGAAATGTGTTGAGTGTGTAGACAGTCAATTTTCTCCTTATCGATACATGTAAAGAAACAATATATTTTCACATAAAGAATTTAAAAACAAGTACAAAAAGATGAAAAACATGAACGCAAAACCATTGAGAAATAATATAATATATATAGTCCACATGAAACTATTACGAATGTGAGACGAGGTGCACTTATCTTGAAGTTAAAAAGCTGTTAACATTTGTCCATTCAAATACGACGGGCATGTAGACGTAGATCGGTTCTTAGCGTCTGGGAGTGTCCTTGGAAGATTATCTTATTTAAATCTCGATAAGTCTGCGCCACCTCGAATTTTAAAAGGTTCTCAGAATACGCGGTAAACCCTCTTTGGAAAAGTACTGTTTTTTTTGTTCCGTACAGAGGTTATTTCAAACTCAGTAGAATCGTTTTTTTTAGTTCCGGACATATATTATTCCAAACACAGCAGAATCGGTTTCCAATCGAGTGTAGAATTCACTCACGTCCCAATGCGGGTTTAAAAAAAATGGAGAGCTAGTTAATATTATATTTGGCCCTAAAGATGCGTATTGACATTTAATAGGGTGAGGCTAATCTGGGTACTCTCTGAGGTTTATGTCCGACTTCTCTTGGGAGGGGAGTGTCCTGTTCAGAAAGGAACCCTTAGTCCAAAAAACGGTCACCCAGACATTTGGACTGAAACATGAATCCCATTTGATAGACCGACAGAGGGTTTGAATTTCACTCCATCACGCACAGATACACAAATCAGTAAGAATACGCCAAAAGGTATTCTGGCTATTGGAGAGACGTGATTATATATTTTTATATAGAAGTAGCTAGGTAGTAGGATTCTAACAGTTTAAGTGGAATGAATTAAAAATGGAAATGTTGAAATAATAAAATCCTTATAGATTAACTGAGTGAGGAAAAAGTTAATTTTAATATTAATGCTAGATGGAAGACTATTAGGTCAAATAAACTTTAAAATAATATTTAAAGGGTTTTTAGAATTCAATCCGAATGGAGAAATCAATCTATAAATGTGGATTAAGCGATACTAAGAAAAAGCTTGTTCGTTTTCCATTACGTCGTATAATTGTATCTCCTTTTTATTGATATATATATATTACCAAAATAAAGATTAAAGCAACTATACTTTTATTTATCAGTGAATAGGTTCATTTGCTACGGTCGTTTCATCATCTGTTCGAACAAACAAAGTATACAAACATATCCTAAATGTCGAAGAATTATTATTTAACAGAAGAAAAACTAGAACAGCGCCAAAAAAGACCCGAAATAAAACAAACTTACACTTGTACGAAATTCATTTGTACAAATTTCAGATTTATTATCAAAACTAGCATTATCTACGCAGAGCCAAACAAAATAAATTTCGAAAATATGAAGTTTGAACGATGCATACAGTTTTAAAGGAAATACTATTTTTTTGTTAATTGTATCATTGTTCGGTGTTATTATGTTATAAGATACTAAGATACAAATATTGCTATTTTTAAATTGACCTGGGAAGTACTAATTTACTCTATCAATTTTCATTTGTATGGTCATTTATTATCTTCTAGCTCTCTGATATATTTAGCTAATGATGCTGGTTTAATGTGTGGGACTTCATTTTGTCTTTTTCTAAATGAAGATACCTATATGAAGTTTTAAAATGGATCTTGTAGCACGTATATATATATATATCCTAGTTCTATCTCACTGTAAGACTTTAAATTCATAAACGACGTTTGATGTTTAATATTTGCATCATAATGAACATTCGTTAGCATGTCTACTATTACATTGGTGTGCTATATATATATATATATATATATATATATATATATATATATATATATATATATATATATATAGTCTCGGAAGTTCTTTTAACCTTCAAAACTGGGAAAAAGAAAAAAAAAAATTTTTGTTGAAAGATTTTAGTCTAGTAAGTCAATCAATCTACTGCAATCACTATTTTAGTTTACTTCCAAGAATATACTCTAATATAAATATATTTTTATATATGTTTTTATATATAAGGGATCATCAGTTGTTTACCATGAAAACTGTTTCGGGATTTTAAAAACAAAACAGTATTTCTTTATCATGGCATCCCAGCAGTGTTGATCAGACACCACCTCCTTATTTAATAATTATTATTTAATTTAAAAAGTATCTGATATTTGATTTAGTTTTTCCTCCAGATTTGTTTTTCTAAAGTATTAAAATATAGTTTCCTTACCTGTGTTGTTCCTTCCATATATATATATATATATATATATATATATATATATGGGAAATGAAATAGGAAAAACCAAGAGATAGTTTTTATATATTCATCAACGTTTCGTCTTTATTGTAAGACTACTACTTTTTCTTATCAACCATCATGTCAACCCAACATTTCGATGTACTTTCATGACATTTTTCTTAAAATTATCATCATGAGGAAGTCTTACAATAAAGAGAAAACGTTTTTATTTTTTAATTTCCCGTTCCGTCGGATTACTCTCATCCTTCCTTTTGTTGCATAACAAGTTTATAACATTGTAATGTCGGAATCCCTGGCGTTGTAGAACAGTTCGCCTGTTGATCCCGCGAACGGGACGATGTGTCGTTTCTATTTGAGAACCCCAACTGGAGGGGGGGCTATTTGTACTAACCGTCCGTCTCTTTCTTGTTTCAAACTAATCTTCTAATTAGTTTGAGCCATTTATTGGTATTAGCTTGTCGACACTGAAGCAGTTACGTCGTAGTGGAAAGAGAAGCTAGTTAATTTCATAATTACTTGTAAAGGAAGGAAGAGGGGGACTTCGTCTGGCTCTCATTTTTGAGGATCCGAAATCCCCTAACTTATGTAATCGCTACATGGCTAAAGCGTGTTGACTCGTCGGCTTCCAAGTCCAAACTGAAAATCTCACTGCCGTTTTCCCACCGGGAAAACTGTGACGTGATCGACGCACAGGTGTGACCTAACTCCCCGACCCCGAGGTCTCGTCAACTGTCCCCGCGAATCGTGAGAACACATCGCACCAACATTGCACGAGATGACTCCGTTACAAATCGCGCAAGTTAAGCGATCTCACTGTACGTCCATAACCCATGCGTCCCATTATATAACACTTTCTCATATATATATATATATATATATATATATATATATATATATATATATATATATATATATATATATATATATACAATAATATTTATAAATAAATATTTATTAATTATTTTAATTACCTACAGACATTTTTCATGCTAACGCAATCTTTAGTGTAGGAACAAATCTTCAACGGTCAGTGTAAGAACTAACATTCAACGGTCGGTGGGCGCGAACCCCGATTACAAATCGCCACTGATTCGTAGTCGAATATCTTATCCATCGGCCATAGCCAATTAATTAGTAAATATAGAGGATTTTAAATGTAAATAGCGAATCGGCGGCTAGATATCAAGCAGTAAAGAGTGATCTTACGAACGGCGTTCGGATCGTGCATATATATATATATATATATATATATATATATATATATATATATATATATATATATATATATATATATACATACAAAAAATAATCACCAAAATAATTGTTTGCATAATTTCTAAGACCTATACAATATATATACACTCTTTCCGTCGTGGACCAGAAGTGAACAGTTCACGAAGTCTTTTTCCTAAGTAAACTTAATGTATTAGACGTCTCGACGAATTTGTAAGGCACAAACGCAATCCACTGCATGATGATGGGGGAGGAAGTTTATGCACATCTAAATGACAATGAATACCATGGTTCACAAAATAAATTTCTGCGCTGAAATAAATTAAAATATTGCACCATGAAACGGTGTTGAGCTTTCCTTACAATCGATCAATCTGCAATGCACAGGAGAGTCAAACTAAGATGGCAAACGACTGAACGAATAACAATGAACACGTTTTCTCTTAACAGCTGTTAAACGATGGCCCCAGTTTAAGTAATCCTTACCATCAAATGTAAGGAATTAAATAAATTTATTTCCTCGTTATTTCGGAGTTGTTCATCTTGATCTGACAGGAAAGAAATAAGCGATACCGATTTTTTGTTGGATTATTACAGATGTTTTATACCACAGTTGAATGCATTCACAAACAGACAAACGAGTCTCCGGCCTGAATGGTTGATACATCGTCACCATCCACTTCTATACCTGTCGGCCACTTATTAAGACATTTTCTCCCCTCGGCGTCCACCGTGCACCAGTTGAATAAGTTGTTCTTACGTCATCCGATCTCACCTCTGAGATTAAAAGCTGCTCAATTCCCGGCTCTCCGCTTTTTCAGACAATACCATTCTTTGCTAGCCGTGTTCTTTTGACATACGTAGTTATATACCATCAAATGTTTTTCGCTTTATTCGTTAGTTTCATAAACAATTCTCTGTTATTTTATTTTTTCCTCAAACCCGACTGCTGGCGATCTGGGTTCAACCCCCATACCATGCCTCGTAACGTTGCATTTCGATATCTTTCAGTCTACCTTTACTATCTAAAGCTATTATAAGTTAACGGAGTTCATCAACATGTGCTGGCAATCATTCGAAGTATAGGAAAATACTGATTGTAAATGACCAGTTTGTTATGTATAAAAGCCACTCGAGAATAAGAGTAAATGAGTTTGTCGTGTGGACGGTGAGATAACACCTTGAGGATTAGTAACGATGGTTTAAACTGGGTAACATTTGATTATTTAGGATAGCGGCTCAACAATCATTTGCTTGCATTGGACTTGAACACGACTATATTGTAGTCAGCTGGGAAGCACACACGTAGTATTGTGTTCCACATACATGTAGTTCTTGGAAAGAAACTTTGCTCATAGAGGTTATGTTTGATTTTGGTACATAGAGGGAGAAAGGAAAATTATTTATAGTGATTGCAGCTAGACGAGTTCTTGTTGTCAATGTTTTATGCCGCCCAGTTTTTTTCATGAGAAAGTTATGTAGACTAAAATGTGAAGTATTTCTCATGCAACTAGTGTAGGAGAAAGAAAATTGTGAAATAACATCTGCAAAAATACATGCGGCACAAACTGTGCATCTATTTAGTGATCACTTACCTGAAGGAAAGAGTAGACAAGGTTTTGACTGATGCACTATACACTTTACACGTCGATCATGACGTTGTCTGATAAATCATCAGCCATCATAGAGAATTAAAGTATTACCTCCTGCGCATTTGTATAGTTTTCTATTATTATTATTACTCACTAGGAGTTCTCAAACTAGTCATCATCAGTGATTACTCACTGAAAATTACCGGTGATGTTTCCTGGAGTCTGAGTGACAAGAAGTCTCCCCAGATTTTAACTACTCTCAACCTTTTTTGCTAAATATTATAAATGAATTTGTATTGTCACAAAAGCCGCATAGCATTGACTTCTTTATTGGTTATCTCTGGGATTTTGGGTGGCAAAAAGCCTTCCCAAAGTGTCAGTACGCTCCGTACTCTTCCAGTGGAGGTCTGGTTAGTGCTTTACTAAAGCTGATTTAATCAACATTTTTCGCTAAGCCATTTTCATACATGTTAAACTCATACAAAATGCATGCTAAAAATTCCTCAGTTTAAGGATTGAGTTTTAATTGTTTTGTAATTAGCGGTAATTTGCAATTAATTCACCAAATGACCGATCTCTTACTATACCTCGGTGTATAACTTTTACGCCCTGTCACTGTATGTCGATTAACCCAAACTCTTATTATATATGCTGTCTATCATTCTCGCTCTAGTCACCCTCTCTCTGTTTATCAAGTCAAGTATAAACTAACTATATAACACTAGATTGCAATAGTCCATAATAAATACAATGAAATACTATCGCAGTAGTAATACTATTCAACCTGTGACTTTAAGGGCAACTATGACTAGAGAAAGAAAGGGAGTGACATATAGCGACTAGAAAGAGATTAATGTAGGGTCGTTTCTTTTTTTTAATTAAACTAGATTTGCAAACTCACGTATTTCTGACTCAAATTATCTAACCCAAGCTTAATGTATGACTCAAAAGTTCGCATGTTTTTAATAGTAATTTATAATCAGTAAGAGTTTGAATGTATGTTTCGTCCATGTGCTTTGCACTAATAATAGGTATAAGTGTGTCTCTGAGATATGAAACTGTCTTTGGTTTGGATGTAATTGTCGTACGGCATGTCCACTACTTTAGGTAATTTAACCCAGAAAAAGGTTAAAATATATGCATCCTTATTTTACTAAATAACTGCAGGGGGATCCGATGTTGCCCGTGATGGTGTCATGATCACTATGCCATCTATAACTATGTCATCTATAACTATGTCATCTATAACTATGTCATCTATAACTATGCTCATAACACAATATTAATGTCGTCTTATTTTACTCACCTTCGTTTCGACTCCTTATATAGTCGGAAGAAACTGAAGCTTTGGAAAACTTTCTGATTTTATATCTTACACATTTAGTAAAAATTTCATGAAAACTAAATATAAATATTTGAAGTCCTGCCCCTATATCTGCATTAGGGGTCACGTAGAGATTCTTGTGAATATGATTTTTATCAAAATTAGATATATTTAATTTTTTCAGGGGAATTCTGCCCTCATAGTCTAATTTGGGTGTACTTAGATATTCACGACGACTTTCATTGTATTTCCTTTGAAATGTTTACATATAAATACACTTTAGATTTTTGTAGATTCTATAATGTTTCTTTCTATAGGGAACACATATACAGAAATATATATATAGAAGAGTTTCAATTACTTACTAGACACCATCCTCGAATGTTTTCGGTCTCTCTGTAAAAGATTTTGTCAGGAAAAACGGACATTAGGATACTACGCCATAACCCATACCCTAACTCTAACCCTAACCCTAACCCCTGACTAAATATTCCAAATAATATAGTATTCGAAGCCCAAATTAGATCTCCCCGGTTTGGCTACACGCCTATACGAGGAATGGGACACCTTCTCCTAATGATGTTACCTCAAGTAACAGCCTTTAGCTGGATACTCCACCATATCAAATGAATTCTTTTCCTTGAATCTGGTAAGACCAAGAGACCAACAGAAATATATACTATGAGATAATCAACTAGGGGAGAGAAAAATTAATAATTTCATTTTTTTTTTACAAAATCAACGCTTGAGAGGTAAAAGAGAACTTTAGCGGAACGCTCGATTATCTGTGTATTTCATATAGAGATCAAGTGTTCGCCACAGGAAACTTCGACTGCAGTAAAGTGAAACAAAAAAGATATATATATATATATATATATATATAAATATATATATATATATAAATAGCTTTCAAGTACAACAAAATAGTAAGATACATGTCAGAGGAAACATTATTTGAATCAATGAAATAGGCGGGTGAAAAAAAAAAGAAAATTGCTAACATTTTCCTTAAGAGCTTATCGTCTGAACATCTAAGATGAAACGGCAGAATGATAAATTTAAAACTAAAATAATCGAATGATATACGAGGGAAAAATTGTTTCAGATGAAGAAAACAATACAAAAAAACAACGGTAAATCTCTCAACGTTGGATTTGAATGATTGAAGATCTTTAACTGGTGTTTCAAAATCTTTTATCTACTAAGGCTAAGTCGAAAATTGTTAATAAGTTACGCCTCGATAATATTAAGATGATAGTTCGACCTAGCACTGTGTAAAACAGAAAACCACCCATCGGAATACTGGTCAGAACAAATATTTGTACCATCCAGGTGATTAGAGATGGCAGATTTATGGGCTTGGAAGTTTCCGGGTGATTTTGAAACCTTGTGTAAACGAATATCACGTGGTATATGATGGGATATTCTCATTTCTAATCTTTGGGATGTCTTGCCAACGTAGTCAACTCCACACTGACGTAATAATTTATAAACAACAGAATTCTTAATGATGATACATTTATAGGCACGTCATGATGCCCTATCTATTTGAAACTTCCATGGTTAGGTTCTGACGGCCTTGACATTGCCAAAAAGATTTATTCTTCTACTCAACGCTGTTTTCCAGCCACCATGCAGAGAGTAGTTTACACGACTCACACCTTTTTCTCTTTTTTACGTAAGGTTGTATTGCCAGCCATTCAAAATCAAATTCAACCTTTACTCCCATAATTTTGAGAGATATACCGTTTTTTTTAGTATTTTTTTCTCTCTCTCATTTTTTTTCTCAAATTGAAACAATTTTCCCTTCATATCTTATTCGATTTTCTTAGTTTTTAATTTATCATTCTGACGTGTCCTCTTAGATGGTCAGGCGATAAGGCTTCAAGGAATAATTTAACAATTTTTCCACCTGCTCGTTTCATTGATTAAAATAATGTTTCCGCTGATATATATATATATATATATATATATATATATATATATATATATATATATATATATGTATATATATATATATATATATATATGAGTAATTACTTTTTTCTTTTATGTTTTATCTGTTAACCAGTCAAATAATATTTCACTTATTTTTTTTTAATTCTGTTTGATACTGTAAAGATTATTTTATCTGTAGATATTGAAGGTCAATATTCAGCTTGGTTTCGCTTATTTCCTTGCGTCGTCCCTACTTTCGTGGTTATTAATTCTCGAATTTAATAGTCGGCTTGACAGAAGGCCAAATAAAACGACGTCTATTCACCATCTATTTACATCTGACTTTTTTGTAAATATGTTTCAGGGAGATTACGATTTTCAAGTACTGCACCAAACGGATTTATACAATTCATCAAAGTTTGAATAAAGATTTTCAAGGGGAAACATTTCTAAAGTTTTGTTAACAGTACCGTAAGGTAGCCTATAATGTTTACAACAGTCTCTACACAACTAACACTTTGATATTATATGTAAAGAAATTAAACATAATTTAATTTATGAAACATTTTTATCTCTACGTACATGTTTGTATATCTTTATATAACTTCTAGTAATCCTTTTTGTAAATATGTTATCAGAAGATGAAGATTTTTCAAGAGAGATTGACACTCATATAAAAAAATATACAGAGCTATTGTTACCCTGGCCAATGCATAATATATCTGCTTTAAATGTCATACGAATTAGTCTAATGAATCTAGATTTATAATGCTAATATCATGATCATCATGATCATCATGATTATGATGATGATCATCATAACCATCTGTCCCGTAGTCTGGATAACCGTTGGAACACCAAAGATGACTTAGCAACCAGCTTTCTCCAACCTTCTTGATTCTCCCCTCTCTGTGCGTGTTACTCACTCCAGCCCTGGCCACTCTCACATGTTGTCCTCTCGCCTATTTCTTTTTCACTGTACAGTTCCAGTAAACTATATGCGGATCTACAAAAACTAATAGTGTATTTATATTATTACAATGTTATTCTGTGACGCTAATTCTGGCGACATAATATTTAAATTGTTAACGTTTTTTCTGGAACAGTGTGAGAACGTTTTCTTCGCGTCTAGCTGACTTTACGTGCCCGTTTCTCGACTATCTTTTCAAATTCTTTTCTTTTCCCCATTTTTTTTATTTGAAATTTTCATCTGATTATGATTCGACAAAGAATCGAAAACGTTCGTTATACATATGGAACATACATTATTTTTTTAAACAGAAATGTCATCAGAAAAATTGAAAAAATAAAAAAGTATCAGTAATACGAAGAATTGTGTTATTTTTAGCAATGTTTGCTTAAATATTTATATATAAAAATTAATTCAAATATTTGATAAAATGAACTTAAACCAATATTAAATAAAAAATTTATCTAAACCTTAAATCAACCTACACTAATTAATTTGTGTTTCCGTACCAACAAATGCAGCATTATTTCTATATTTTTTATAGTTTTGTGGGTTTATTTTGTACCGTTTCCGAAAAATCAAGCCTTCTAGCGCAAAAAAAAAGACCAAAAACTGCCAATTTTACGTGATAATTTTGCTTTAAATTACAACTTCTAGGCTTATTTTCTTCTGGGTAAAAGGTGTAATACCACCAGAAACAACCAGGATGAGACAGTACAAGCAAAATAAGCACAAAGTCCAGAACACCTGTCACAGCTACTGTTGGGGTTCGCAGTGTATCATTTTTGCCCGATTTTTTTTATTTTCAGCTAAAATTTGTCGAAACTAAGCCTATTTCTCAGTCTGTGTAGTAGAGGAAAGCAATGTACCTCTATTCCACTAACTATAGCCACTAAAATAACGTTTCTAGCTTTTTTCACCATTATCCGGAGGCTTCAATAAGTATTTCTGGACAAATATCTATCATCTGACCTTACGATTTGAAAACGTGTATAAAAATGTGTATAATAAACAACGGTCGTATCACACTACAGCTGTCAGAATCCGAAGTGGTATGAATCCTGACACAACAAGTGCTGCTTCATCAACCAGTGATATAACACCTACAACACTATTTACACCACAATCAGACAAGTCCTAACGAGGTGGACCTCGTTTTAATGAAGAAGCAACGACTCCTAACACCTTGACGTTAAGAGTCTCAACAGTAAATTCTGCGTAAAGAAAAACGAGAAACCCTTCCAGATCAGAAGCAACAGCTCGATAACTTCTCGGCAAAAAACTCCTAATTCAGAAAAGTGATGCAGGTGACGTTGTTCACGATGATGACGAAAGTGATCATGGTATTGCTTACAACGATGATAATTACGACCTTGTAAGACCTAATTGACCATTTTGCTGAAGAAAATGGTTTGAACGTCTAGAATTTACAGCCTTCGAAAGACGCTTGATAGCATGCGTCTTACTTCTCCAATTGACAACTTGAAGTGTTTCGTCATGTGTTCTTGTATTTCCAACTACCTCAGTTCCAGTTCCCACAGTAAACAGATTTGATTGACCTTAGAAGAATGACTGTATCTCAGTTGAGATGTCGAAAAGACCTCCGTCAGAAAAGATTATCCCGTTACCTCATCAGTTGTAATTTCCAAGCAAACAACGCCTGTCATTGAATAATTGCTGCTTATCGGTTTGGCATGCGTAAATTCAATAGTAAATATTCTAATTAATCAATATTTATATATATATATATATATATATATATATATATTTAAATCTCCGAAACAGTTGCATGGTAAACAGCTGAAGATCCCCGTGTTAATATTAGATGCTTACGTTAAGGTCTCCTGCTTTTGTTTCACTGTTAGATACTTAATCCCCCTTTTTATTTTATTTACTTACTATTATATATTATTTATTCATGAATTTTCCAACAAATGTTATTTGGGATTTAGTTAGTTTCTCTGGGAATTTAAACTGCATTTTCCTTTTTTTTGTCTTTTTGTTTAAAATAACTCAAAGCTTCTTTAGACTATATATATATATATATATATATATATATATATGTTGTAAATATCTTTAAATTTACAAAAAAGTGTATGTAGTAGCTCAATAGTATACAATACAACTAGAGCTCATAATATAATAATGATTATTCATAAAATATTCCATATTTTATCCAAAAACACTTTATTATCAGACAATTGTTTCTGTCCATTCAGAAACTATACATTTTCATGATATAAAACATATCATATAAGCTTCCGATATATATAAATGATTTACCTACATTTATTAATTAAAAATCTTTCATTCAAATTTCTTATTGAACCAAGTTTATCTTGTACAAATAGTATACTGTGCAAAAAAGGTAGTGTTCCATGCACAGTGTTCTTCTAAATGTAAGAAACCTTTCTTGTTAGTAGTTTAAAACCAAAACAATCTGATGTTTATTTTTCCAGTTCCTATTTACTTGCCTCCCCACCAGGGCAAAGTTAGACACAAAGTCAGTTTTAATGTGAAGAAAAACCAGCTCCCCAAAATAAAGGGCACTCTGGATTATAACAAAATTTTTAATTGCTTCAGACAAGAAGGATTTCCCTTTTCACTGACCGACGACAGAAAATACCAAGTGTAGCATCAGAACAGATACTACACTTTGCTCCTATCCAAAAGGACAAGAAACACAAAACGCAAAAATCTTAAATTTAAATGATTCAACAGGAGCTCCGTTCGTAACTCTTTAGATTTCGATTTTCAATATTTCAAAATAAATACATTGTAAAGCATTCTGTAAGCACGTCATGCTCTGCTGAATATATGCGTTCTTAAATTACTGATTTTTTGCTGATAGATTTATTCCCTGATCAAACCTCATGTAAAAAAAGATCCAGGAAATGAAATGTTGGGACGCAAAAACTAAGCTTTAACTCTTCTATAGCCAATCTATCGAATTAGAAACTGACTGTAATATGATAGCATAATCACATTGTGCGCCATCATCGGAAACACTAAAATTGTGTGCAGATCACAATTTGAACATAATCACCATAATTCAATATGTAATTTACACAAACGTTTTCAATTACATCAAAATATGTACTTATTTTTGTACACCCTTTATATATGAATAGTTTTCAAATCGTATGTCATATTATTATGACATATTTTCTCCTCCTTTAAATTAAGATGTGCGTCTATTTTTACATTAAAGGTCATCGCTTATTAAGGCCCAAAGGCCACTCAAGAATAAGGGTTAAAGATTTTGACTCTAGAATAGGGGTTACAGATTTTGACTCTAGAATAGGGGTTAAAGAGTTTGACTCTAGAATATGGGTAAAAGATTTTGACTCTAGAATAGGGGTTAAAGATTTTGACTCTAGAATAGAGGTTAAAGATTTTGACTATAGAATAGGGGTTAAAGATTTTGACTCTAGAATACGGGTAAAAGAGTTTGACTCTAGAATAGGGGTTAAAGATTTTGACTCTAGAATAGAGGTTAAAGATTTTGACTCTAGAATAGGGGTAAAAGAGTTTGACTCTAGAATAGGGGTTAAAGATTTTGACTCTAGAATAGGGGTAAAAGAGTTTGACTCTAGAATAGGGGTAAAAGAGTTTGACTCTAGAATAGGGGTTAAAGATTTTGACTCTAGAATAGAGGTTAAAGATTTTGACTCTAGAATAGGGGTAAAAGAGTTTGACTCTAGAATAGGGGTTAAAGATTTTGACTCTAGAATAGGGGTAAAAGAGTTTGACTCTAGAATAGGGGTAAAAGATTTTGACTCTAGAATAGAGGTTAAAGATTTTGACTCTAGAATCGGGGTTAAAGATTTTGACTCTAGAATAGGGGTAAAAGAGTTTGACTCTAGAATAGGGGTAAAAGATTTTGACTCTAGAATAGAGGTTAAAGATTTTGACTCTAGAATAGAGGTTAACGATTTTGACTCTAGAATAGGGGTTAAAGATTTTGACTCTAGAATAGGGGTTAAAGATTTTGACTCTAGAATAGAAGTTAAAAGTTTTGACTCTAGAATAGGGGTAAAAGAGTTTGACTCTATAATAGGGGTTAAAGATTTTGACTCTAGAATAGGGGTAAAAGAGTTTGACTCAAGAATAGGGGTAAAAGATTTTGACTCTAGAATAGAGGTTAAAGATTTTGACTCTAGAATAGGGGTTAAAGATTTTGACTCTAGAATAGGGGTAAAAGAGTTCGACTCTAGAATAGGGGTAAAAGAGTTTACTCTAGAATAGAGGTTAAAGATTTTGACTCTAGAATAGGGGTTAAAGAGTTTGACTCTAGAATAGGGGTTAAAGAGTTTGACTCTAGAATAGGGGTTAAAGAGGTTGACTCTAGAATAGGGGTTAAAGATTTTGACTCTAGAATAAGGGTAAAAGAGTTTGACTCTAGAATAGGTGTTAAAGATTTTGACTCTAGAATAAGGGTTAAAGATTTTGACTCTAGAATAGGGGTTAAAGAGTTTGACTCTAGAATAGGGGTAAAAGATTTTGACTCTAGAATAGGGGTTAAAGAGTTTGACTCTAGAATAGGGGTTAAAGATTTGACCTCTAAAATAGGCGTTAAAGATTTTGACTTTAGAATAGGGGTTAAAGATTTTGACTCTAGAATAGGGGTTAAAGATTTTGACTCTAGAATAGGGGTTAAAGAGTTTGACTCTAGAATTGGGGTTAAAGAGTTTGACTCTAGAATAGGGGTTAAAGATTTTGACTCTAGAATAGGGGTTAAAGATTTTGACTCTAGAATAGAGGTTAAAGATTTTGACTCTAGAATAGGGGTAAAAGAGTTTGACTCTAGAATAGGGGTTAAAGATTTTGACTCTAGAATAGGGGTAAAAGAGTTTGACTTTAGAATAGGGGTAAAAGAGTTTGACTCTATAATAGGGGTTAAAGATTTTGACTCTAGAATAGGGGTAAAAGAGTTTGACTCTAGAATAGGGGTAAAAGATTTTGACTCTAGAATAGAGGTTAAAGATTTTGACTCAAGAATAGGGGTTAAAAATTTTGACTCTAGAATAGGGGTAAAAGACTTTGACTCTAGAATAGGGGTTAAAGAGTTTGACTCTAGAATAGAGGTTAAAGATTTTGACTCTAGAATAGGGGTTAAAGATTTTGACTCTAGAATAGGGGTTAAAGATTTTGACTCTAGAATAGGGGTTAAAGAGTTTGACTCTAGAATAGGGGTTAAAGAGTTTGACTCTAGAATAGGGGTTAAAGATTTTGACTCTAGAATAGGGGTAAAAGAGTTTAACTCTAGAATAGGTGTTAAAGATTTTGACTCTAGAATAGGGGTTAAAGATTTTGACTCTAGAATAGGGGTAAAAGAGTTTGACTCTAGAATAGGGGTTAAAGATTTTGACTCTAGAATAGGGGTTAAAGAGTTTGACTCTAGAATAGGGGTTAAAGATTTTGCCTCTAAAATAGGGGTTAAAGATTTTGACTTTAGAATAGGGGTTAAAGATTTTGACTCTAGAATAGGGGTTAAAGAGTTTGACTCTAGAATAGGGGTTAAAGATTTTGACTCTAGAATAGGGGTTAAAGATTTTGACTCTAGAATAGGGGTTAAAGAGTTTGACTCTAGAAAAGGGGTTAAAGATTTTGACTCTAGAATAGGGGTTAAAGAGTTTGACTCTAGAATAGGGGTTAAAGAGTTTGACTCTAGAATAGGGGTTAAAGATTTTGACTCTAGAATAGGGGTTAAAGAGTTTGACTCTAGAATAGGGGTTAAAGATTTTGACTCTAGAATAGGGGTTAAAGATTTTGACTCTAGAATAGGGGTTAAAGAGTTTGACTCTAGAATAGGGGTTAAAGAGTTTGACTCTAGAATAGGGGTTAAAGAGTTTGACTCTAGAATAGGGGTTAAAGAGTTTGACTCTAGAATAGGGGTTAAAGAGTTTGACTGGTAGATGGTGAGACAACATCGCGTTCACCGGCACGATGATCGTAGCAGTTTGTAGCGGGGACGGTTCAACAAGAACTTGTTTACATTGGACTTGAAGATGACCATATGTTGTCGGCATGGAAACAGGCTCGCGGCATTGTGTTTTACAGACGGACAGTTCTTTGAAAAGAATCTCTACCCATGGAAGTTTCGTTTCATCTTGGGCACGCAGAGGGAGAATAGGAAATCATTCAGTCTTGATATGTAAGAAGTTCAATGGAATTTTTAAAGTTTTAAATATTGGAAACGGTTTCAGTGTACACATTTGAAAACTATAATAGGAAATATTTACTGGATTTACAGTAAATATATAATTTTGTAAATAATTAATGAAGTAAACTCCTGTGTCAATTACCAATGAGTTCATTCCAGTGTGTATATGTATATGTATATATGTATGCACATGCTTATGTGTGTGTGTCCGTTTAGTGTGTATTATTGTATTTGTTGATGAGTGCACTATTTTTACATGTTGCAGTATATTGATTACACTTTGTTGTTAGGTTACTGTTGGTTTTTGTAAATTTTGTATTTTGTATGTTTTTCTTTTCTTCTTTACTTCTTATTATAAGGAAGAACAATTAAACTCGGGAGTGGGCGACCGAGCCACCGTTCCCGCTAAAATTTGTGTAGTTTTTGTATTTAAAATTTATTAAATAAAAACGGTTTATTATTATTATTATTATTATTATTATTATTATTATTATTATTATTATTATTATTATTATTATTATTATGTACTTACTGAGAGTTCTTATTTATGTCATCATCATTGATTCCTCACTGATAATAACCGGTAATGTTCCATTGAGACTAAGTGACACCAAGTCTCTCCAGATTTCCAGTACATTCCATCTCTTTCGATAACTATTGCAAATGACTTTGTGTTATCACAACAGCCGCTTACCATTGATTTCTCGCCGGCAGCCGCCATTGGTATTCTCTTGAATGTTGATAGCAGTGAGCCTCCCTAAGGTCCCAGTACTCTTCCAGTGGGGATGTGGTTAGTGCTCCCCTCCATCGATCTTTCTATCTTACTTGGTCCTTCACGACTATTTTGTGTAAATGCAATATCAGCCGAGGCTGATTCCATCAATTCTTTAGGTAGGGTGACAGAAACAGTTTAATAAATTTCATTGCAATTTAAGTTCCTTTCGGTTCATGTGGTAGTGTTCTTGGAATGTTTTTATTTTCTTTCTATTACAACGTCCATGTGACTAGTTAGTGTTTGAAGTTTATGTGGGTTGGTTGCAGCATTCGAAAGTTTTCCTTAAGATTTAGTTGTTTTATCATTGTTGTTCTTTGTATGGTATCAGTCTCCCCTTTGGTTGTAATTTCTCCTAGTCTTTTTCCATTTTTTTTCGTGACTGTTCCTAGTGCTACTACGATTATTGATATTATCTTGGTTTTCTTTATGTTCATATTTTTTTCAATTTTCTGGCAAGCTCCGTGTATTTGCTTCTTTTTTCTGTCTTCTTGATTTCCACCCTGTTGTCGGCTGGGACGGCAAAATTACGATTTTGAAATATCTTTTCTTTATTGTTGATGATTATGACATCCGGTCTCTTTGCCTGGATGAGTTTATCCGTTTGTACATTGATGTCCTAGACGATTTTGTGATTTCCTTTTCCAGTAATGCCTCCGAATGTGTCCGTTCCATTTGTCTGTGTGATTAATTTTGCAGTCGTACTGATCTTGTATTCTTTTAGGGCTAGTTTGCTACATTCACTTATTATGTGATTTACCGTTTCGTCTCTTTTTCCACAGTCTACATTTATTGTTTTCCTGGGTTTTATCTAGTTTAGCTTTAATGTGGTTAGTTCTAGTCACAATGTTTTGTGCAGATGTCAGTATCGATCCAGTTTTTCTATTCAAGTGTACTTTTCTTAGCCATGTCGATGTGTTTTCGTGGGTCTCTTCCCTTATCATCTTTATGAATCGTCCATGTAGCTGTTTCCATTTACTTTTCTTGTTTTTGTTTCGGGTTTTTATTTTGACGGTGTCGCTTGCTGCGGTGATCAGCCTTTCTGTGTTCTGGCTCATGTATTTTTTCAATTCTGTTTTGTCTCTTCCAGAAAGTCTTCTATACGTACCAGTCATCTGATTCGTTCGTTCCTTTTAACATATGGTCTGTCAGTATCAATTTCGGGTGTAGTGCATTGTTCATAGCCATTAGTTTCCTAGTCTTCTGACCAGATGTCTAAGTTTTCCTTTTGTCAAGCTAACCGCCCTCATATCATCTTGATTGAGCGGTTTGATGCCCTCCAATGTCTCCAGTTTTCTCTCTTTTTATCTCTAGCAGTGCATACTTTTTTTATTTCGAATCCCGTCTGAATGACCTGACTGAATATTCTGGTTGTGTTTATCAGCTATTCTAGTTTTTTTTTCTTTTTGCAAATACCTTCAGGTCGTCCATATACATGAAGTGGTTTATTCTTTGTTTTGTGTCTGTAAACTTGTTTCCGGCATCATATTCTTTAGTATGTTGTTGAGTGGCATCATGGCTATGATAAACAGTAGTGGTGATAGAAAGTCTCTTTGGAAGACTCATCTCTGTATTCTTATTCGAGTTAGTCCTCCAGCTGTAAGTTACAATCTCCAGTTGTCCATTGCTTTCTTTATACGCTTAATAATCTTGTTATATATCTTGTACATCCAAACATTCAATTATGCTTGTTCGAGGCTTTCATATAATCTATGCATGCCGTGTTCTTATTTCTGTGTTTTACCTCCCTTAATTAATTTATGTATGAGATGTTATGCGTCCCTCTTTTCCCTTTCCGGGATCCCTTTTGCTCTTCGTGAAGTAGTTTACAATTCTTAAAGGAGTGGTAGATCTGTTCTCTCAATTGTGCCGTTAAAACTTTCCGCATGGTTTTATTATTATTATTATTATGATTATTATTATTATGATTATTATTATTATTTCTGCTCACCGAACACAACCAGTGGTGTTCCCTGGAGTCTGAGTGATAACAAGCCTCTCCAGATTTTAGGTACTCTCCACCTCTTTTCGATCACCACCGCAAATGACCTTGTGGTATCGCAACAGCCGCCACCATTGATTTCTTGCTGGTAACGACCATTGGTTTCCCCTTGCAATTTGTGTGGCTATAAGCCTTCTCATGGTCCCAGCACTCTCTGCACTCTTCCAGTGGAGGTCTAGTTGGTTCCATCCCTCCTCGGTCTTCCTACCCTCCTCGCTACTCTACGACTATTTTGTGTGGTATCAGCCGAGACCGGTGTATTCATTATTTTGGGGGAGGTGAACTTTTATGATATTTCTTTTACACGTTCTGTTCCTTGGTTCTTGTAGTTGTGTTCTTCTTGTGGTTTTGTTTTATTCGCATTGGAACTTCCATGTGACTAGTTACTATTCGTAGCTCATGCGTGTTAGTTTCCGCATTCGAGGATGTTCCTTCAGATTTCAATTGTTTTGATTATTGCCATCTTTTGTATGGCCTCAGTGATCCTTTCGATTCCAATTTCTCCCAGTCTTTTTTCGAGTTTTTAGGACTGTTTGTAGTGCTCCTACAATTATTGGTATTATATTGACTTTCTTCATATCCCTTTCAATTCTCTGGCTAGTTCCGTGTATTTGCTTTGTTGTTCCGTCTCATTGATCTTAGCTATGTTGTCTGCTGAAACGGCAAAGTCTACGATTTTACAGGCTTGTTCCTTCTTGTAAATAATTATGACATCCGGTCTCCTTGATTGTATGAGTTTGTCTGTTTGTACATACATATCCCAGAGGACTTTGTGATTTTCGTTTATCAGTAGTGTCTCTGGTTTATGTTTGTACTATTTGTCCGCGTGTTCGAAATGCAATTGTTTACACAGTTCCCATTGTACTGATTTCCCCATACAGGCATGTCTGTTCTTGTACTCTTTTTGGGCTAGTTTGCTGCATTCACTTATTATATGATTTACTGTTTCGTCTCTTTGTCCACACAGTTTGCATTTAATATTTCCTGGATTTTATCTATTTTAGCTTTAATGTAGTTTGTCATACTCGCATTGTTCTGTGCAGCTGTCAGTAAAAATTCAGTTTCTCTGTTCTGTTGTCGTTTTCTTAACCATGCCCAGCTATTTTGATTGGTTTCTTCTTCTGTTGTCAGTCTTATGAAGCGTCCATGTTGTTCTTTTTCTTCCCACCTTTCATTTCTTGTATTTTTATTTCTTGTTTTGGTTCTTACCGAGTTTTTCATTAGGACGGTGTCTCTTGTTCCGATGATTAGCCTTTCTGTGTTCTGGGTTATGTATTTCTCAAACTCTTTTGCTGTGTCTTGAACACAGTCTTCTATACCAGCCCTCTTCCCCCTTCGTTTCTTTTCCCGTAGAGTTATCCGTATTGTCTTTTGGGCTAGGTGCTTTGTGCATGGTCATTAATTTTCTAGTCTTTTGGTCAAGGTGCCTTTTTCCTTTAGTCCAGCTTATGAATTGTCCAGGGTATCTTATTAGGTGTTAATTCCTTTTACTAGATTTCTACTATATTATTTAGTTTCTTAGAGTTTCCTTGTTTTTCCAGTTATTATTTTCCAATCTTCTCTTTCATTTCTGCAGATTTGATGATGTTGGCTTCCAGAACTTCAAAATATTTATACCTATCATGTTCAACTCACGGTTGGGCAGTTCTATGGCCTCTATTGTCTCCAGTTTCCCCCTTTTTATCTCTAGCAGTGCACACTTCTCTATTCCAAATTCTATTTGAATGTCCTGGCTGCAGATTCTGGTCGTATTTATCACCTTTTCCAGTTCTTTTATGTTTTTTGCAAATAGCTTCCGGTCATTTATGTATATCAGGTGGTTTATTCTTTGTTCTGTGTCTGTAAACTTGTATCCGGCATAAGACTTCCTGAGTATGTAGTTCAGTTGCATAATATCTATGATAAATAGTAGTGATGATAGGGAGTTTCTTTGTAAAATGTATTTTTTATCTCAGTCAGGTGTTGTCCTCCAGCTGTCAGTTCTCGTTTTCATGTTCCCATTGCTTTCTTAATTATATTAATAACTCTGTCGGATATCTTGTACATTTTTCAGCATTCAATTATCCATGCGTGAGAGAGTCTGTCGTCTCCTTTCTTGTAGTCAATCCATGCCATAGATATGTTCTTTTTTCTGCTGTTTACCTCCTTCATGATCTTTTAATCTAAATATAGCAGATCATACTTCCTTTTTCCCCCTTTCCGGCATACTTTTTGTTCTTCGGTGAGAAGGCGAAGATTGTTAAGGGATTGGTAGATTTGTTCTCTTAGTTGTGCCGTTAGGATTTTCCACATTGTTGGTAAATAGGTTACTCGTCTGTAGTTGCTTGGGATCATTTTCATTTTGCGTATTTTTGTATTAGCGTTGTCTTGACTTTGGTCATCTACTCTGTTACGTCTGTTTCGTAGATACATCCTCTCAGTTTCTGCGCTAGCCTTTTATGTAGGGTTGTGAATTTGTAAAACCAGTATACATGCATTCCATCGTGGTATGGTTCTTTCCAATGTGCCATTTTCTTTAAGGTTTTCTCAATCGTTTCTTCACTAATTTTTGTTTCTGTTCTTTTTTCAATTTCCTGTAGTTCATCTTTCATGTTTTTCAGCTATAATAATAATAATAATAATAATAATAATAATAATAATAATAATAATAATAATAATAATAATAATTATTATTATTATTATTATTATTATTATTATTATTATTATTATTATTATGTACTATATTATCATGTACTCTATTATTATAAAATACGTTAGCTAAATTATAAAAATGAGTAGTTTCGTCTTTCATTTCTAAAGAGGAACTAGAGAGATTACTAGTGAATCTATTTGTCTATGAAGTGAGGACCGGATTATATTCTTTACATGAATGGATAAAACGCCTAGCCTACACTTTACTACATCACTGTACAGAAATATCTCAACTAACTACATAAATAAACCTTATTCAAATAAGACACTCGTATAAAAAAAACTGTTTATATATATACGAAAACCTATACACTACGCAAAAGAGAAACATAAGCAAAACCTCTCACTACTTATTTTGTCGGTTGGCTGGGTTCATTGACCCGCCAAACCGACGACTCCACCTTTCCCATCACCCTCGGCATTGATGCGGAAGTGACATAAAGAACGGCGCGAGAAGAAAAAGAAGAACACAAATAAGGGTAAAACAGAGTCCATTGTGACATTCCTTTTCAAGTTTGCACCGGCTTCATTGTATTTCTCGTAGACATCAAAAGAATCGGAGATAACAAAGAATCTTTCGATTTACTCCAGAATAATTAGAACGGCAACAATGTCAGCTGAGAATAATAAGAACTTTAAATTAGAGATGCATTTCTTTTTGATTTATTTTCCCAAGTCGATGGCAATGTTCACTGCAAGAAAAAGAAGACAATACAATACTTGTACAAAGAAGCGCTATTTATAGAGAACTCATATTTAAAACAACACCATGGAGGCAAACTAAACTCACTTCGGTGATAATTCGAGAATTTTACTAAACTTTCAATTGTATCTATTTACTTGGCTCACCACGAGAGCAAATATAGACAGAAAGGCAGCTTTTAATGTGGCGAAGATCCAGCTCCCCAAAAATAAGCACTTTTTACTGGCAAAAGAAAAACTGCATAGCCACGTCGGCACTCCCTTATGAATGAAGGAGCCTCAGGTGACAGCCAATAAACGCAACTTACTCAGAATGTAAGAGGCAATATGTGATAGGACGACCTCATTTGACCGAACAGATACTGCAGTTTGATCCTGGCTAGGAATCTGATCAAAACACGTATGGAGACCGGCAGTAAGTATCGATTTCGCTACGTATAAATTGAAGCAATAATCATTTATAATTGTTTGGCCTTAGTTCTGTAAAATCCGTTTAGCATAGAATTTGAAAAAAGTCGAATGAAATTGACAATCGACATAGCCGGGATTCTTACAAGTCACGGTAATCTCATAATTAATGCTACTGATATCTCCGTAAAAATTAATGTGAGTTATAATTTTTTTTTTAATGAAATGCCTTAATATAAACGTAAAAAAACTGTTGATTAAACATTGGGCATATTCTTTTTTAAATTGTTAATATAAGCTTGGGTTTATTAGTGAAAATGCTCGGTGTTCCTTCCTTTTCTGCTCAGTCTCTCCTTCTTTTCCTCTCCATCTTTCCTCTTTTTAACTCCTCCCTCGTTTCACCTCCTCCTACTAACTACACAACAGAAAGAGTGTTCCTCCTACTTACACTACTTGATACCAAGTCCTCTTTCTCCGCTACTAATGAAAGCGTGATACAAAAAAGAACGAACGTACTAGCGATAATATTAGAATTATCATCGTTAGTACGTAGTATATTATAATAAAGATGCAACGCCCATTTTCAGAAAGTGTTGGTTCCAGAGGCTTTCCGATTAAACCGTTTTATCAGACCATCTTATTTCACTTCAATGATAATTCAGCAACACACCCATAACCTATTAATTATGCACCTCCCATATTTATAAACTACCAGATATTTTTTAGAAACTTAAACAGCAGCTCATTTTTTTTTCATAGAAATGGACCGGTATTTACCGGTATTTCCGTTTAACAGCAAAACCGTTACTTGAACTTGCATGTGAAGCCATAACTAAGATTACATTTAACAAAATAAGATATAATCTAAAATAAATGGGCACTACAACCAGCAGATGCAGTGTAAATAAACAAATTGTGCGAAGCGCACAAAGCCATTTGTTGGTTTCCCAGCAAGCTATTCTGGCGGCAGCTGGATTATCAAATTCCCTCACATAATTTTTTCAGTTGACAGAAGATCGGGGTTACACTAGTAGTAGTAGTAGTAGTAGTGAGGGTGGTGGTGGTGGTGGTCGTAGTAGTAGGTTGCCAAAATTAATCAAACGATTAATCAGGGTGAACAGTGTCTGGAAACAGCTTCCTCTTTCTCTCTGGTGGTTGATGAGGTAGATTTTCGATCTGCACCGTCGCATACAGCTATCACATATATGATTGGTGATATTTGAAATTTTAAAAAGAAAACAGTCTGATTTATATTATTTTCTTGTTCTGCTCTGCTTTCCTCATCTTGTGATGTATATCCTCTTTAGGTGATCCGTGCTGCGTTTTGAGCCTTACTAATTTTGAAGTGTTTCTACGTTTATGTAGTGAAATCAACCCTCACCGTGTACCTTCCTGTGCGTTTTTTAGGGAGGGGAGGGGTTATTCATAGTTAAGTAAATACAATTCAGCGTAGATCGTTATTGGCATATCAGAAATTGTTATTTAGATTAGTTATTTAGATTAGTTATTTAGATTAGTTCCAACTGTTTTTCTTATCTTTGCCGTTGTGAAATATTTCGACCGTTGCACTCACCCGCTTTCTTCTTGTTTCCTTAGTCGTAATTGGTAACCTTCTGGGAATCTCGAACTGGGATCTTTTATAGAAGAGGCCTGTCTCAAAAAGTACTCCCTCCAAACAAAAGCAAGCAAAATGCGGTGTGTGGTAAAAAAAAATCTTATTACTTACATAAGAGGACGGAATCCATTAATGTCATCGATTATGTGCACAAAACAATCGTTCTCTTACATTTCTGCTCCAGATAAACTCTTACAAATATATATATCTACCATTCCGCGATCCGTTCCATAGTATAGTTTATTCTGCATTATATACATTCTAACCCTAACCTAATCCTAATTTTCAACTTAATCATACATCTAACCCTACCTCTAACCTCACCCCAAGGATGTGCATGGGTTGACACGACGAACAAAAGTAGGTCAAGGCTGTGTGCGCTTACTACGTATGGTAGGTATCAGGGATTTTCTATAAAAGATTCCCGAAATTAACTCTCTATTTAATCTATTTAGTAAAAGGTTACTGGTACTAGATATAGAAAGGGGCATTTGACGTGGAATGAGTACAATCTAGATATAAAGACTCTAAAAATATTCTTACATTTGAATTTCCTCTTTCTATTCTCTCCGAAAATCCTATACCTTCTTAATATTATACTTTATATGCTAACATTTGTCTTAAAGACCCTACCGAGATACAAAATAAGATAAATTTTACTTAATCGGTAAACAAAGAAAAAAACATTGGAAATTACGCCTCGAATACGTTATTTTCCAAACACGAAATAATTATTTTAAATTAAGAAAAAAAACCTTTCTTTCACTCGTCATAATGGATTTTTTTAACTTTAGCATTTTAAATCTAAAAAGAGACGTTTCTCTCTTCCTATTGCATACGTCATAATAGAATATTTTCAATTTTACTAACAAAAGCAGATTTTTTATAAACAGAAGCATAATGGCTAATGTATTGGTATATACGTCATGTAATATTCTTATTTTACTTAGAATTTTGAAAGTAATATGACGAGCAAACTTTCTATTTTTTCTAGTTCATAGGTCTTAATGAAATATTTCCATGTCACGAAAAGAAACAGATTTTTTAGAAATAGATGTACAATGGATATTATGGAAAGTTTTTTGGAAAATGCATAGCCTAACTTTGGGATTATGTTCTATATGTGTAGATAATGAAACAATTCCACATAAACATAGATCCATAACCGTTTTGTTTCCGAATACACATATTATAGGCCATTAAAATAAATACTGATCAATATTCTTAATTGTAAACATCTAACACATACAATCCGTGTGATAGCGCATTGTTGTTTCTACATATGCAATAGATAAAACACTATATTTATGACAAGATAACAGATAAATACGCCTGGGTTTAGTGTTGCAACATACACAAACAAAATCATGAAAAAATGACACCAAACAAATATGAAAACCGTGAGGCTAAGAAGAATGAACTGAGTGTCATGATCAGCAGGATATCCTTTGATAGTCAACATGGAAGACACTGGCGGCATCCTGCGAATATTGGCCCTTTTTATTTCAGCTAACAGAAAATAACAGAATAAATACACATATACATTTTTTCCATCCGACTACAACATGGTTGTCTTGAAGTCTAATGTAAACAAATACTTGTTTAGTCGTCGTCTTGGACAGTAAATTCCTCTTAATTCTTCTTCTCCTCATCCCCCCATTTGATTCCAATACTCTCTCGTGGTGTGGCGCTCATCGTCCAACTGAAATCTCTTTCATCTTTATCTTCGAGTGGCCCTGGGACTTGATAAGTGTGGCCCATTAGTAAAAACAAACCTTATTAGTGTGCGACAATGGCAATGAAAGTGAATAAACTGATCGCATTGCATGTCCTTTTCTATTGCGTATTTTTCCATTGTGTAAGTCTTCTAATTTTGGCTTAGTGTTAAGCAATTATATCCAGAACATGTGTTTTGTATTGTTGTATTATTTGTTCGCCTTTTTTTATACGAGTAACAAGACTTTCGGGCCACCCTGTAGGTTTCTCCCGTTCGACTCAAAGAAGCCCAGTTCGATAATAAACAAGCAGTCACATATACGTATAGTCTCCTTGGTACATCTTAGTCAATTTCTCTCGTTCTTAATCGCGCGTTTGTTTATTTTGCTTTTTTTTCGTAACATTTTCTGCTGAATTCGTCTCGAGACTCATTGTTTTTTGTTTGGCTTTTCTGTTTCTCTATCAAAAGGGTCGTTGATTTACAGTCATTTATTTAAATCTATATTTGTATATTCTCTTACATGACCCTCATTGTCACTGTTATTGTTCAGCTGTTCACTGTTCAGAATAGAATGTGAAAATGATATTCGGGGGAAAACATCCGTAAGAATAAAAGTACTTCCTTGTAATTACTTAGAACTTCTGTGTACTTCTGATCCTAACCCGGCACTCTATATTACCATTTTTATTTTTATTTGTTCAATTTGTATCTTTTCACATTATTTATTTATTTGCATCATCTTCTTACTCTCGTTCTCTTACTACTACTGCCTGTAATCCCCTCTTTGCACCAGCCCCCTCCCATTTTTCCCGATTCTAACCACCTCTGGTCTTATTCTTATTTCCCTATTCTAAAACATTCATTGTACCAACAAGCAAACCAGCAAGATTATCAGAGTGATCTATTATTAGAATAAATGTGAATTCACTAACGTTTGTTTCCTTAAGGCCTTTTTATTCTATACTTTAATAAGACAAAATGCATGCTACAATATAGCTTAGTTCTGTGATTTAGTTATGTTTGTCCAGCGATCTGAAACGAATATTGAACGTGAAGAAAGTCAAGATAATACCAATAATCGTAGGACCACTATGAACAGTTAAGAAAAACCTGGAAAGGATTTTGAGAAATTGAAATCAATGGGTAGACTGAAACTATTTAACGGGCGACAATGATAAAAATAGCTGAAATCTGACGGAAAATCCTTTAACGCGTAAATCAGCCCACATAAAATACTAACGCTACTCAACCATATGGACGTTGCAATAGAAATAAAAGAAAAACGTAGAAAGAACACCACGTAAACTCAACGGAATTGAAACTGCAAGAAATCTCGTACTGTCTACCTAAAACAAATACAGTGTGATGGCACCAGCTTCGGCTGATACCACACGAAATGGTCATGAAGGGTAAAAGTAGATGGAAAAACCGATGACGGGAGCACAAACTAGACCTCGTGAGTACAGTGAGTACTGGAGCCTTTGGAGAACTTATTGCCACCCAAATCTCTGAGAAGAGCAATGGCCGTTGCCAGCAAGAGGTGGAGAGTAATGGAAATCTGAAGAGACTTGTTGTCACTCAGACTTTAGGAAGTACTATCGGTTATTGTTAGTGAGTAATCACTGATAGGTACCGAGGTGAAAACTCTTACAACTACATATTCAGGAAATGTAATGCCAGATAACAGTTTACAGACACAAAAGAATTTATAAACAAACTCATGTACATGGATGATCTTACACTATTTGCAAAAAAAAACTGAAAATGCTGATAAATACGATCAAAATCTTCAGCCAAGACATTCAAATGGAATTCGGAATGGAAAAGTGTGCACTGCTAGTTATGAAAAATGGAAAACTGAAGACAACTGAGGGCATGGAACTGCCCAAACAAGAGGATATGGTGGCGCTAGTTATAAATATTTAAGAGTTCTGAAAGCTGACACCATCCAATCTACAAAAATAGAGGGGAAAATCGGAAAAAGAATATTTGGGAAGATCAAGAAAGTTCATAGAAACACAATTATATGGCAAAAAATCATAAAAGGAATAACCACCTAGTCAGTATCGCTAATAAGATACTCTGGACCATTCATCGACTGGACTAAAGTAGAACTCAGACACCTAAACCAGAAGACTAGAAAATTTGTGACAATGCTAAGCGCACTAAATCTAAAAAACGCTCCGAACAGACTCTGCGTGGAAAGAAGTGAAGAGGGAAGAGGACTGGTAAGTATAGAAGACACAAAACCGCTGGAGAAATACTGATAACCGCAGCAAAAAAAAACACTGTTCCAATGAACAACCCAGGAAGCACCTAAATCAGAAACAAAAAGACAAGAAAAGAAAAGTGTGAAGAAAAAAATCTACATGGACGTTTCATAAGAATGACAAGAGAAGAGACACACGGAAATAGCTGGGTATGGCTAAGAAAAAAAACACCTGAACAGAGAAACGGAATTTTTACTGACGGCTGTACGAAGCAATGCTATTATGAGAAACTACATTAAAGCTAAAATAGATAAAACCCAGGAAAACAGTAAATGCAGACTGTAGGAACAAAGAGACGAAAAAGTAAATCACATAATAAGTGAATGCAGCAAACTAGCCCCAAAAGAATACATGAACAGACATGACTGCGGTGGGAAAGTAGTACACTAGGAACTATGTAAATGACTGCATTTCGAACACGTGGACAAATAATCCAGACATAAACCAGAGACAGCACTGGAAAACGAAAATCACAAAATCCTCAGGGAAATGGAAGTGCAAACTGATAAAGTCATACAAGCAAGGAGACCGGATGTCATAATAGTCAACAAGGAGGAAAACTCTTGACAAATCTTAGATTTTGCCGTTCCAGCGGACAAATAGTGACGATCAAGGAAACAGAAGAACAAAGCAAATACACGGAACTTGCAATAAAATTGAAAGGTGCATGGAGAAGTAAAAAGTCAATATAATACCAATAATCGTAGGAGCACTAGGTACGATCTCGAAAAAACTGGAAAAAAAGCTGGGAGAAATTAAAATCAAAGGGAAGACTGAGACCATACAAAAGAACGGCAATGATCTAAACAGCTGAAATCTTAAGGAAAATCCTCGAATAAGTTAAGGAACGGTAACTAGTCACATTCATGTTACAATAGGAAGAAAAAAACCCACAGGATGAACATCACCACACGAACCAAGGTAACTCCAAGAAATATCATAAACTGTCCCTTCCCCAAAAGTGATTGCGCCAGTTTCGGCTGATACCACACACAATAGTTGTGAAGGGTTAAGGAGCATGGGAAGACCGAGGAGGTTAAGTACTAACCAAACCTCCACTGGAAGAGTACGGAGCGGGCTGGGACCTTGGGGAGGCTTATTGCCACCCAAATCTAAGAGGAGACCAATGGTCGTAGCGAGCGAGAAATTAATTGTAGATGGCTGTTGCGATACCGCAAGATCATTTGCAGTAGTGATCGAAAAGAGGTGGAGAGTACTGGAAATCTGGAGAGGCGTGTTGTCACTCAGATTCCAGGGAACACCACCGGTTGTTGTCGGTGAGCAATCACTGACGATTACTTGTGTGATAACTATTGATGAGTACAAATAATAATAATAATAATAATAATAATAATAATAATAATAATAATAATAATAATAATAATAATAATAAAAATAATAATAATATAGATAATATTCTTTTTAGTCATGCAAGAAGAATGTCGTAACAGATATGTCACACTTTATGAAGTGTTTAATGAAATTAAAGTAGATTCAATCGAATATCGGATTACAGCTAAGTATAGTAGTATTATATAGATACTACTCCCGTTTTCTTAGTAAAATTGTGAAGTGATCGACCTTACTCAAGGGAAACTCGAATGCTCCCTTTTTATTAGCTATTACACCGAGATGTAGGGGAGGATTCCCCTCTTTTTCCATGATTACTCCACTTGCCCTTGATCCTCATCTCATAATTCTGAGTGTTTAGCAAAAGGGCGTCAAGTACCAGTTTTTAAGTTTTTGGTATGACTCAACAGGCTATTGAACCCCGGTCTCTCGGACCATTTGCGAACACTTTTACCACATCTTCTTACTTCACTTGTAGTAGGTCTCCTTCGATCTTTTCCGAGTTATTTTTTCTTTATTTCTACCCATCGGTTAATTGTCTTTATTTGACTCCGTAATCATTTTAGGCGTCCGCAATCTTTTTTAGAGACTTTCTTTGTCGGTATGTCATTCTTTACGTCTTTCACGCTTTCTTTGAATAGCATGTTCATCACTAGATGTGCCGATTGAATAGATGTAGTTTATTTTAGTCGAAGCATGTCTACAAGAGGTTTTGTAGGCTCGCAGGGCTCTCACTCTTATTTCGGAAATAGCATTGTTTAAAATAGAATTTTCGTTTGTCTGTCGCTTTCTATTTTTGAATCAAATTTTCATCGCTATACACGCAGATGTAATGGACGGATTTGATTTGAGAGGCATTCACGCATCTTCATGAAGACTACGTCCGCTGGTCACACTTATGTTTGAAATGCGATTTTAGCTGATCTGTCACGCTAACGTTTAACATATCATGTTTAATTAGAAAACACGTAGATTAAACGGGTGTATCTTATATATACGTAAAAGTGTTTCTATTAGATACTCTATCGATATAGACCAGTACGTCATGCTTAGGTTTGAAATAGCGTTTTCGTCGGTCAGTAACGTTTAAGGTTTAGATGAGATTTTAGAAGCATTCACGCATTTCTATGAGAAGATATGTCTGTTCATTGATCAATCATGTTTTAGTTTGAAATATAATTATCATTAGTCTGTCACGTTTAAGTGTGAAATAGCATTTTTCTGATTAAACACGTGAATTAAATTAATGCATATAATTATATATGTTGCAAAGTATATCTATAATATCTATACATCAGTCTGTTTCGCTTAAGTTTGAAATATTCGTTGGTCTGTCATGTAAACGTGACAAGTCAACATTTTGCTCTGTTTCAAATAGCATTTTAGCTGCTGGAACAATCAAAAGTAAATTTGAAACAATGTTCTTTTTTTAACTCCATATGTCAGTCCATCGATCTGTAACATTTTTCTGTAAAATATGATTTTCGTTGATTTATCATGCTTGTTAGAAATATCATTTTCGTTGGTCTGTCATGCTTAAGTTTGAAATATCACTTTCCTCATGGATTGAAGTGATGAATTTTTGGCTAAGATTAAAGTCTACGATCTTTTATTATACTACACTTCATCTGTTCTGTCCTTTATCAGTGAAGGAGAAATCCTTCTAGACTTAGGTAGTTCTTGTTTTTGTGCTATTCTAGAGTGCCCTATTTAGGGGAGCTGAATTTTCCCACATTAACAACCGACTGTGTGTCTAACTGTCCTCTTGGGGAATCTGTCCATATGTCAGTCTGACGCATTTGGGTTTAAAATGAGCTTTTTCTTGATCTGTCACACTGAAGTTTGAGCTAGCATTTTAGATACTGGACCATGACCCTGGGGTCAATCAATAGTAAGGGGATAATACTTCTTTTTAAAATTGTACAGAAGATGTCGTCCGTCAATCGGTCTGTCACGTTTAAGTTTGAAACAGAATTTTGATCGCTAAACTCGTAATTGAATGGACGTATCTCCCGCATATACGTTTATCTCGTTAGCCGTGTTTTTCTCGTTAACCTAATTTTCTAGATTTCGCAGAACATCACTCGAGAAATTTTAATTTAAAATGAGAACAATCTGCTTTCACAATTTCTTCATTAGTCGACTGCAATGTTGGAAGATTCGAAGTTGAAACAAGAGAAAGAGTTTTTTTTATTGGAATTGATGCCATGATTCCCAGGTGAGCCTGTCAACTTCCGACTGTCAACTTCTGACTTGCTGCTTTTAAGGCTTAATCTATGCGCCATCTTTAATGTTTTTCTATTCTTTCTTTTTCAAAAAAATATGACGTTTCTCCATTTACAAAGAAACGCAATATTCTAATAACTGTTCCAATCTAACCCACCTTTGATATTATCTGATCATTACTTTTGCTTTTTTATATTGATACTCATGTTGTATAGTCATCCAAAAATGAATCCAAATTTGCAATGTTAATTGGCAAACCATCGAGTTTCTGCCATTGTACACAAGCTGATTGAAAAGGGAAGAAAACTAATAATTTGTTTTTCATTCTTTTCAGACACGAAAAAACTGTATTCATTTGATTCATATTTAAATTCCTTCGAGAGTTTCAAAGAAGAAGAAAAACACGAGGTTCAATCACAAAAACAGAGCTCTTAACGCTAAAATATTTGCCTGTCATTCCATGAAATTCATTAAAAAAATTTCAATAGTAAAATTCAAATAAAACTCTTTAAGTGTTTGTCTCTCCTTTTCGTTTTCCTGCTTGAAGGCAGTTGACATTTCCATATTATTTATCCAAATATTGTTTCACCTTGTAGACAGGGATGTGGCTGTCGTGAATTGGATTCCGAAGGAGACTGACGAACAGCGTGCAACGTTCGAATCCTGTCGATTCCATAGAATTACCTCCACTGTAGATGTTGACAACCTTAACGTGGTCCCTCCATTAAGTACCTGTTTTGTTTAATTCAATTCACCCCAAACAAGGCATATTGCTACTGAGACGTAAGACTTACTGTGATTAGAAGGGATATTTATAGGGGGCATTCGAAGTGGGGAGTTGTGCAGCAAAATCTTTAAATTTAAATTTCTGCATGTTGATACAGTCGGGGAAATAGGGAACAGGGACAAAGTTCTATAGGCAAACGGCCCGAGGAAATAAGCTATTAAAGTAAAAGGTTTCCCGGCAAAAATTAAAATAAGCAGTTTTTTTCTGGGGACCTTCACAATAAAGGGGTGGGATTTTGCTGCTAGTCGGAGCTATTTATATTGGGTAAGGTACAAGTGCAGTAAGCTCGTCGGAGCACATTCCGTGAAAGTACTTGTAAAACAAGCACAGGGATGAAACATTGTGGCGATGGAACATAGGCTAGAGTTTGGTAGACAATACAGGACTGATGTGGCAACAATATCCCATGCATGGACAATTGGTGGCTTTATCAACATATAGTATACTGACAAGCGCGAGACGGTTTCTAGCCCATCTTATTTCACAGCAAGCTTGAGAGTATATTCTCTGTACTTATTTTAATTCATATTGTCTGTGAATGTTAGAACGAAGAGTTTGAACGTTGTACTCCTTGGAAAAGAAGGCTATGGTTAGAAAGGTTCTTATAATTGTTGAAGCAATTGGTAGCATTGAATGTAACCATCCTTTTTTGGTCTAGTTCTAACACAGACTGGGTGTAATTTTTTAAGGATCCAGCTATTTGTTACATTCTTGCTTACCTTCGCGTTGTGTGTACACGGGTTTCATCGCCATTGACTTGTGTATCTCGACTGTAGAACAATAACACGTGAACGCTGGACTTACGGTTTTAAATGTATTTTATTTAAAACAGGACAATATATATATAGAGAGAGAATAATCCAGAAAGAATTACTTGGAGGGAGATTTACCATAGCATCAGTCAAGCCATTTGGAGCTACACTGATCCCTGCCCCCCTCCGGCTCTCCTGCCGACTGGCAGAGTATCTGTTGATTCTTACGACTATCTCGGTCACTGGTGCAAGCTCAGAAGACAGAATTAGCCCCGAACGGAAGTGACGTAATTTCCGACTCCTGTTTTTATTCCGCCCACCTTTTAGGGCGTCCTCCCTCTGCCAACTTTTACTATCTAACGCATTGTTTTGAATATGTGTGTATTCGATTCTAAAATAAACACACACACACACACACATATATATATATATATATATATATATATATATATATATATATATATATATATATATATGTAAAGAAGTCAGGCTACCAACATTTGTAAAAAGTTTTTCAACATTTATTTATTATTTTATTGTTTTATATAACGCGTTTCAAGCGGTGGTTGGCTCTCATCAGATATGTAAATCAAATAGATTTACATATCTGATGAGAGCGGACAACCACTTTAAACGCGTTATATAAAAGTATAAAATAATAAAATAACAAAATAATAAATAAATGTTGAAAAAAACTTTTTACAAATGTTGGTAGCCTTATTCCTTTACATATATATATATATATATATATATATATATATATATATATATATATATATATATATATATGTATATATATACATATATATATATATATGTATATATATACATATATATATATATATATATATATACATATATATATATATATATATATATATATATATATATATATATATATATATATATATAGCAAAACAGGTGGCATGTCTACTTTACTATAGCCACCTGGATACAATGTTGTGTTTACCTCAACCTCAGTGCGATAATTAAGGTCATCCCGTTTACAGATATTTAATGCTATCTCATAACGTAAAATTAGTTAATGTCGCTGTGCTCAGTAAGTCTATTCCTCATATGTTATTTACTAAGCTTAATGTAAGGTTTGGGACAGCTGCTCCGATTCCCTCTATAGGAATATGGGATTGGGATATTATGTATGAATGCTGTATACTTGAGAAGAAAAAAGAAAAATACTTAACATTGTTTAATTAATATACACTGTTGCTGTTCCATTTCTTCAAAGGCTGTCGCTCCAATTCAGCTTTCGGTGCTTATCTTTCTATTTTCTCCAGTGCGAGAATTGAACTTTTGGGGAATGGACACAGAAACACCTGAAATATATTCTTGTACGCATTTAAAATAAGATTCAATCAGTACGTGTAGCGATAAAAATATAATGTTAAACTGAAACTCTAAAGACTGTCCAACCGACAGAACTTCCCAAAGAAACCTCTTTGGGTCATTGGATCTTAATCCAGGCTAAGCTCTATTGGAATCATGCAAACCCATACAATTACTTTTAGCCAATTGTTTAATAAGCACACAACAAACTTTGTTCACACCATAGGTTCTCATTTAAAAGTATCAGAAAGTATTATCCAACCCCAATTATTTTGTTCTATCATTTTTTAATAACTTTTACAACCGTTGTTATAAAGAAGAAAGCTGATACTACAACAACAAGAAAAGGCGTAAAAACATAAAGACGTCACTATCTAATGAGCAACAACTTACGACGTGTCAACAGAACCATACTTTAGCCGTGTAACACAAGATACAAGCTAGAGATATTTTTCCACAGTCTGAATTCCAAAAATTGGTCCACCATAGTGCTACAATTATTATCGGTGTTAATTAATTGAAAGTAACGACGACTGCGTGTGTTCTGTCTAATCAAGCAACAATTAGTCGGTCCAGCTAAGAAGACTCGTTCCTTAATCTTCAAAAAGAAGCTGCTAGATGGTCATTGTCATCAGCAGCGAAAGAACGACCTCGCCCATTAAAGGATCTCCGAAAAGGAAACTTTACATCATTCAACGGCAACCTCTATTTTTATCAAATGCACTCGTGAAAAATATAAATAAATTCAAAATGTTTTTGATGAAAATGTTAAAGATAGATTGTCTGACATTGATTGATGATATAGAAAGATCTCAAGTCACAATATATCAAATTATTTCCCTAATAAAAGGGGAATATGATATTAAAATCAAACTGAAAATTATCTTTAACATAATGAGATGACAAACAATATAATCAATCATAATAAATCATATGCTGTCATCTTTATTTTGCCTAGTGTGACTCGTGGAAATCCCATGGTAAATTATGTTATGCCCTGTGTATTACTTGAAATTGTATCCAGTAGTAAGAGTCTTAATTGCGAGTCACCATACACCTAGATACATTCTGACTATGAGCTGTAGTACATCTGTGATTACGAAAAACGTAACCAAAATGGGTTCAAATAAAATATAATAGAAGAAAATATATAGTTCTCAGGCTACTAGAAAGTAGAGCTAGAAATATCTCCAGCAAATTCTTAAAAAGGATCCATTACAAAGTTGGCGTCATGGCGTGGAAGCCTGATCTAAAAACTATAAAGGAAATATATATATATAGTTTATACGCAGTCCAATACTCCGTTTCAAATTATATAAGTCACTACGAATGTGACAGAACAGGCAATTTTTTCAACAAAAAAATGAAGAAACCCCTTAATTTATTCCTTTTTTATTCATTCATTATTTCATGTTCAGTGTATGAATTGTGCAGTACGATACATCCAATACAAATCAAAGCATAGACAACAGCACATAGTTTTAGTGTATATATATATATATATATATATATAAAATATTTGTTGTTTTGTTTATAATCTATGTACGTATACGTTTCGTCCCTTTTCAATCAGGACTCATCAGCATAGAGATATGACTATTCACTACCGGTCGTACGATTCGAAACCCTGGATAAACAAGTATTTTTCAACTTGCATCCAACGCCTTAAACCGCGCGCCCACCAGTTGAATAGCCGATAAACAATGATAATTTAAACAACTAAAGCGGCATGATATCCAGGCATTCTACTACTATTAAAGAAGGAATGATGCATTATAAAGCAAGTGACGTCATGCTGTGTTTATACTACCATTAAGAGGGCTCTACTTCTTTTTACGAGGAGCGACAAATATAAAATATTTGTTGTTTTGTTTATAATCTATGTACGTATACGTTTCGTCCCTTTTCAATCAGGACTCATCAGCATAGAGATATGACTATTCACTACCGGTCGTACGATTCGAAACCCTGGATAACAAGTATTTTTCAACTTGCATCCAACGCCTTAAACCGCGCGCCCACCAGTTGAATAGCCGATAAACAATGATAATTTAAACAACTAAAGCGGCATGATATCCAGGCATTCTACTACTATTAAAGAAGGAATGATGCATTATAAAGCAAGTGACGTCATGCTGTGTTTATACTACCATTAAGAGGGCTCTACTTCTTTTTACGAGGAGCGACAAATATAAAATATTTGTTGTTTTGTTTATAATCTATGTACGTATACGTTTCGTCCCTTTTCAATCAGGACTCATCAGCATAGAGATATGACTATTCACTACCGGTCGTACGATTCGAAACCCTGGATAACAAGTATATATATATATATATATATATATATATATATATATATATATATATATATATATATATATATTTGGGAAAGTTCATTTTTTAAAGCATCTTTAGAATTTTAAACATAAAGTTAGAGGCAAAATGCCTTCATAAAAAATATGTGTTAGATGCAGATATTTTTTATTAAAATCAAAATAAAAAATAAAAGAATTTGTTTCTGCATCTTGACTTTTTTATCTAATATTTCCCTTGATATAAGCCTTGACACAGCTTTGGACAAATAAAAGGTATTGACCTTCTTTTTTTTCGTAATAATACTTTCTGGTCTTCTAGAAGTCGCGTCCGATGTTGTGTAGACTAACAGTGCAAATGTCTGTTTTAAATTGAACTTAAATCGCGCATGGTCTCTGGTAGGCATAAATTTGGGAAAGTTCATTTTTTAAGCATTTATATATATATATATATATATATATATATATATATATATATATATATATATATACATACTCATTGCATCCTACTACATGTACTGTATACAAGGGCTGCGTGGAGTGGCTATTAACGTACAATAAAGGAATTGGACTTACGTCAATAATCGACTTACAACCTGTCGTAACAACGGATCTTCAACGTAAGTCTCGTACTGCTTGTATAGATACGTTTTTTAAGATAATGGAAAGACACAGAGAAACATGGAAGGAACGTATACCCTTATTCCATCTCTAGTGACGAGCCAACCGTCGATTCGAAGTCGACTCTGTTATGGTGATATGTGTCTTTCTTACTAGTGCATCACTAACTTATATTATCATCTAATTCTCTACATATTTCATAGCGTGATCATTACTCATACGAAAATCAACTGTTCTTACTTATCTTCGCATGAGAAAACATTTTTAATACATTTAGTATAATAAAACTACCAATAAAAACACTAATGAAAATCATGTTATTCCGTTGTACACATCACTTCGTTTTCTTTGTTTCTTCTTTTCCTTCTCATTTTTCTCAACTGTCTATATTTCTCATCTTGTTTGTTGTCTCACACTTCTTTGTTTCTGTTTTCGTTTCCCTTGTTTTTCTCAACTTTTATTTTTATAACCTTGTTTATTTTTATTCCTGTCTCACATTTATTTATTTATTTTCTTTCTCACTGTTCTTACTTTCTCATTTTTCGTTTTCCAGCTTTTTTCGTTCTTTTCGCAACTTTCTCGGCTTTTTCCATATTTTCTTTTCCGTTACTTTACTTTAATTTTTATTTTCTCACCTTTCTATTCCTCAGATTTCTTTATTGTCTCGCCCTTTTTGTTTATTTCTTTTTTCCCCTTTATTTCACCATCCTGTTTTCTAACCTTCCATTTTCTAGCCTTTCTTTATTTTCTCATCTTTTTTCTGTAGGTATATGGTATGTAGAAGGTGTTAGTAAGTAGATAGGGACTTTTCTATTTTAAATTAAGGCATGTAAAAAGAGGAAATTTAACATCAAAATTATAGTTATGAATTAAATTGACGTTTTGAAGAAAGTGACGTAACGAATATAAAGTCGAGGTAGAAGACGTGGCAAAAAGTTAGTCAAATGTTACCTCTTAGCTTGGATCCGTCCAACACGATAGGCTTGTTTTCCGGGATATTCTTCCTTCATGGCGAACTATGAAGAATGTAAGATACTGTAAAAATTTTAAGAACAATTTAAGAAAAAAATCGACCTGATTGGAGATTATCATGTCAGTTACTACAGATGTTGAACAACAAAAAAGAAGGAGATATCAACTCATGATACGCAACTATTTCTGATGCAGCTGCTAAAATATATATCTCTCTCTCGCTATCTATCTATCTATCTATCTATCTATCTATCTCTCTCTATATATATATATACATATATATATATATAAATGTATATATAAATGTATATATATATATATATATATATATATATATATATATATATATAAATGTATATATATATATATATATATCACAACTACGGCCATTACGAAGGAAAAAAAGCGAGACAGATCAACTCTACATATCGTCACCACTACTGCTAATACTAGACGTGCCAACAACAGAACTACTGCTCGTATGTGTCAACAACACACAGCTGTTTACGAGCAATGGCAATATATCCTATGCAACATTTCTTTCGTTTTCGATGCTCTTTTGTTTTGACTCTTTTTTCATCCTTTTCCGCATTTCTACCTAAAAAAATTGTATTTCTTTTGGTTCATCTTTTTTTTTTGTGAAAAAATTAATTATGTTTATTGTAATAAAATTAAGAAAATCTTACAATTTGTAATTTACGGAAGTGTCTTCTACGATTATGAATACTTATAGAAACTCTAAATTACACATTATCTTCTATTGTAAACTTCAACTAATGAATTTATGTCATACTTCTACGAGCAAGCTCAACAATGAGTTAAATAAAGAAGTTTGCAAAATGTCTCATTAAATTCTAACAGAAAAGAGTCGTTTCTTCAATCACTTACTAAAGTGAAAGTGAAGATACACGCATGAGCCCGTTGTAAAGGAAAGAGGGGGAGATAATGCCTACAGAGAGAGAAGAGAGACACCTACTTGTAGTGAATCGGTGTCGTCGACTTCTGATTTATCTCGCTTACTTCCCTTTTTTTATAGTCTCTTGTAGATGGCGTCGTTGCGAAAAAGAAGTGCATAAAGACAGATAGGTACTTTAAAGAATAAAAATAGCGGTTAAAATGTGACACGCGTAGTTAGGTAGATATATGTTGATTCCAAATACTACCATTATTATTACTACTACTTATAAAAATAATACTAAAAGGAAAGTAGATAGTCAAACTTGGGTTCACTTTCGGCAGCCTCGCAACTCTGGCTTCCATTATTTTGTCCCTTAGTCCTCATATTCCATGAGCGATGTTTCTGACAAAGAAGGAAAGAGTTGATGTTTTCTGTGCCGAATCTATCCATCTAGCACTTATCGTATGTCAGTTTTTTTACTTAGAATTAGTATTTTTTTAAATTCTCCTTACATCAAATTGCTTCATACCTTGTCTGGAGCCATTTCCATTAAAAAAAATAATTTATGCATTTATTTGCATTATTTTATTTATTTTTTATTCGCTTTAAATTCACTTTTACTGATTTTAGGGCTAAGCTTTTGCGTTGTACATTTGCTTTTTAATTTACTTTCTCCATCTCTCTCTCTCGTCTTTTTACTTTCACATTTATATTTCTTTGTATTCTGTATTTTAGCTTTAGAATAGACTTATGTTTCATTCGATTATTTTCAAAAAAAAACTTTGGTTGTTCTTATGTGCTTCGCGTTTATCTGGGACTGCTTGATGAAATCTATATTGTTGTCATAATCCTAAAGAATTGTTAGCCAAACAATTGCAGTCGTAACAGTAATAGAATTTATTTTATTACAGAGAGTAAATAATACTTAGCTTTCAATTATAACGGGATTTACTTCTTTTGTAATGGTGTAAAGTATGAAAAAGTGCCCTTTTAATCTTTCTATGGCTTTTATTTTCTCTCAATTATGACCTTAATTCCACTTGGGTGTTTTTTTCGAAAGTGTTTACAATCAAAGGCATTAAAAAAAGACGACGAATTTTGATTTCAATTAAGCATCTTTGGTTGTGAGACTATACTAATCGGTCGAATAAAATAACGGACTTTTATTGTATTCTGTCTATGGTTCTCAACTTTTTCTCTCTTCAGCTCATCTGTTCTTATGTCAATCCACAAGAATCACTTTTTACACATTTTGATTGAAGACGCATTTTATTACGGTTAATTTATGTCAGACCATTTTCTTTTAACTTGACAACTCTATTCTCAGTATGTCAGTTGACAACTTAAAAGAAAGTGGCTTGATATTGGTACCTGCAAAAAACAAAAGGTTTCCAGCATAGAAAACCACAGACGCAGGCTATGCTGATGACATTGCAATTTTTGCTGACACAACTAGATAGGCAGAAGCCCTACTACGCTGTCTTGAAGAAACGGCAAATCGCATTGGGCTTTTTTCAATACAAACAATACAAAGCAGATGACCCCTAAGTGGGACTTGTCTAAAAATCGTAAATGTGTGTTTTTGTACACGATTGATTTGTAGATCAAGTTGAATTTATAATTAGATTGCTTCTTGGTTTTATAATTTTGATATTCATCTAGACAAGGATGCCACAAGCCAACCAGCTAAAACAGCAGTCGCCTGGCAGTTAGCAAGTACTTGAGTTTGTTACATACAGTAGTTGGTCTTCTCAAATAGTGATTCATTTAAGTGATTGCTCGGCTCAACGTCGTTTAACTTCGGCGATATTACGAGGGGCGATATGTCAACGTGATTCTAGTCGTATGAAAATGGTCTGTATAATAGCTATATTACTGTGATTAAAATATGTGTTGCAAAACAATATTACGTTATTCTACAAAAATCTAATTGTGTGGTATATTAAGATTTTGAGATGTTTATTGTTGATAAATGTCCAGTGTGGAGAAAGATACTGACAATGTATTAAAATGAAATTAAGTCCCATTTTCTTTATTTTAAAGGTTCCAATTTAGTCATCCGATATTCTTAGTTAAGTAGTTAAACTTAAGGTTTTTAACCTATTTTAATAATTGCAGACCGTTATTTCTTTGTTGTATTTCGACGTAAGGAAAACAGTCCGTCGGATTGCAATTCAGGCATACTCAAGCTTCTCTCGCACGGATGTTAAATACAGACCCGTCTACAACCCCAGTGCATCCCCTTTTCAGAGAAACAACGAGAGAAAGACCTGGAGGAGGTACAGGCGGAAGACGTACATAGCGCACACACCTGCACCTTCGACAAATTCTTCTCAAACAGAAGATTCGAACATAAGCATCAATCGAGCAGAACAATCCTGAAACGAAACCTTACAGCTCAAGGTACACAGCCGATAGCCGATTTATATAGATAAAAAAATATTTATAATTAATTATTTGTCGCCCACAAATATAGGACGGGCTCTCTAGAAAATAGTATTTACACAGCTGTTATCGTGGCTTCAATGCAATGTTCCTTTCAAAAGTTGAACTTTTTACGTTAGCTGCCTTTAAGTAGTATTAATATCTCGCTAGTTTACCTAACTATTAATGACCGCCGTGTGCGCAAAGACGTTGCAATTCGAGTTAAAATATAAATCAGGTTCCGGGGTTGAGCACGGCAACCGGTGTGAATAATTCTTCTTTACACCGACGATTCCCGTAAGGATGAAACGTTTACAAGTCCACGATGTAGATAAAAACAATTATTTATATATTTATAATGACTTATATATATATATGTATATATATATATATATATATATATATATATATATATATATATATATATATATATATATATGTGTGTTATATTATGGAGGGGCCCCATATCTTTGGAAACGATTAAGTTAGCTAGTATGAATTATGGCTAGGGGTCAGTTGAGACAATAAGTGCGGGTTAAGCTGACATGCACTGGAAGGGGATTGTTATAAGTGAATTATTTTTTGTCAAACCATAACAAATTCGGCGCCGACACAGCGAATCTCAGGTCAGAGAAGGTCAGATAGGGTACGATTGTGAATGCCGTGTCTGATTCGTCGACGAGAGAAAAGTGTCTGTTGCGTCATTTGTTTTTATCGAAAACTGGAGTTTTTGACAAATAACGCTTTAGAAGTGAGAGCGACAAGTCCACGATGTAGCCGCTCGTCTTATGATTTCGACCTCGAATGAGATCTGACAAATATCCACATGCATCTGTCGCACCCCACAACAAAAAGTATGAATGAGACGAATGGATGGGTACCCCTCCACAACCAAGACATCGAATAAAAGAATCGAATCTCTCTGAAAAAAACTTGTCTCCGAGTTTTATCTCTTGCCTGAAAATAAAAATTGTCCACAGAACCAAGAACACCAGAATCGATCACGGCCAGAGACGCAATGGCTCACGGCACAAGGCACGAAGACGACCGGTAGACGAAGAAGAAAATATGTAAGGTAACTTTTTGTGTACAATTGAACATTTTCGGGTCCTAATTTGAAGGTGAAAAGAAAATCTGTTACGTGTTAAAAAGAGAAAGAAAAAGTGTAGCATGTTAAAAAGAGAACAATGCTTAAAACGTAAAGTGTTAAAAAGAAGAAATGCTTAAAAAGAAAATAGGTTTTAAAGAAGAAATGTTTTTTTAAAAAATTAAAAATAAGTCGGTTAAAAAGAACAGTGTTTAAAATAAGTTGTTTAAAAAGATATTTAGAACTTTAAATCGATTTTACGAGACGAGCCTTGGTCGGCCCTTCCGAATAACTTTTCGTGTTATTTCGACTTTCGTTTATGATGTTGCGGGAAGCGTTGGCCTCGAGATTTCGTCAGTCCGAACTATAATAATCAATAAGTGCAACGCTACGTATATTACGATTGATAAAAAAAGGTTTAAGTATAATGTAACATATATATATATATATATATATATATATATATAGGAAAATGAAAAAGGAAAACCCTAAAATGGATGTTTTTTATGTGTACATCAACGTTTCGTCTTGATTTATAAGACTTCATCAGGATGATAATATAGAGAAAAATGTCATGCAAGTACAAATACATGTAGGGTTGACATATTGGGAGGAAAAAATAAATAAATAATGGCCACTACTGGGTGGACGTCCGTACTTGGTGGAGAATAAAAATGAATGTTGAAGAAAATGAGTGGGGAAGAAGTGGAAAGATAAGGGTGAGCAAGGACTACTGTGGCTGGTAGTAAGAGAAAGAGATGGGGGGGATGAGCAGGGATAAAGTGGATGAACACAAAAGGGACATAAAAAACAACAACCCTCTCAGTGCACTTTTCTCCCATGCACTAGAACATGGTCATGCGTTCAAATTTGAACAAGCCAAAATCACAAAATACATCCACAACAAATCTCGGCGAAGATTATTGGAAACTGCTCTCATCACCGCCTCCACCACTATAAAGCAACGAAATGGCTTCTTTAACCTATCACCCTTAATAAGCAAGATCATCCTTACAGAACAAAGACTCTTGCCTGATCATAGATAACATTTATTTTCATCTCTAACCTTTATGACAGTTTTCCACTTACTCATACCCTTCCTTTTTCTCCATGAATCTTCACTTTCTCCTTACTCATTCCGTTTTTTCCCTCACATTTTTAACACTGCAGTCCAATTAAACTTTCTCATGTTCCAAATATTTCAAATATTCCATATCCACCCGTTCAATTACCTCCCTCCTCCACCCCTCCACTCCCTCACTCATTGCTATCATTTTCCAAATATTTCAAATATTTCATACCCTGTCACAACAGATTCTCCCTCTCCCCCTCACCCATTCCCCCTCAACTATTTCTCTCATACCCTCACTCTTCCATACCCCCTTCTTAAATTCCCTCATTTTCTCAAAACGCTCTCTAAGACCATAACTTTGGCCCATCCACCAAAATCACAGCCCCCCTCCTTCTCTACCCATCCTCCTTTTCTCTGCATACACCCCCCACACACAAACATTCCAACTTACTTTTTCCCCTTCAATCTTGACCGCAGCCATCTGGTCAAACACCTCCCTCCTCCCTCTCCTCCACTCCCTCTCTGCCATCTACTTTATCCCTGCGCATCCCCCCCATCTGTTTCTCTTACTACCAGCCACAGTAGTCCTTGCTCACCCTTATCTTTCCACTTCTTCCCCACTCATGTTCTTCAACATTCATTTTTATTCTCCACCAAGTACGGACGTCCACCCAGTAGTGGCCATTATTTTATTTTATTTTTTTCCTTCCAATATGTCAACCCTACATGTATTTGTACTTGCATGACATTTTTCTCTATATTATCATCATTGGTTTTCCTTTTTCATTTTCCCATCACGTCGGATTACCTTCATTCTTCTCTTCCCATATATTATATATATATATATATATATATATATATATATATATATATATATATATATATATATATATTTCTTGTTTATGTGTCGATGAAATGGTTCGCTAAGTTTTATGGAGTTTTTGTAATTAATAAAGAAGTGGTTATTATAATTTAGCATTCTATTGTTTTCTTATATAGGCTTTGGTATTAAAAATTAACGTTTATCGAGCTTTTACCTGGATAGTTTGACTATTAATAATAAATATATACATACATATATTTCTCTCTCTTTCTCTCTCTCTCTCTCTCTCTCTCTCTCTATATATATATATATATATATATATATATATACATGGACGGCGGCACCGGGGGGGGGGGGGCAGGGGGGGGTGTTCAAGCCCCCTCAATTTTTGACTCGGGCTCCCCCAACTTTACGGTCATCAATAATTAAGTTGATATTCATGTATTTAATTTTATCTAATTAGCTTATCTATTAATTGATTGTTGGTCTTATATTGTCATCATTACAATATAAGACCAGCAATCAATTTTATCTCAAATTTGGCGAAAACCAAGCGAAATGGGTGAGTTTTTGTTAAAGGTCCCTATTCTATAGGTATATTTACGGACTTTCATTTTCTTCTCCAAAAAATCGACACCTCGAAGCAAAACACGTGAAACTTGAATTAAACTGATTTTGGCATTTATTTAGTTTAGCTATGAATCACAATTTATTTGCTTACCTTTTTTGAAGACAGTGGCAGACACTCAACCGGAATAACATCATTAGGAGTTTTTATACAAAATCTTCTTCTTTTCTTCTTCTTTTCTTCTTCTTTTCTTTTTTTATATGTAAAGTAGAGGATTTTTCCCCTGTGCTTAAAAGGAAAATAACCCCATCCATCACAGGCTACTAAACTCACCAATTCATTACACTTATTCATTTGAGCGTGTTATAGTAAATTTTCATTATTTTTCACGAACAAACACTAAATATTACATTAGCCCCACCATCTACGACTCTCCGCCAAACCAACTCCATATAAGTGGTAGCAAAAACTTTTCTTCCAAACAAAGGTGCATCCATTAACATACCGGTGATATTTCGGATAGCATCGATACATTCTTTTTTCGCATTGTTGAGGATCCGCATAATATCCAAAGTTATTCATTCCATCCTCCTCTAGTCCTTCTGTCCACAGAACAACTGATACAGTATCTTTTGAGCAAAGTCCAATGAACGCAATTTGAAGTAAAGAACAGAGAAACAATGCAAGTCTGCCTTGTTAATAAGCTTCCAACGAGCTATTCCAATTCAAATACATACATTTATACTTTTATACTTAATACATTTAAACTTTTATACTTTTTACTTTTGTACTTTTATATGCACCTTGTGAGTTAATACTTTTAACTTTATGTATTCTCTATATTTGATAAACCAACTGATTCTTGAATGTTGTCATTTTTACTAGAAGCGACTTGCGTATATGTTTCAAATGAGCCATCAAGCAGTGTCAGAAAATCATTTTATGTCTAGATTAAGTCCAAAAAGGTGTATTTGGCCAAAAATGACCAAATATGGTAATTTGGGGCCAAGCCTCCCAAAATTGAAATTTCTGTTTGTTTTATTTTTTCACCAGAAGCGACTTGCAAATATGATTCCAACAAGACCCTAACCACTATCAGAAGATCATTTTATGTCTAAATTATGTCAAAAAAGGTACTTTGGGTCCAAAACTCCCTAATATGGTAGTTTGGGCCCAGACGCCAAAAAATTAAATTTCTTTTATGTTTCTTTATCTATCCCCAAAGTATTCCATTCCGCTTCTAACGAGCCATCAACCACTACCAGACGATCATTTTAAACCAAAATATGCCCCAAACAGTGATTTTTCTCCAATACGCCCAAATAAGGTAATTTGAGCCCAGACGCCATAGAATTGAAATATTTTGAATTTTTCTTTTTCTATCACCAAGAGAATTCCATTCCACTTTTAACGAGCTCTCAACCACTATCGGACGATCATTTTTAGTCAGGATATTGAATTTATTCCCATATTTGGCATTCTTGGCGCAATGTGGGCCGCCCCCACCCCACTTTTTAGGAGACCCCCCACTTTTATAACTGTCCTGCCTGCCTTGATATATATGTATATATATATATATATATATGTGTACATATACATATGTATGTGTATATATATATGTATATATATGTATATATATATATATATACATATATATATACATATATATATACACATACATATGTATATGTACACATATATATATATATACATATATATATATACATATATATATATATACATATATATATATATACATATATATATATATATATATATATATATATATATATATATATATATATACATATATATCAAAGCAGGCAGGACAGTTATAAAAGTGGGGGGTCTCCTAAAAAGTGGGGTGGGGGCGGCCCACATTGCGCCAAGAATGACAAATATGGGAATAAATTCAATATCCTGACTAAAAATGATCGTCTCCCAATTAAGAAATACGGTATATATATATATATATATATATATATATATATATATATATATATATATATATATATATATATATATATATAAATTATAGGGGAACTATATTCAATAGGGCGCAGGTATATTTTTACTCAGTTACATATTAAAATATACTTCTGAATTAATTAAATTATGTGTAAGTTTAAGGATCGTATTTTATATATATATATATATATATATATATATATATATATATATATATATATATATATATATATATATATATAATTAGAAAAGTAGAGCAGAACGAGGTATATAATTTTGATTATGATGAAATACTATTATCTGTCGGATAGTATTTTGTATTTTTATCAATATTAATAAATATTTCTTATGCTGCTTTTTTTTTAAATTGTTTAAAAACCGTCATATCGTATAATTAACAGATTTTATACAAATATACAAGGAGTGTCTTGATTTTCTTGTTTTATTATGTAGCATACAAAGGACTTGATGTTGAATAATAAGTTGGAGTCTGAATTTTAGTAAGGACGCGTGTGACGCAGATCCTGTAGATAGAGGCGCTTAGATCAACCTATGCCCTTTCTGGAGATAAGCAGAAACAACTAAGAAAAGATGGATATCAATGGTTAAGATGAATAAAGTTTACTTTTCATAGTTGTTTTTGGCTTTGATTTAAATGTAGTATCTCTTAAGACTCAATAAACCATCATGTAAGGCATTGTCTCCTAATTTTAGAAATGGCTCTGTTTATTACCGGTTGGCTGAACTGTCCTCACGGAGATGAAGAGGCACCGGAGATGTCTTTACGTGGTGAACTGTCAAATCTGCAGATAACCGCCTGATCAGTTTCAGGCGGCATCGATCTTAAAGACCGACAACTGTTTCTGAAGGAGAGGATATTGACATATCAAAGACCTTTGATAGGGTTTGGCATAAAGGTCTACTTCACAAGCTTGCCAGCTATGGAATATCTGGAAATATCTGAAAAGTCTGAAGCACATAGTATTAATGCCAGTGTGCTTCAGGGATTCATTCTGGGTGAAACCCTCTTCCTGATCTGCATCTTTAATCTCCCTAAACACATTCTAAGATCATTCGTCTACCTTTATACGGATGATAAAACCATCTATGTCAATACTTCAAGGAGCATTAATGATCAAGATATTTTTGATTATTTATCTTCTGACCTTAACTACATGGTGAAATGGGGAAGAAAGGTGGTTGGTTGCTTATAATGCGTCTAAGACCAAGCTTATCTCCTTTCACCATCAACGCTCGGATCTTCACTTTGCCCTAATTGAAATGAATGGTTCTCTCCTTGATGAAGCTTCTGGGACTGACCTTCACTTCAGACTTGAAATAGAAGACTTACATCAAATCCGTCGCTAAGTTAGCAGGAAAAATTGTTGGCTCATTCTACTGCTCCAGAAGATGGCTCACTTCTGACGCGATACTCTATCTGTATAAGAGTTAAATACGTCCTAAGATGAAATACAGTTGCCACATCTGAATAGATGCCGCTTAGAGCACTATTTCCTGCTCTGATAGAGTATTAAACCGACTTCGAAATCTAGTTGGAGATGTCCTCTTTTCTTCACTACAGTTACTTTCTTACAAAAGATGCTGCTAGTCTTTCTCTGCTCTATCGTTATTTTAATTGTAGTTTCTCGACTGAGCTCCAGTCTATGGTTCCCCTTGTATAACATACATAACAAAAACTCGCCTAGTTACAACCACTGTCAATAATTCCCGATTCTCCCTCTGTGTACCTAAGACTAAACGGAGCTTCCATGAGCAGAGTTTATTTTCTTAGAACTAATCGTCTGTGAAACACAATACCGCGGAGGTTGCTTCCCAGCTGACTACAACATCGTCGTATTCAAGTCCAATGTAAACAAGGTCTTGTTGAGCCGTCGTTTTAAATAATCAAATTCTGCCCAATTTAAGCCATCGTTACCAATCATCACGGTGTTGTCCCACCGTACACCTAACAAACTCAGTAACCCTTATTACCGAATGGCTTTTGAGCGTCGATAAATGGTGACTCTTCAGTAAAAATTTAAAAAAAGATATTCATGCACCGCTGCTACCCAAATCACTCAGATAAAAGACAACTAAGTTGCACACATGTACGTATCGTTGTATTTGTGTACTCCGATCATCAAGACAACAAAGTCAGACAAATTGCTTTCAGTGAGCCGAAGCGTCTTGATCAAAAACTCCCTCTAAGCGACGAAACTATATAGGTTATTTTTCAACTTCTATGACATTGCCATTGATGGGTCACCGCTTATCAAGGCCTGGGGGCCACTCGAGGATAAGTCTTAACTAGATTGTCAGTTGGACGATGATCGCTGCCCAAGGATGATTGGAAAATAATGGGTGGGATAGGCAGAAGATTACTTAAGATGACTTTATTATTTAAGAGGGCGGTTCAACAAGTATTTGTTTGAATTAGACTTGAAGATGACCATATTGAAGTCAATTGGGAAACAGACTCGCGGTATTTTTGTTCCATAGATGGTATGTTGTAGGAAGAAACTATGTTCGTTGAAGTTCAGCTTGTTTTTTTGGTATGGAGAGAGAATAAAAGTTATCTATTATTGGGGTAGCTAAGTGAGTTTTTGAAGTAAATGTTTTATAGCGGGTATCAAGGGTTGGCGTTCAGTCAAACACCTACCATTAATATAATGATACAATTAATTTCAAGAAAAAATTTCCGTCATTTTTTAACTTTTATATTTATATCTCCATTTATTTTTAGATTTTTTGTACACATTTTTTCTTTTAACAAAGAGTCTTTACCACATTTCATTTTTATTTACAAAAAAACAACAACAGAGTTTTTGAGAAATAAAAATGAAATGTTGCAAAAACTAACATTTTTAAAAATGTTATTGATTAGTTAATAGAAAACAACTTTTCCATCGGAAGAAACAAAGAAATGCAATACTAAAAAGTAAATTTCAAAACATTTTTATTGCCACTCGGACATAAGGTTATTTGTAAAAAGAATCTGGTTAATGCCCTAAAAAACTTGAATGGTCCGGAAATTGGGGATTATTTTACGTTAAATTTATATAGGAAACTGATCCCCAACTATATGGTTGGGTTCATGAAGGACACCAATTATACCGATTTATAACCCTAGAGTAAACATTTACCTTATTTTCTCCCAATACTTCATTTTATTATTTGTTGTTTTATTATTTCTTAACATGAAACAATCTGTTAAAATCAATTGCTGAAATCTTTGTTTAGATAAGTAATTTCCCTCAGTTTGCCAGCCTAAAATAAAAAAGGGTCATCTTTTTAATAGTATTAGTGTGTAATTTAAGCCGTTTAAGTCATCGTGACCTCATATCTAATATTGTCTCCCAGTGCCTCTCAAATAATGCGCGTGTCTCTTATAACGAAGAAGTCAGCTTTTCTAAAACAAATTCACTTAATTGCAATAACAAGAATTTCTATCATTGCTATCATATTTTCGCCTCGGGAGCGACAGAAAGAGGCCTGAAGACTTGAAAGCAGAGAGGGTGGAACATAGAGCAGAGAGATTAATTAAAAGAGAAAAAATGGAAAGAGATTACAAAAAGAAGGGGATATTTAAAAGTGAGTGGTAGGTAGGACGACAAAATAGGAAGGTGGCGGGAAGGATAGAGATCATAAATCTAGTATGGACAAAAGATTGGGTGGATGAATAGAAATGATGGAGATGTTGAAGTTTAGGAATAGCAATTTGAGGCGACTGAGGCGCGATAATGGAATGAAGTAAAGACAGACTCCCTCAGCATCAGAATGGTAGATAAAATATGCAAGAGGTAAAGAAATAAGAAACTTGATAGTAAACAAATAACGATGAATATGAAAATGAGGAAACAAATGTGAAACAAAAAGGGTAATCAGCACGAATAAGGAAGACACACCAGAAACAACACGAAAGAATACACACACATATATATATATATATATATTTAAACATAAAGAAAGAAGCAAAATGACTTCAAAAAACATATGTTAGATGCATATATATTTATTAAAATAAAAATACAAAATTAAATTTTTTTTTTCTTTTTCATCTTGACTTTTTTATCTAATAATTTCGCCTGATATAAAAGACCTCGTCAGAGCTTTAGACAAATAAACGGTATTAACCTTATTTTTTCGTAACAATCCTTCCTGGGCTTGTAGAAGTGGCGTCCGATGTTGTGTGGACTTTACGGTGTAAGTGTCTCTTTTAAATTTGAACTTAAATCGGCATGGTCGCTGGTAGGTATAAATTTGGGAAAGTTCATTTTTTCAGCATCTTTAAAATTTTAAACATAAAGAAAGAGGCAAAATGCTTCCATAAAAACCATGTGTTAGATGCCGATATATTTATTAAAATCAAAGTTAAAAATTAAAATTTTTTTTTTCTTTTTCATCTTGACTTTTTTATCTAATAATTTCGCCTGATATAACTGGCCTCGTCAGATCTTTAGAAAAATAAAAGGTATTAACCTTATTTTTTTCGTAACAATATATATATTAAGTTATATTTTAATATTATTATATTTTAATTTTTACCTACGTTTCTAGCTATCGGCTTCCATCAGTGTGGGGAAGTAACAATATCAGATGCTCATGGGGCGCGAACCTGGTTTACAGAGACACCTTGAATTTGTAAGCGGTCGCCTAATCCCCTTAGTCATGGGGGGTTGTAACGAAATAACGGAGAATATAAGTTATATTTCCACTGAGAGAGACGAGCGTAAACATCAAGATATTCAGATAGGACTCAACGGCAGAGTCAGAATATATATATATATGTGTGTGTGTGTGTGTGTGTGTGTGTGTGTGTGTGTGTGTGTGTGTGTGTGTGTGTGTGTGTGTGTAAAGTTTGTAAAACAGACAGAAAAATGCCATTGTGAGACCACGTTTTAAAGTGCAATGTGTTTATTAAAAATAGTTTTTTTTCTTGACTTTTATTCTTTTTACTTTTGGATGGTAACACATACATCTTCAGAGAAAAAAATTGAATACAATCAAAGGTAATACCTTTAATTTTATGTGATAGCAATTCTCAACTTCGATGTTGTTGAAGTGACGACATATACCGTTGCAGTGTGGTGTTAAATGAGGAATGGCTCTTTTTATATGTGAACATTTTTGGAGCGCGTGGTCGCTTATATGATAATAAAATTTGACAAAAGTTCTTGGGACCATCTTAAAGAAATTTAGAAACTTTGAAAACAGACAAACGAAATGCTTTTGGAGACCACGTTTTAAGATGCAATATTTTAATTAAAATCGTTTCAATTTTATTTCTTGACTCTTATTCTGATTAATTTCTCATGGAAATACATCCTTCTTCAGAGAAAAGAGAGTCTGAATAAAATCAAAGGTAATACCTTTATTTTTCCGTAGTAGTAATTCTTTACTTTGATGTTGTTGAAGTGACGTAAGATCCCCTTGCAGTGTGATCTAAAAAGAGCAACGTTCCTTTTAATATGTGAACTTGGGGGTGGGGGAGCCCGGTTGCTTACATAATAATAAAATTTAACGAATGTTCTTAGAAGCATCCTTAAGAAATTTAGAAACTTTGAAAATAAACAAACCTTTGGATACCCCGTTTTAAGATGCAATATTTTTATTAAAAATCATTTCAAAAATGTGTTTCTTGACTCTTATTCTTATTGATTCTCTATGGTAACACATCCTTCTTCAGAGAAAAGAAAGTCTGCATCAAATCAAAAGCAGTACCTTTATTTTTCCCGTGATAGTAATTCTCAACTTCGATGTTGTCGAAGTGACGGCAGATACCGTTGCATTGTGATGTAAAATGAGCAACGTCTCTTTTTATATATGAACTCTTTGGAGAGCGTGTGGTCGCTTATATGATAATAAAAATTGACAAAAAAAGTTCACATATAAAAAGGGACGATGTATATAGAGAAACAATCCAGAATACATCGAAACCTTGGCCCTTAGAAACGAACAACAATCACTACGACGACGACGGTCCAATAAACCTCTTTCCTTGAGGGACTCATAGGGGAGCTGCATGGTAGATATCCGTCCTCCATGTTAAACGCAGCACTTGGCATAGTCATCCACTTTGTCTCGGCCTTTTGGCTAAGATCAAAGTGTAGTATCTGTTCCGATGGATACTGCACGCCTGTCCTGTGCAGTTCTAGGAGGTCCACCCTCCCAGGCTTCGCCTCCCCTCTTTGGGGAGGAGTAAGTTTATTGCTTACTGTCTGAGGCGCCCCTACCGGGGAATGCCGACGGGGCTGCCCAGGCAATTTTTAATGGCCAGAGCGCTCACCTTCTCGGGCGCTGGCTTTTCAAATCCCACTTTCCGACCTTGTGTCACATACTCCCATTGTGGGTGGGTGTTAAATAACGCCTTTTGGCTAAGATCAAAGTGTAGTATCTGTTCCGATGGATACTGCACGCCTGTCCTGTGCAGTTCTAGGAGGTCCACCCTCCCAGGCTTCGCCTCCCCTCTTTGGGGAGGAGTAAGTTTATTGCTTACTGTCTGAGGCGCCCCTACCGGGGAATGCCGACGGGGCTGCCCAGGCAATTTTTAATGGCCACAGCGCTCACCTTCTCTGGCGCTGGCTTTTCAAATCCCACTTTCCGACCTTGTGTCACATACTCCCATTGTGGGTGGGTGTTAAATAACGCCTTTTGGCTAAGATCAAAGTGTAGTATCTGTTCCGATGGATACTGCACGCCTGTCCTGTGCAGTTCTAGGAGGTCCACCCTCCCAGGCTTCGCCTCCCCTCTTTGGGGAGGAGTAAGTTTATTGCTTACTGTCTGAGGCGCCCCTACCGGGGAATGCCGACGGGGTGACCCAGGCAATTTTTAAATGGCCAGAGTGCTCACCTCTCGAGCGCTGGCTTTTAACCCCACTTACTCGACCCGATCTTGGGTCACATCTTACTTGTGGGAGTAAGATAAAACTGGCCTTGTGCCTAACTCCGCGAGGAGTAAATAAACATCCACTTTAGTATTTACCAGGCTCAACATCGCTTGACTTCGGTGATCTAATCGGAACCGGTGTGTCTACTTGAGTATTAAAATCCAGCAAATTAAGTCAATATTTCAGAAGAAGGGTTGACTTTGTAGTACAAGTCCGAAATTGTGTATGAATATTACTTAAGATCTGTTTTTGCCCGTCCACAACCTGCAAATGTATAATGGCAGCCATCTTTTTTCAAAATGGTGGGCGCATCAAATACAAAACACGATTGTTCAATGTAGAACTTGAATAGTTGGAAACACTTTACTTTTGTTATTAAACCGTAGGTATGTTAACATGGCAAATTTCATATTGCCGATAAACATTCAAGATGTGTCCAGTTTGCAAAAGGATAATTTTCGTAAAAAATTCGATCAGAGCTGATGTTTCCATTGTATGTAGACTGCTACATGGAATCGCACGTTGTTTAGAACGCCGATACACACCCTTATCATCACGTCAAAGTAAAACTATCAGTGTAGAAAAAATTACTCCAGCTACATATAATCAATCTCGTGTGGTTATGGAAAGAACATAAGGGTGAAACATGCCGCTTCTTAAAGTGTAAAGATATTGAAATTTGAGTGTTTAAAAATAATATTTAGAACGGTATTTTTCTAAAAGGGTAGATTAGGTAAGAACGTTGAAAATTCCTTTAGAGGTTTAACATTTTAGAATTGAATAGTTCGAACGCAAAATGCGATAAACGTCATTTTCAAAATTGCTAAGTTATCACTACAAAAGTGTTGCATTTGAACACTCGACCACACACCAAAATCATATTATACATAATGTGATACCGGCATATTTTTTTTGCTTTCAATTAAAGTAAGTTTTCAGTCAGTGTCTAGATTTTATATAATAGTCCTTTTATTGCTTAATTTTTAAATTTAAAGAAATTGGATTTACCGCGTTTTGCATTCGAGCTATTCAATTACAATTACATGGCAAGATACGACATTATGTGAAATAGTAGGTCATAGAAAATCTAAAGAGATACTGCCCCTGAGAAATTAGATGTCGAAGTGATCAAAAGTTTTTTCGAGTCTGCCTCCACTCTACAAAGGTTGAGAGAGGAAGGTGAAGTTCATTTTGATGTATTTGCTGCAAATAACTGTAAGAGGTAAATCAAACCCCGGAGAAATAAATGAAGTTATTTTTTGTTCTTTTTTAATTCCTTCTATGATTCCAACCTCCAAGAGAATAAAGAAGAATGTAACATCTTTACGACTATTAGAGAACGTCGCTATTGAATGAGCCAAGCACTACGTATCAACGAAAGAGACGAATGTCTGTTGCTGTCGACGAAGCAGATGACAGATAATCCGCGAGAAAGAGAGGAGGAACATCGGAAAAAGTAACTCCAGAGAAGACAGAAAAGTTTCTAATATAAGTCCTACCAGAACAAAATGTGACCCGTTGGTTCACTCATTGAACTTGGGTTATATTGTTTGAATCAGAAAAGTGAGTTTGCAAAGCCAGTAAAAAGTTAAAAAATTAAAAAGCAAACTCGAAAAATCAGTCGCTTTCTGATCATTATATACCACTCTCTCTCTCTCTCTCTTTCTCTCTCTCTCTCTCTCTCTCTCTCTCTCTCTCTATCTATCTATCTATCTATCTCGCGCTTCTTCTTTTTCCCCTCCATAGCTACGGTTAAATAGTATTACTACCTGCAGTGATGTTCACTTTTGTGGTATAATGGACTATTCTAATTTTATTTATTTATCATCATTATTTTCTTTATTATCTTCGAATACTAATAAAGGAAAACAACATATGAAATAAGAGCGGGGTTCGAACGACATACAATAAGAGAGGGTGAGAGTGCTAAACACCCGCGTAGTAAAATATGGGTCACTTAGTAAGTTTATAGCAAACTATGGCTAAATAAGACAATTAAGATAATTGGGTGTTTTTCGAATATAACTCAATCCCAAAACTAAGGGATATTTTAGCATCTACTTTGTGTGATTAAATTCGCAAAAAAAACAGTTAGCTTTAGTATAATAATAGATAGATGGCTGCGCCAGAGTTGAGAGAGTCAGAAAGCGATTTCAAAATTGTGTTGTATAAATCATGAGCCAAGTGACCAGTTGACAATTGCTAATATCCAGCTTAATATAAACAGATATATTAGAAATGACTTAGTCCGGCAAATGGGGCACATATATTAAAAAAAAACAAATATGGCGCTGAAATATATCGATACAAATGTACACCATCTATCAAAAATAATGGACACAATATGTTTCACTAGTGTTCGCACTAATATTCATGTTCATATAAAATAACGTCTCAATCGGAAGTGAGAAAAAAAGAAAGCATATGTTTCAAACTTGGAAGTTTAAATACAGTAAACAGAAAGAAAAACATCGGTATAGAAAAATGTAAGGAAAAAAGAAAGGAAACGTCTCATAAAAATAGAGAGAAGAATTACTTTCCGAATTCATTTTAGACGGTAGGGGTTGTCGTACTTGCTAGTTTCTTTCTTCATTCCCCCTAAGCATTTGGAATGGTTTCGTTCGGTAGGTTTACTAGCTAAATTGGGGGAAGGAGGGTGGGGGCAAATATGTATGAATATGTATAATTTGGATTTTTCGGACTACGGTTCTCATCTTGAGTGTTATTATCACAACGTTTCCGACGTGTAACTTCCGGCCTTCTCCAGGTATATCTTTTCGAACTCGGGAATATTTCTGTCGAACTCGGGAATCTGGACGGATTTTCGAAAAGATACACGTGAAGAAGGCCGGAGGTTATAGCGATCAAAACGTTGTGATAATAACACTCAAAATGAGAACAGTAGTCCGAATAATCCAAATCATACAAATTATCAATCATCATCTAAAAAATTCAGAAACATGTATGAATATATATGTATTTATATACAAATAAATACACACTGGTCTTTATTATAATGAGTGTTTGTCTATGCAAGTCTGTATATTTGTTAACTAATTAAGAAAAGTATCGAATTTATTTCATACGATTGTCGATTTAATTCATCACCTGGTGTGAACGGGTGTTTCAGTAAATAAAATAACTTACACGTTTATGAGATCGATATATAAACGTGTGTTGATTGGAAGTCTGTTTTTTTTTTCAACTATAACATTTTAATTGTGTTTTCCCCTTATATCACTGGTATATGTTCTTGTTATATTAGTAAACCAGTCAGCATACCCGGCGATGCCCGGAAATAAATATGACCCCTAGGTGCTCCTGCTCCGCCCCGACCCTCTTATTCTGACTTTTTAATTGATCTGATTTTAAATTCTTGTGTTTAAAAAAATAAAATAAAACAAGTTAAGCAACGTTGAGCCTGGTTAGTACCAGATGGGGGACAATTTCGGAAATATCAGGCACCGCATGTGGGAGGACTGCAAAATCTTCCTGCAAAAGCTAACGTTAATATCTTGCTTAAGCGGGATATACATGAGGCTGAGGACTGGTTGTAAATTTAATATTCCTTAGAAACTTCCGCTTTCGAAGTAGACCGTACTACGAATAAGTGAAAAAGTTAAAAAAACGCTTACGTCTAGAAGCCGATTCGCTTGTAAATGCCAACAAAACTTTCTAATTCATGCATTTTTCTTTTATCCATTTGGTTCCTTTCTTCGGTGTGAAAGAAAGCAAGTGTGTTACTTTCGTTTTTCATTCAGTTACCCATGACATTTTTTTTACAATAAGTCTACGAGCCGATCCCGGTGTGAGTTCCGTTTTTCGTTTCACTACTCTTTTCTCTTTTAAGATTCAGTACCGAAACGATGGCGACGAATATATTAATCTTTTACATTTTCTTTACATTTTTATTTTAACACTGTGGTTCTATTAAAAATTTAGTTATCAAACAATCATTACTTTAAAATGAATTATTCTTTTACGAAACGTTCGTTTTTAGTTCAGTTTGCTCTTACGCTTTCTTACAATAAGTCTACCAGTCGATCTGTGTGTTAGTTTCGTTTTTCGTTTTGTTTGTAATAATTTAATGACCAAACTATCATTAATGTTTAACAGTTATATTTTACGAAATATGTACTGGTTTGTGTGCTTAATTCGTTTTCTCGGTCGTTCCGCGCTCATCTTTTTGGGATTAAGTCTAGAAGTCTAGAAGCGATGGGGACCCAAACATGCGTACTTATGTATTTTTTGCATGTTAAATTCTACAACGAAAACATGTATCGTTGCGTGTGCGTTAATCTTTTAATAACATTTGTTGTCCACTTATACGTGACTTACACAGTGTTTTTTTTTTATTTAGTTATCGTTTTATGTTGACAATTTGGTTCACTTGTTAATTCTATCACAAAACGATCATTATTTTCTTACACAATTATCTGTTACACATACAAACTCCCGGGCAACACCGGGTACGTGCAGCTAGTTAATAATATAGTGGAGCTAGCTGTGTTTTATGAAAGACAGATTTGACATTTACAATGTTTAAAATTATTTTGAAGTACATTGTCCGCATTCTATGTTGTAAGCTAACGATTCAAAAGACTTTTTTTAATCTAAACAAACATTAACTTAATTAGATATTAGATTTCAAACTAAAACTAAAAAAATAGAAACTTTAGCGATGTAAGGAATACATTTTAAACCTAAAGTTTGCGATGTTAGACATAAATTAAACTTTTTCAGAGAAAGTAAAAAAAAGAAGAAACAACACTGTCAACGGCTTTTGGATTTCGTTACAACGCTTATTAGCACGGGCCACGTTACATACACCTCTATAAGAACGAGAACACCGCCACATACCCTTATAAGAATCGCACCTGCTACATAGTTTTTATAAGTGGGGATTACGTTACGTTTTCTTATAGAGTACATAAGGAAAGAACATGTAGCTCATCTCGTTTATCATATGTAACAATGTGTGTTTTTGCTCCCTAGGTATTCACATTTCACACCATTTAATGGTTTTAGCGCTAAACACGAGTCTAGAAAACGCAGATGTACGGTCGCATTTACCTCATTTTTGATCTTAACAAGAGAACACATTTTGTTGGGGAAAATCAAATCTCTCATCGACCAGAGAGTAAAAAAAGAAATAAAATCAGTGAAATACAAAGATGAAATAAATGATTCGTTAATCAAAAGACGATAAAATAATGAAAAGGATTTAAAAGAAGAAAAAAAATAGCGTTGATAATTATCATTCATTAAGTTAAAGACATAATACAATTTTTTGCCGAAATACATAATCAATGGACGATTTGCTTTTAACACTTTCCTGGTTATTTCTTATTAAGTATAAAAGGTTTGACAAAAACCTATTACAAAACCATAAGAGTGAGCTTAACAATTTAATGGATTTCATAGCATAGTTCCCTAATAAATAAATAAATAAATAAATAAATAGTAATAATAATGATAATAGTAATAGTGATGATGATAATGATGATAATAATAATAATGATAATATTGATAATAATAATAATAATAATAAGAAGAAGAAGAAGAAGAAGAAGAAGAAGAAGAAGAAGAGCTATGCAAACAAATGCATTTCAAACACTCGGACAGATGGTGCAAACATAAACCAGAGACAGTAGTCGAAAACGAAAAACACAAAATCCTCTAGGATATGAAGGTACAAACAGATAAACTCATACAAGCAAGGAGAACGGATGTCATAATAGCCAACAAGAAAAAAAAACCTGCCAAATCGTAGATTTTGCCGTCCCAGCTGAAAACAGGCTGAAGACCAAAGAAACAGAAAAACGAAGCAAATACACGGAACTTGCCAGACAATTGAAAGTATGAAGAAAGTAAATATAATATCAATAATCGGAGAGGTGTTAGGTACAGTTCTGAAGAACCTGGAAAAAAGACTCGGAGAAATTGGGATCAAACGGAAGACTGAGACCATACAACGGACGGTAATTATAAAAACAGCTGGGATCTTATGGAAGATACTTGAATGCGGAAACCTTTTCACATAAGGTACGAAGACTAACCAATCACATGCAAGGTGCAATAAGAAGAAAACAAATCACATAAAGAGCACCACAAGAACTCAAGGAACAGAAACTGCAAACAAAATCATAAACTACGCCCCCCCCCCAAAGTAATGGCACCAGCCCCGGCTGATACCACACAAAACAGTCGTGAAGGGTCAAGGAGGATAGAAAGGCCGAGGAGAGATAGCACTAACCAGACCTCCGCTGGAAGAGTGCGGAGAGCACTAAGACATTGGGGAGGCTTATTTCCATCGAAATACCAGAGAAGGCCAATAGTCGTTACTAACGAGAAATCGATGGTAAGCGTATGTTGTGATAACGCAAATTCATTTGCAGCATTCGAAAGAGGTCGAGAGCACTGGAAATCTGGGGAGACTTGTTGTCACTAAGACTCCAGGGAACACCACAGTGAGCAATCACTGATTACTGCCTGTGTGAGAACTCTTTCTGAGTAAATAATAATAATAATAATAATAATAATAATAATAATAATAATAATAATAATAATAATAATAATAATAATAATAATAATAAAAGTGGGAAGATAAATAGCTATATGGAAGATTCATAAGAATGACAGGAGAAAAGAATCATGAAAACACCTCGACATAGCTCAAAAAGGTCACGGTAACAGAGAAACGGGATCGCTAATGACAGCCGCACAGAACAATGAACTAACTATATTAAAGCTGTGGACAACGAAACAAAGCGGTAAATCACATAATAAATGAATGCAGGAAGCAAACCCATGAAGAATAAAAAAACAGACACGACAGTGTGAGAAAGGCAATTAACTAGGAACTGCATTTTGAACACGCATACAAATGGTACAGTACTGGTAAACGAAAAGCACAAAACTGTCTGAGACATAGAAGCAGAAATAGAATAACTCATCCAAGCAAGGAGAATGGATGTTTATATTGTCAACAAGAAGGAAAAATCCTGCTAAATCATACATTTCGCCGTTCGAGCAGTTCACGGGGTGAAGATCAAAATGACAGAAAAACTAAGCAAATACATGGAACTAATCAAAGAACTGAAAGGAATATAGAACATAAAGAAAGTCGACATAATGCCAATAATTGTAGGAGCAGTAGGACCTAAACTTGAGAAAAAGACTAAATAAAATTGGAATCAAATGGAAGATTGAAACAATACAACGGACAACAATGATAAAAACAGCAGGAATCTTAAAGAAAATCCTCGAATGCGGAAACTAAAGAAACTAGAAACGGTAACCAGAGAAACTTAAATTGAAATAAAGATGAAGCAAAAACAAACAAAGAACATCATACGTTCCCAAACGAACTGAAGCTGGCAGAAATTCCCTACCTCTTCCCTCCTTAAAATAACAGATACATAACATCGTCAGCCTCGGCAAGTACCACCCAAAATGATCATGATGGGTCAAGAAGGGTGCAAAAACTGAAGAGAAAAAGCACTAACCAGACCTCAACTGGAAGGGTGCACAGAGTACTGGGACTTTAGGGAGGCTTATTAACACTCAATGGTTTGTACCAGCGAGAAAAAATGGTAAACGGCTGTTGCGATAACGTAAAATGATTCGAAACGCAATCGAAAAGAAGTGAAGAGTGCTGGACATCTTGGAAAACGTTGTCACTCGAACTCCAGGAAACACCAGATGGTATTGTCAGTGTCACTGGTACTGACTTGCGTGAAAATTCCTAGTGAGTAAATAACAATAATACCTTTTTCCTCCGCACCACACACAAAAACGATGAAATCGACATCAGTTATGTTGTGGCCCTGTAAATGGTCCGGAAGCAAAACACGAACTTGGAGTTTACAGAAACAAGTGTATTGAAAATGTAGAATACAACAGAGAACAATAGTGGCTGTACACTTGTCTTGGCTGCCAGTGTAGTCTGGTGTCGTTCCATGTATTTACTTCCTTCCCATCGCAGGAAAATGTGGCACAAGGCAAGAAGGTAGGAGAGGGTTAGGCCATCGCACCTAAAGAAGCAACACTCTGGACTCTAAAAAATTGACTGTCTGTAAAAAAACACTAGAACTTGAGTCCATACAAAAAACACAATGGCACCAACAACGATTGTTACTACGGAAATTGATCGGGGGTAGTCTGAGAGGATCATAAGGTCGAAAAAGGGATTGCATCATTCATACTTCGACTGAAAGTGAATTGAAAGTACTGATATTAAGAGGGGTTATTGTCATAAAAATTCCAAGTAAAATAATCGACCAATATCAGCGATATATAATTAGGGAAAATAAGGTGCGAGCACACCAAGTCAGTTACTATAATAAAAGAAAAGGAACGGAGAACACTGGAAATCTGGAGAGACTTGTTGTCACTCACATTATAAGAAAATCTCAGATGTCTATCAGTGAGAAATAACCGATAACGACTTGTTTCAGAACTCTCTGTGAATAATAATAATGATGATGATGATGATGATGATGATGATGATGATGATGATGATGATGATGATGATGATGATGATGATGATGATGATTGGAACCACAGGCTGAGTTAATACCTTACAAACTAATGATAATAACCATTCAGAGGGAATTGCATGACTATTCTTAAGAATAGATGCAATTAAAGGATGCAATTAAAAGATTATGTAAGTATATACGACCAAATAAAAATAGGCTAATTACCGCCGCCAATGACAGCCCCAAAGACGAACACTTCAGAGAACATTAAATTTAGAAAGAAAGAGCGATAAACCAAAAACGGAACTACATAAACTATTTATGTAATTATTCCATAGTTTTCTTTTTACTAATGAGTTATCACTTATCAAAGCTAAAAGCCCCTCGTAGATAAGGGTTAATGCGATGGAATAGATTAACAGTTGAATAATGATGAATACTATGAGAGGATTGAAAATCTTCACATACTCCTCACTCAAAACAACAGCCGCCCGCCCCCAAACAGTAACTCTTCTCCGTTTGTCAGAACCATCGTCCATGGAATATGAGGAATAAATGATAAAATAGAGAGAAAGCGAGAGTTAAGTGGAATACTGAAAGATAAACTCATGATCTACCTTTTACTCTTCTTAAGTATGGATGGTCAAAGTACCAGTCCTTGGGCTTACAATCGAAAATTCCTTGACAGGCTTCTTCAACTCCATCAAAATACTCCAAGCAATGCTTCACGGAAAGCTGCATACCGCCAGAAAGACCAGCAGCATAATTGAACAGTTGGACGTTGTGGAAGTTCTGTTGCATCTACCTATGTCCCAACTGTCGCACCATCTGACTACGGTTTATTCAGTTGATTTCAGTGTTTCCATGAAGTTGAAGAAGCTCTCAAGAATTTTTTGATTTTAAGTTGATGCATTGGTACTTTTACCAAATCCGAAATCTTGCAGGTCATATCGAGAAAGTCGTTCACAATGATGGTATTTATTTCGAAACATAGTTGTTGTTTTGTTATTTGTTTTTTGTTGTTTTTTTTGGTGGATTAAATAAAAGGTCTGTTCGGAATTCCGTGCAGATTTCCGAGTTTGACAGAAAGAGTTCGACAAAATACACCGATAGAAAGTCGGAGGTTACTTTGGCCGAAACGTAGTGATAATAACACTCTAGATGAAAACATTAGTCCGAATAATCCAAATCATACATAGATATTTTAATAAATCTTTGCACAAAATTTCTTATCAACCTAAAATATTAGTATAGCGATAAGAACAGATGAAATGATTTTAGTTAAATCAAAGTTCGGCACTTTCATGAGAACAAGCCTTACCAAACGTATTATACAAGAATTCAAAAAGGAGCCCTCTTCTTCTTCCTTGCGTAGTCCCGCATCATATCGCAGCGACCGCAGATGATCGGGGTGCATACCGGCAATTTTTAAGTCCTGGTTAAGCGTGTCGAGCCAACACTGTTTTGACCGTCTTCTTAGCTGCTGGACACCAACTGTCAGCTCGTACGCCACCTTGACAAGGCTGTCATTTGCTCACAGGGTATCGCTGTACCATCTCAGCTGAGATTCACGGAGCTTGTCAGCGATTGGTGACATTGAATATCGCCGACGAATTAAAAATGTAGCCGTTTTAAATTAATACTATATCAAGTTATTTTTTACACTAATGGGTAACCGCTCATCAAAGTCCAAACGCCATTCGGAGATAAGGTTTTGTGAGTTCGTACTATGGTTGATGATAAGAGGATTAGAGACAATGGACAGAATTTGATTATTTAAGAAGATGGCTCGAGTAGAATTTGTTACATTGGACTTGAAAATGACCATATTGTAGTTAGCTGGGAAGCACCACCGAGTTATTGTGTTCCACAGACGAGAAGTTATTGGTAAAAAACTTTTTTCATATAAGTTCTGTTTACTTTTAGGTACCTAGAGAAACAAACGACAATTATACTAAATAATAATGTTCGTTTTATTCTGTAAGTTTTAATCCTTAATATATTCGACCATAAAATGAAGGGTGGCGCTCTTCTTTGGTCCTCGGACTGAAAACTCACATTTTTGTACGGTATCATACGTGGAGATACATTCTAAAGAAAACGCCTTGCCTCGGACAGCGTTCTGGCTAAACAGAAATGCTGCTTTGTTAACCACGATAAATAACAGCGTAACAAGACAAATCAAACAGGACAAAGCCAAAACAAATAGCCATTATCGCAAATAACAGGACAAATATGAAGGGAAAACAACGAACATCTCGCCTCTGACTAGTCTAATGCAAGATTCAACAATTCTTCTGTCGAACGCACACGGCAACATCGGTGTCTGCTGACAGATTTATGTGTCTAGCCGACGTGCTAATAACTTAACCCAAAGGCGTCGATCCATCACACGTTTACCGGTTATTATACACGGATACTTCGATTTGCAGAGAGAAATGCATAAAAACAGTGAAGGACAATAAGAGAAAGAACATTTATCGTAATATATATGCGAAGAAGAAAATAAATGGCAGATTTATGGAACACTCTTGACCAAAAACAAAAACAAAACACAATGTTAGAAAAGACAGATGATGCCATGATGTAAGAGACAGGGATGATTATAAGCCTAAGAAAGAGAAGGAAAAAAAACGGACTAAAATTAGAATTCCATTAAAAGCAAAAAAGAATGCGAACAGCTGGTTGGTTTCAAGACACATAACAGCATTTACAAAAATCCAGAATTGGGCGACTGCCGCCTAACTATACAGTTAGCTTATGCAAAGACACATTTCTACGTCTTTCACGTTTGAAAGGTTACCTACGTCGTACATAAGATGAAGTATCACTGAGTTAAAGTGGTACCAAAACCGGTATAACAAGTAGGCAGTCATATATCTAAATGAATAAATGCGAAAATAGTTTCCATTTATCCGAACCGTACTTATATCAAAACATCTTAGGCTTATTTAATTTAATGATACAACAATGAATTTTCTAATACGCTATATTTACAGATCGGAAAATGTTCAAAACACAGCTATGGCTATACATCATTTGCATACTTATTTTATAAGCAGTTTCTAATAAATCAATATTTTTGACGATTCATTTGTAATTTGATTCCCCTATGTTTTATATATACGCAATAGTTTTGTTGATATTAATATTTTTATTATCAGTAATAATATTAATTAAAGTTGTTAAATGAAAAAAGTTTAACACTCCAAATGATAACTTTTGGTTAGATTAGTTTTACATTTAAATGACAACTTTACGCATGAGTACATTTGTTTGCACACACCACAAACTTAGATTACTTTGGAATAATTTGTTTTTATAAATAAGCTATGCATTGAATGGAATGAATAACAAATGGGTTATTTTAATAATTAAATAAATATGTTTTATTTTTAAAACAAAATGTATTGTTGTTGGTGGTGTTAGTGTTGTTGGTGTTGGTATTGGTGTTGGTGGTATTGGTGGTGTTGGTGGTGGTAGTGGTGGTCGTAGTGGTAGTCGTCGAGGTAGGTGTTATTGGTGTTGGTGTTGGTATTGGTGTTGTTGGTATTGGTGTTGGTGCTGGTGTTGGCGGTATTGTTGGCGGTGCTGGTGTTGTTAGTGGTGTTGTTTGTGGTGGTGTTGTTGTTGTTGTTGGTAGTGGTGTTGGTTGTGGTGTTAGTGGTGGTGGCGGTCGTCGTGATGTTGGTTTGTTGGTGGTGGTGTTGGTGGTGGTGGTGTTGTAATTGTTGTTGGTGGTGGTGGTGGTCGTCGTCGTTCTCGTGGTCGTCGAGCTGTTTGTGTTGTTGTTGTTGTTGGTGGTGGTGGTGCTGGTGGTGGTGCTGGTGGTGGTGATTGTGGTGTGTGTGTCGGTGGTGCTAATGATGATAATAAAAACCATTACATTTGCCGTGAAAACGAAAAAAGAAAATAGATTCATATTTGTTTAAATCTTTATTAATTTTTGTTGTTAATTTTTAGTTAAAGGCGAAAAACAGCAAGTGACTACTTCAAATAACTCAGTGATATATAATTATTTTATTTGATCAATAGACGTTCCGCTTTTTTAATAGGGAATTCATTTCAATGTTTATGATTATGCAAAATTTACTCTATCGACTTTAACTATCAAAAAGACCATATAAAACAATATTGGTGTTATTTTCTTAATTAATAAAATGTGACAATTTTCATGCACAGTAGATTTATATTCAATATATCAAAAAACAAATATATCAAATAACGAAGAAAATGAATGATGAAAATAAAAATTAAAAAAATACAATATTTATTAATTCACCAAATATTAAAACAAGGAATATGAAACGCATTTTCCTTAATCCATGTATTTTCAAAGATACGCACTCTTTATCAGAGGATAAAAAACAGTAAAAGTGTATTTACTGGTTAGCATAAATTTAAAAATGTAAAATATAAACAATTTTTAAAAAAAATTGAAAAAAAACATTTTCACCGAAAGTATGGTATTAGATCAATGTGCCCATGTAAAGATTCAATGGAGTATATATATATATATATATATATATATATATATAGTTCCGTCTCACCAGGTAATTGAACACTGTTTATGACAGCCTTCTAGATATGTTCGCTTGAATAGACATGAACAAACCGTAATTCTCTTCCTTTCATTGTTGTTGTTGGGTTGGTCGCATAGTCCTAGCAAAAAAACATGGAAAAAAGACTGTGATGAATTGGAATCAAAAAGATTATTGAGACCATACAAAGAGCGGCAATGATCTAAACAGCTGAAATCTTATGGAAAATCCTCGAATGCGGAAACCAACCCGCATAAGCTACGAACGGTAACGAGCCACATGGATGTTACAATAGGAACAAAACGAAACCACAGGAAGAACACAACCACACGAGCCAAGGAACAGAAACTGCAAAGAAACCTCAAAAACTCCCCCCCCCCCAAGAGTAATGGCATTAGCCTCAGCTAATACCACAGAAAACAATCGTGAAGGGTCTAGGAGGATAGGAAAACCAGGGAGGGAGAGCACTAACCAGACCTCCACTGGAAAAGTGCGGAGAATACTAGGACATTGGGGAGGCTTTTTGCCACCAAAATGCAAAGGACACCAATGGTCGTTACCAGCGAGAAATTAATGGTAGGCGGCTGTTGCGATACAGCAAGGTAATTTGCGGTGCTTATAGAAAAAAGGTAGAGAGTACTGGAAATCTGAAGAGGCTTGTTGTCACTCACACTCTAGGTAACACCACCGATTGTTATTAGTCAGCAATCACTGACGATGAATTGTGTGATAACTCTTAGTGAGTACCAATAATAATACCGTCGCTGATACCACACAAAATATTCACGAAGGGTCAAAGACCAGGGAGGAAGAGCACTAACCAGATCTCTACTGGAAAGTGCGGATAGTACACAGAGAAGACCCAGGATCGTTGCAAGCGAGAAATAAATGGTAAGCGGTTGTTGCGACAACGCAACCCCATTTGCAATGTCTATCGAAAGAGGTGAAAAATACTTGAAATCGGGGGAGACTTGTTGTCTCTCAGACACTGTGAAAGAAGTCCTAGTGTGTTAGTAATAATAATAATAATAATAATAATAATAATAATAATAATAATAATAATAATAATAATAATAATAATAATGTGGAAAGTTCTACATTCATAAAATATCTCTACTGCAGTTTAATCCTAGAGGCGAATTTAATCTGTGTCTATAGATAGACCGCTTGCTTAAGCTAGTACTGGTGAGAGTGTAAGCATAAAGCTGCAGCAAAAGTAGGTATTATCAAAATCATTAATATATTCCATGAAAAATGCCAGTATACTGAAATCATATGCCCTTAATAGGGTTAAGATGAAAATTCATATACACTAAATGTACAAAAGAAAGGGAATTCCCAACTTTTTACACGTTTATTGTCATTAAGGGTATGCGAGCACAACAGGGCTATGTATTTTACTGGTATGAATTTTTCTTCACACACTTCACTCATGCATAGAGATGTATACTGTAGTGATCTGATAATGAAATGGTTTGGTTGATATGTAGTCTTCTATTTCATCGTTTTAAATGTATCTGGTATTTTTACTAATCTCAATGCTACCAAACTAGCTAGTATTAACCCTGTTAAACTTTGGTTTCTATGTCTTAGTGTCTGCCTATTGAGTTCCCACTGAAGAAATTTTTGAACTCTCATGCGGGCCTGAAGTTTAGCCTTCTTATTTCTATTATTTATGCTTACTTGCGAGAGGTAAACCTATCTTTAACTTTCTGTTCCCTTTATAGTATTAAATTGAACTGATTCATATCTACATATGTACATATATATATATGTGTGTGTATGTTTATATGTGTGTATGTGTGTGTTTGTGTATGTGTGTAATTGTATGTATATACACGTTATATTGGAAGTATTATTTCTATTTTTTTTTTAACCTGCGGGGATCAGGAAATACCCGACTAGTAAACAGGCGCAGGCTATTTTTACCCCTCTCAGAGTGTTGGACCCGTAAGACCTTGTAAGGCTATCCATCTAAGAGAAGGAAATCTCTGACAAAAAAAGCTTGCTACCAGCTATTTACGCCGTGGCAGTAAACAGTTAGGGAGGGAGGCCTCCTTAGTCTTGATCGACAACCTTCCTAGAGTTGGAATCTCGAACAAAGTATCCGGTTTGCAAACCTACAATTGCTTAAGGAGAAGATAGGTTCTGCCTATCGCCGGCCCTTGCGTTCCTTTGTTTGTTAGTCAGGCGCAGAGGTAACAGCACGGGGACCCCTCTAAACACTCAGTGCCTAGCTTGTTTCCTTACTATGACAATGAACGCCGTTCTCCTTCTCTCTATTTGGTCAACTTGGGGAAAATTTTCTCGTCACTAAGTCTTACATGACCAGTCTGGGTCTCTCATTTTCCGACAGGTTGAGGGTACAGGTTAGACAGCTTGTCTGGCTGCTGTTTTCGACTGAAAGCAAGGAGCCCAAACTCTTGGGTAGCGCCAATAACGGCTGCTCTATCATCAGTTGCATAATACCGTGAGTAATTGTATGTGCCATGTCGCGCATGGAAAGATACCCTGCAATTATCTTCGGTGGGCTTTCCCGAGGCCACAACCCCCATGGACCAGGTCGTGACTAATGGACTGGTTATGTGAGCTTATTAGCACCAAACAAGTACCCACCTTGGCCAACCCACTCTATAATCAAAACAAACATGTCATTACAAAGAAATAAAAGCAAACCTAAACAAGACACCCAACAAAAAACACTTTCGCCTCCGCCCTTGAGGCTTGAATTCACAAATATCGGGGGACTTAGAACCAACATCAACGACGTAGAAACTCCTGACAAACCCCCGGATATCCTAGCTCTAAGTGAAACTAATCTTCAATCCTCAATCTCCTCTCACCACTTTGACATGACTGACTACCTCCCACTGTACCGTAAAGACTCTGACAGACATATGCACGGGCTAGGAGTTTTTGCTCGGAACACCCTCCCCCTGACTAGAGAACATATGCTAGAATCGGATGACCACGACTACATGTGCTTTAGATTGACTTTACATCACAGCGTCAGCTACTTATATTTCTTATACCGTTCCCCGTCGACCCAGGACTGTACTCTGCTAAATTCTGTCTCTGTAAGCATAGATAGAGCACTCTTAATTGACTCGAATGCCCTGATACATGTATTTGGGGATTTTAATGCCCACCACCGTGACTGGTTGGGATTCTCCAGCATTACTGACGCAGCCACAACTCTACGTATAATTTCTCCTTAGCTCACTCCCTCTCTCAGACTGTCGATTTTCCGACCCGCATCTCCGATCGAGTAGACCAACAAGCCTCACTTCTAGACCTCAATGCCCGAGGCTTGTGTGACGAAAGCTCAAAGCCCACTTGGGAATGCTGATCACATTGTGCTAATGGTACATATCACCCTAAAAAGTCGTCCAAAAGCTGATGAACCGTTGCTCAAAACAACGAGATACTACGAGCAGACTGATTTTGAGTCAATCAAAGATCACATCAGCGACGCCCCATAGAATGAAACCTTCTCACTCCCTGCCAACCAGTGTGCAAACGAACTAACTGAATGGGTCAAAGCAGGCATTGAAGCCTATGTCCCCATGCGAAAATTCTTTAGCAAGCCTCACTCCCCTCAATGGTTCACCCCGGAATGTGCAGCTGCCATTTCTGAGAGACAACAAGCATTCCATAAATTCGGCCGCCATAAGTCAGCTACTAATAGACATAAATTCATAGAGTCAAGAAATAATTGCAAGGCCGTGATAGGTGAAGCAAAGAGAAGGTATAATGAGTTAACAAAAAAACGCATCCAGTCACAGAAACTAGGTACTTGTGATTTCTAGAAAATCTACAATAGTGTAGTGAATAATAGTAAATCCACGATTCCCCCACTATCAAACCACAATGATGTCGTTTGCACGGCCACTGATAAGGCTGAACTACTTGCACAACGCTTCGCTTCTACTTTGGACTCAGATAACCACCCCCTCCCCAAATTCCCTTTGCTGACCGAATCCACACTTCATAACCTGGTCATCACCCCATCCCAGGTCAGAGACATCATAAAAAACCTTGACACCTCCAAAGCTTGTGGGCCTGATCTTATACCCGTAATAGTACTAAAGAAATGCTCTGCTGAACTAGCCCCTGTCCTCTCCAAACTCTACAATAAATGTCTAGCTGAATCTTGTTTCCCCGATAGCTGGAAAATTGCCTCTGTGGTACCAGTCTACAAGAGTTCTGGGAATAGAACCGATCCTCAGAACTATCACCCAATCAGTCTGCTGCCGGTCTTTGCTAAAATCTTTGAATCCTTAATCAATCTGGCGATAGTACGGCACCTAGTTAATGCTAAACTTCTTTCTGACCGCCAGTATGGATTTAGACAAGCACAATCTACTGCAGACATCCTAACGGTCATCTCGGAACGTATGTATCATACACTCGACAAGGCAGGTGAAGCTAGGGCAGTAGCGCTTGATATATCCAAGGCCTTCGACAAGGTATGGCATAAAGGGCTTCTGAAAACACGCATACGGTATTACTGGGCAATTACTAAATATAATTAGATCCTTCCTAGACAAAAGAAAAATCCAGGTTGTCCTCGATGGCCGTTCATCTAAGCAACATGACATAAATGCTGGTGTACCCCAGGGATCTATCCTAGGACCTTTACTCTTCCTGATCTTCATAAACGATCTCGCTGATGACATAGTGTCTGAGATTGGTTTATTTGCTGACGACACCATACTTTACTCTCGCCATGTTGGTAAAACAGACGCGATCATATCCAAGGCAATGGCTGAATCTTTTGAAAATGACCTCTAGGCTGTAGTGAATTGGTGTCATAAATGGTTGGTAACTTTTAATGCCGCAAAGACAAAACTCCTTTCCTTCAATAACTACAAGGAACCTATTCAACCACCGATTGTCATGGCAAATAACACCCTACCTGAGAGTTCATCATTCAAACTCCTCAGCCTAACCTTCACAGGTAACATGAATTGGAACAAATACATTCAAGACATTGCCAAGGCTGCCGCAAAGAAGGTTGGCTCCCTCTACCGTGCTAGTAAACTTCTCACACCTGACATTATCCTGTATCTCTACAAAGCCACCATCCGCCCATGCATGGAGTATTGTTGTCACATCTGGGCTGGTGCATCATCTACTAGTCTCTCCCTCCTTGACAAGGTCCAAAAAAGAATCGCCAACCTAATTGGACCCTCACTGTCAACCAAGCTTCAGCCTCTGTCCCATCGCCGCAGTGTGGCATCCTTGTGCTTGTTTCAAAAATACTTCAATGGATTATGCTCCGATGAATTGGCTACTCTGGTGCCCCCTCGACGTAAATTCCCTAGACTAACTCGACAATCAACTAAATTTCATTCATTCACTGTGGAGGTCCCCAGATGTCGGAAAGCCTTCTACTCAAATAGCTTCTTTCCTCGTACTGCTGGCCTCTGGAACTCTCTTCCTGCCCCATGTTTCCCCGACAGAACAGACATGCAGAAGTTTAAAACTAATGTAAACAGACATCTCGCTGCGCAGATCCCAAGTTAGGTTGACCCCCCCCCCCTTCCTTCTCCCCTTTTCTTTTCTCAGTAGCCCCTTACGTCTACAGTGGCGGCTTGCTTGTTTGGGGTGAACTATGTTTTAAAAAAAACAAAAAAAACATGATAATAAACATACACGCATACATGTTAATACACATAAACGCATACAATATGATAATAAAGATACACACATACAACATGATAAAAAACATACACACATACAACATGATAATAAACATACTCGCATGCATGATAATAAACATACACACATGCATGTTAATCAACATAGAGAGAGATAAAGAGAGGGAGGGTGGCGGAATCGAGAGTGGATTGAAACTGTATAAAATAAAAGCGGAAGCTCAAGCAACTTACAGTGAGAGGTGTGACAATACTGGACAGAAACTTAGTAAACCGTCGATGCCTTGCACAGTTAATTGCAAATTACAGCTAATTAGAACAATAAAAGTGCTATGTAATTCATGTGCCGAAAATAGGTCTCAGAGCAACGGGTCTGGTACCAGATGTGTGCACGTGTAGGCGGAAGATAACACATGATATTGACCTTTAAAATATAATATGGAGAAACAAGTTACAGATTACACGAGTCTGTAACGAACTGGTTTACAAGTTCAACTGTTTATATTTTGAGTCAGTCGTGAGAAAAAAGAGGGCATAAATAAAATCAGCCTCTATTTACTGGACGTTAGACAAATCGGACATTGGAAACGTGCGCTCTGCTTTAGCCAAATACAGACCCACGAATATAGACTTATTGGTGTATTGAAAAGTATATCAGTTTACTTCCGCAAAACGAATTTGAAGTGATTCGTTTATTCTACTCTAGCATACTTAGGGTGTTCTTCGATACAAGACTGCAACAAACACCTCTAGTCGGTGTTCTACACGGAGTCATGTTCTGTTAAACCACTTCAAATTGCTCTATGGATATTTCGTCCTTATGCTGTTTTTTTTTCTTTTCTTCCAGCAGCTGTAATAATGAAAAAACATTAAAAGCAACAAATAAACCATTTTTTGCTTCCAGGGTTTTGTGTATTTTCTCCAAGAAATTTACAGCAATGTACATCGTAGGGGGGGGGAGCTCGAAAAAGACTCTTACTCACTTTGACGTCGTAAACCTATAATAAAGCACAATTGGTCTTGCTTTACTACCACATACTTCCTTTCGTGACGTAATATATTGTAACGCAATCATAACTCTAGTCTGTTAACTTCTAACGAAAGTCACACTACTATAAACTTATGCTTACTCAAGCGTCGTGTGGAAATTTACTGTTCTCAACATTATTTTTAAACTCACATCTCTAATCTTGTTACGCTACACATAAAACTGGTATTCACTCGTAAATAGTTAGTTTCAGTGCAATTCATTCTATTTTATTTTCATTCCTTACTTTTTTCTAAAACTCAGTTCTTTTAACTCTCCAGGCCGTTTTTTTTTAATGGATTCTGGATCATGAACGTTTTTCGGTTAAAATCGAGGGAAAACGCTAACTACAATTTGTGGTTTAAGAAAGTTCTTTTCAAAAAAAAGATTTGCGTTAAAATTAGAAATGCCCAAAACAGACTCGTTTCTTAATCTAAGTGATTATTTCCTCATTTTCTCACATCGATCATGCATCGATTGCCTTTCTCCCAATTTTTGGCGCCAACAGGACGGAAGATTTATTCTGCGGATCAGTGATTGCCTGTCAAATACCGCTGAAAGATTCCACGGTCGTTGATCCCCAGGTTTTGATCGAGAGAGTTCGTAAGATACAATAAGAAAGCGAGTTTGTAAGAGAGAAAAAAACAAACAGAAAGAGTGTTTGTAAGATAAATAGAGATAGAAAGAGAGCGAGAGTGAGAGAGAGAGAGAGAGAGGGGGCGGGAAGGAAAGAGAGAGAGGGGCGGGAGAGAAAGAGAGACAGCATGTGTAATAAGGTAGAGTCAGAGAGAATGCGGATGTGAGAGTATGTGTATCTATCTTAGAGAGAGTGAGTGGTTGTGAAATAATGGGTGTCTTCGAGTGTGCGTCAGTGATCGAGTGCGTATGTATGTGAGTTGATGAGAGCGAACGCTTATAATAGAGTAAGAGAGTGGGTAAGTCTGTATTTTAAAAATTACTCTGTGAGAATTATGTGAAAAGGTGAGTTGAAACGCTGTTAGAAAGATAGTGTATGTGTGAGAGATATTGTGTGTCAGAGTATATGTGTGGGTGGTAGTCGATTAGTCTATGTTTAAGTAAGAGTAGGTGTAACACGAAAAAGCATGTGAGGGAGATAAGTCAAGAGTGCGTGCAAGAAGGTGAAAGAAAAAGAGCTAGTTTGTATGTGTGAAGAGGGAAAGGGTATGTGAAAGTGTGTGTGTGTGTGTGTGTGTGACAGAGACTCTATTAGTATGTGTTTAAGTCGTTGTGAAAAACTGTGTGAAATATAGAAATGAAGAATATGTAAGAGATACGGTATATCAGAGTGTTAGCGTGTGTGAATCAATGAGTTTCGGAGAGGGAATGTGAAATGGGGAATGTGGATTGGTCTAGCTGAAAGGATGTGTAAGAGAGAGAAAGGAAGAGGAGTGAGAGTATGTGTGTGGGAGTGGGAGAAAGATAATTATATAGTGTGAGAGAGTATTGTGTGAGTGAATAAATCTGCGTTTTAGTAATTAAATGTGAGACAAGGAGTTAAAGTGTTTGTAAGAGAGAGAGGGAGGGGAGAGAGAGAGGGTGTGTGTATGTGTGTGTATGTGGGTGTGTGATTGTGCGTGATATAACGAGAGTATGAAGGTGCGTGAAACTGTGTGTAAGTATATGAGTCTGTGTTGGACAGAGCAAGTGCGTAACAATTTGTGTATGTATTTAAGAAAGAATATATATATATATATATATATATATATATGTATATATATATATATATATATATATATATATATATATATATATATATATATATATATATAGAGAGAGAGAGAGAGAGAAAGAGAGAGAGGGAGAGAGAGAGAGTGGGCGGAGAAAGAAGAGGGGGGAGAGAGACAATCCTGGCGGCAAAACAAGCAAAAGGAACCTTGAAAATCGTTTCCTTTAATTATCAATAAATATAAATAAGTGATAGCCATCAAAAGACTTCAAAGGAACCAATACTGATAAGCGTGTCTGGAACATTTCCTTTCCTCGTTTAAAATGCCTATATATTTATCTATGAGATTGTAATTACTTATTTTAATACGATGTCATTACATATTATATCATATAACATACTAGAGAAATACATGTCCTTGGGCGGTTTCATAAGATAAACGTCTATTAGCTGTTAAACAGGCAACAACTAAATAATATTTTCCTTTAAAAATGACTGAAATTCCAGAGTGGGTCGAGAATCGTGGAATTGGTAAATATTCGGTACCTTACACACTAATTGTCCACATTAGTTAAAAGATGGGCAACTTCAAAAGAAAGTTTTCTATTGTTTTTTTTTTTACTAAGGTATCACAACTTATCAAGGTCTAAAGGACACTTGAGGATAAGGGTTAAATGACTGTCAGGTGGACGGTGAGACAACACCGTAGGGATTGGCAATGATGTTGCTGATTAGGCAAAATGTTATTATTTAAGAGAGCGGCTCAATAAGAATTTGATTACATTAGACTTGAAAACGACCATTTTGTAGTCAGCTGAAAAGCAGCCCCGCGGTATTACCTTCCACAGATTGGCAGTTCTAGGAAAGAAAATTTGCTCACGGAGGTGTCGTTTAATTTTAGGTATAATTTTAGGTAGAGTGAGAGAAACGAAACTATTGACAGTGGTTGCATCTACACGAGTTTTGGTTTACATTTACACGGTCAATTTGCATACAAAGAGAAACTGAAAAGTATCGATTTAACCCCTATTTTCTATCGATCTGCAACTTTATCTATCTCCCCATATAGTCATCATTTATATTTAAAATGTGTAGCAGTTACATTATTGGAATATATTATGTCGCATTTACATATGCTGTTATGTTCAGACTTTGCTGGTGATGTGGGCTTTGAAGCACTTCTGCACATGCGTGCTTTTTCGAATTTCCGTTCAAACCATTTTGCGCGCAATATCATCTAGTTCTAGCCGAAATGTAGACATTACAAAACGTAAAATTCCTGGTTCGTCTGTCGTCGTTGCTTAGACAGAAGACGAGTCTCAAAGGCGATTTAAAATTTTCAATTATATTTCTACCCTAATACACGTATGCCGAACCAACTTGCGTTAAATTACTGTATTCCTATGTTCCTGTTCTGTTTGACAACGCTGTTAAATAAAGTTTGATTTAATTGTAGGGAAGATGTTGGTATTTTACTTTAAACCTGGTGATCTTATTTTCTGCTTCATTTACATCTAGCTATGTCTGATAAATACAACAACGGCTGACTCAACCAAATGGCCCTCTCCCATCTGAATATTCAACTCACACAAACTCACCACTTTACAAACGCATAACATTTTGGTCTTTTAGAATCACTGTCTTATAATCTGATTTTATTTTCCCAGGAAACACTCGATACCATAATTCCCTTTTAGTTACAATCGTCTTCTGATTACACTCATGAATCATTCTTTATTTTTATTCTGGACTCTTTTTCTAATCAAATTTCCCTTTTGTGTTTGTTTTCGAATATTTCAGAATAACATCTAAGAAACGGCTCTTACAAATATAAATGAGTTATTCCTAAAAAGCAATACAAACGAAAACAGAAAAAAAATCAAAATTTATTAAACCTTGTTTTGAATCACAAATTGACGTGAACATAAAATGTATTAAAAGTTTCGAATATTATTTTTACTGAAATACGAATATTCCAATATGCCGTCTAAACAAAAATACGTCTATACAATATCACAAAGAACAACCTTAGAAATTGTTAATATTAAAGTCAATTAAGAGCAATAAAAATATTTAACAGCGCTATAATTTTCTTGATAGTTTATATATATATATATATATATATATATATATATATATATATATATATATATAAACTATCCAGAATATATATAGTCAGCTATGAAAATATGTTTATGGCAATTAAGCTACACAGAGGCTCCCGCGTTTCATCCCCAGGGAAATTTTCAGGCTAATTGTAGCCTCTGTGTAGCTTAATTGCCATAAATATATTTTCATAGCTTACTACCGAGCTTTACTTTCGTATCGAGCACTGTTAAAGTAAATACTAAATATTGATACATAAAAAAATTATATTTCTGTATAAAAGTTTATGTGGATACATTAAATAGTAATTATATATATATATATATATATATATATATATATATATATATATATATATATATATATATATAGGAGAGTAGAAAGTGTACCTTAGGTTTACTTTCGGCAGCCTAGTAACTCTCGCTTTCTTTATTTGGTCCTTTAGTTCTAACATTTAATTAGCTATGTTTCTTAGAAAGGGGAAAGTATTGTTGTTTTCTGGGTCGGAATCTTTCTATCTGATACTTATTGTTTGCTAGTTTGTGACCATGAAGTAGTATTTTTCAGCTCCTTACTGCTAGTGGCTTCATGCCTTGTCTGGAGTGATTTCCATATATATATATATATATATATATATATATATATATATATATATATACATGCTGATACATAAACCCGTTTCATGACTAACATTAAATAATTTGTATCTGTCTTTAAATCTTATAACCTCAAACTTCTCATTGAGACACTTAAAAGGTGAGTTAAGGAATAACAAGTTATTGGCTTTTTGAAATTATTTCTCATTTAATTTATTGGTGTTTTTGGTCTTTAATTAATTTCCAGAAGTGTAGGGATAGTGAAGTTCGTTTCTTATCTTTCATGTTTGAATGATAACCTATGTCTGCTAAGCTTATCTTTAAACATCATTGGCGTGCTTCCCATGGAAAACTTTTCTACTTCTTCGTTCTCTACTGTATATATATTTAAGGTGCGTATCAACACTGAGCAAGTAAGACAATTGTTCTGCATGGGGCACTCATTCGGTGTTTGGCAATTACAGTTATTTGTTCTTCTATCATTATTTATATCAATGTTTGTGTCATTGGTTTTCAGTATTTAAGTATTTTGTTGTTGTGCTTCATTTAAATTATTTCTAGGTTGGCAATGCAGTTATAGCTTAGTTTAGTTTTTACAAAGGCCCTATGAAGCTAGATTTCGAATAAAATTGCAGCTGAAACACGTATGCGCATATGTTATCAACAATGTTTGCATAAATAAAATAATTTAAACTATATATATATATATATATATATATATATATATATATATATATATATATATATATATATATACATAAGTTCAAATATATTGATGACATGAACTTAAAATCTATATTTTTCGGAAGTGCTCAATACAAAGCAGAGCTATTATGAATAAGATAATATGAACATTAAAAAAGTCTGCGCTGATCAACCAGCATTTCAACGTTAACACGTCTTCCCGGCATTTTTTATAGTCTTGAGAAGACGTGTTCTTATCAAAACGCTGGTTACTCCGCGTAGACTGTGTCTAATGTTTATATATATATATATATATATATATATATATATATATATATATATATATTCAAATAAAGCTTGTAGTCATATATAGATTAAAAAAAGCAATAGAGATCATTTTTCTCGTCCTCATTACTAGTGAGAGCGGTACTAGCATATAACTAATATACATATACTAAGGGATGTTAATCCTAAGGATATTAACTAAATCCGCCTATTGCATACTTATAATATGTATGTATAAGTAGAGAAATTTTGTATATCCGTTGAAAATTTTTAAAAACAGTCACATGAAAAACATGTAAATTTTAGTTGTTATAATAATTTTTAATTTTGATATTTCGAACAGTCCTCCGTCTTTTATTAAAATATATGCTTACATAAATTTTAATAAATAGGAAAATTTTAGTAACAATTGGACATTTTCAACTTTATACGACGCTCATTTCAAATGTTCTTAGATGACACTTGCTTGTTTTAACGAACATGTTGATCTGCGTAGAATCGTTTAAACGAATGACAACGAGAACCCCTACATTTTTAACATCAACTTATGCGCGTTGATCATTTTTGTATTTCCGTTAAGCAAAAATGCTTTTTGCAACGAAGAAACACTCACGTCAAAACGAAATTCTTTTCAGTCGTTAAAAAAAACAGATTAAAAAACACCCACATTAGAGTTTATGTGTATATTTTTATTTAATTTGTTTATTTTTTATTTGCATGCATATTGCGTGCATATGTTTACGTGCATATTGCGTGCACATGGTAAAGTGAGTTTGCATATATATTGCGTGCAGATGTAGACGTGAAATTGGTGTTTATTTTAATCTTATCTAGTGTATGTTCTGTTTATGTGAAATGTTTTGCCTTTTGGGAATACGGGTTTTAGTGTATGATATTAAGTTTGTTGTTATTAAATCTAAATCTTAAAGTTAATTCTTTTCGCCTATTTATACGCGATTTGAATATTTTGTGCAAATATTGGGGCTATCAGAGATAAGGTGTAGGTTTTATTTTACTGATGATTCACCAATTATTAAGACTCGGAGGCCACTCGAGGATAAGGGTTAAAGAGATCGACAGTTGGACGATGATGGCATCCACCCTAAGGATTGAAAACAATGGGTTGGATGGGAAAAGTATTCACAGTAGAACGGACTCGCCTAAATCCATACTGTCGGTCAGAAAAAAGTTTAGAATTTACGAGGTGGTGGAATATGGCTAGATTGATTAATGATTCAAGTATTTGTTTACATTAGACTTGAAGACAACCATATTGTAGTCTGTTTGGAAGCAGACTTGTTGTATCTTGTTCCACATGTGGGATGTTCTAGGAAAAAAGAATTTGTTCATGGAAATTCCATTTGTTTTTATACAGAGAGAGAGGGAGAGAGAGAGAAAAAGAGAGAGAAAGGGAAGTGCTTTGCTGCTGTGGCTTATACTAGCCGAGTTCTTGCTGTTAATGTTTTACACGATGCGATTTGAGTTCAGATGTGCACCTACTATGAACATAATGTGTCTCTTACGTGTGGAAAAAGCAGCTTAAACAAAAAGAGCTACAATAAAAAGCATAGCATTTGAGAAAGTATCAAAATGTATCAACATTTTGGGATATCATAGTGAGAAAGTGTGTAACAGAGTATTTCGGGAGTTGAGTTGAAAATCGATCACTAAATGTTGACAGGCTAAACATCTAGATTGTCTTGTTCTGCAGTTTTGGGATGTAGTGGGTATAAATTTGGCGGTTGTCTTTTAGAATTAATGAGTTGATTCTTTATCTGCATAATTTTCGTTATTCGGACTACATTTTTCATCTTAAGTGTTATCATCACAACGTTTCGGCCGCTGTAACCTCCGACCTTCTTCAGGTGTATCTCTTTGAAATCGAGAATATTTCTGTCAAACTCGGGAATCTGCACGGAATTTCGAACGGAACTCTCTATTTAATCAACAGGAGTAGCATGCCCTTGTTCCGTCAGCCATGACTGGAAGAAGTCTTAAGTAATTCGCAATTCTTCGTATCGCCCGCACCGTGCATTGAACCTTCAACCTTCACTGAGAACTGAATGTTACTTAGTATTATATCAACTGCGCCACAGTTCCTTGCTTATTAATGATGGATTTTTAGGGGGTTGAGCTCTCTGGTAGAAAAAATAATTATCTAAGGAATAGATTTCTCTGGATTCTGACAAGAGTAATGATATATATATATATATATATATATATATATATATATATATATATATATATATATTTATTTATAGCGGTTGAATTTCTCTTACTGTCAGCGGCGATGTTTACCAACTCACAGGGTAAGATACTTACATTTTTTGGGTCGTATTATTTCATGACCGTGGTACGGGTTTCTAATTCACCTCCTACGTCTAGTCACACTGATAAATCGTAGATGAGCAAAAAGCTGTATGTAGACAAATATATATATATATATATATATATATATATATAGTAATTAATATATATGTATATATTAATTAATTAATTAAGTTCAAATATATTGATAAAATTAACTTAAAATAAATATTTTATTTAAATACCCAGCACAAATTAGATCTTTATGAATAAACTTATATAAACATTAGAACAGCCTATGTGAATGAACCAGCGTTTCGATGTTAGTATATAACTATGGACTGCAAAATGAACAGAATATTAAATTTCCCAAAATAAATCAGATAGAATAAAACGTAAAATTTGTCAGTTAAAATTAACTTATTTACAAGGACGTAGCTATCGAGGTGATTATGGTAAGACTCTTATAAACGTGTCATATTATTCAACGAGAAGATACCAACCTCCCAACGCATACTTTTACACCTTGGAAAAGAATATCTAACAATTATATACATGCATAAAATATACACACACCATAAAACTTTCATACCCAGACATTACGTATACTCGAATCTATAGCAGACAAGCTCAACCTAGATTAACACACACACATTTCCGTAGGCTAGACATAGATAGATAACCACCCACCTACACATACATCTATGTATATATTAAATATTCGTCCAGTAATACCGCACGATTTAATTTTCATGAGTATACCTTGATAACAGACCTTGTCAAAGGCTTTGGATATATCAAGAGCTACAACCCTAACTTCACCTGCATTGTCCAGTTCATGATATATGCGTTCGGAGATAGTCGTTGGGATATCTACAGTAGAACAAGCTTGCCTAAATCCATATTGTCGGTCAGAAAAAAAGTTTAGCATTCACGAGGTGGTGTAATATCGCTAGATTGATTAATGATTCAAAGATTTTAGCGAAGAGAGAGAAGAAACTGATGGGGCGAGAATTAAGCGAGTCAGTTCTTTCACCAGAGTTGAAGACTGGTACCACAGCCAGCAACATTAGGCAAGGTATTTGTTGTAGAGTTTGGAGAGAACAGGAGTAAGCTCAGCAGGGCATTTCTTTATTAATATAAAGGGATAATATTAGGCCTTGTAGGTGTCTAGTGTTATGGACATAGGAAGGGGTGATGATCAGATCATCGAGTGTGTCTTCTGTCCGCAGTAGAAAATCTGGAAGGTAGTGGTTTGTCGGGCCTAAGATGGAGTTCAAGGCGAGCCGCTGGGAAAGCAATTCAGCCTTCTCAGTTGCTGTGCAAGCGACATCATGGTGGTTGGATAGTGGGGGAATTGTTTATTGCCTATTATACACCACACTATTACAAATTTTCCAGAAATCGCGAGTTCCTCATTTCTGCGACTCAATACGTCTTCGGGTTATTTCGGTATACCTTCTCTTGGCTGCAGCTATTAAACTATTTTACAATGATTTATCGATGCAACAAATGTTTGGCTATTTTTATTTGACTTATGGCGGCTTAATTGGCGGGACGTTTACTCGCTACGTGTTAGAATTTTCCGCGTGGGAACATATTCATACCTACTTTGACTCATTCGGTTGTCTCATTTGCAACCTGTTCGGCAGGGAGAAACAATATTTTACTTGATAGGTCATCTCTGATGGATTTCCTATCATCCTTTTTGAAGTATCTCATTGTTTTAAACAACGGCTCTTCAGCTTGAGGTCGAGAGTTTAGGGTTATATATACCAGTATAACAAGGTAATCAGCGTTTCCGAGTGTGCTATGGGCATCTGTGACACAAGCCTCAGACAGTGTAGTCAGGAATAGTTTGAAAAAGTAGGCTTGCTGATTCTCACGATCTAAAAGGCGGATCGGGAAGGTGACAGTCTGTGAGAGGGAATGAGATATAAAGAAACTATACGTACTGTTACCAGCTACGTCCGTACAGCTCGGGAAACCGAGCTAATTATTGTGGTGATGCTTAAAATCTTCCAATACATGTATTTAAGCACTCGGATCTAAAGAGAGTGCTGAATCTATACTATCTCAAACATGATTGAGCAAGGTACAGTCCTAGGTCGAAGGAAAATGATTGAGGAAATACAAGTAACTTACGCAGTGTTGAAAGGTTAATCTAAAGCATGTTAAGATCTGATCTTCTGATTCTAGATTATACGCTCTAGTTATGCAGGGGGTGTTACGAATATAGACTCCATATCTGTGCATATGTTTATCTGAGTTCTTACGGCAGAGTGAGAAGTATCCAATCATGTGAAAGCGATTAGAGGGGATCGAGGAGTGTAGGTTAGTTTCTTTTAGTGCTAGGATATCCGGGGAGTTTCATAGGAGAAATAGTTCTACATCGTCTAGATAAATTCTAATCCCGCAAATATATTTGTGAACGCGCGCCTGGTTGTGTTTAGGTGAGTGTCTGGTTTGAACTTAATTTTGTTTGGATTTTCATTTCATTTTTATTCGTGTTTTTAAGTAGAGTGAGTTAAGCAAAGTGAGTGGTTGTTTTATGTAAGTATGCACAAAGAAGTAGACTATTAGCGTAGTCTTCATCTATGGGAGTGTGGCCTCGGCAAAGCACATCAGAGATCAGTTTAAAATCCTTTTTCATGCGCGACATGGCACTACAGTTATTCCGATATTATACAACTGTTGACAGAGCAGCCGCTCTGAGGCTATGTAAGTGTTAGGGCTATTGTACTACCAGTCGGAAACAGCAGATAGACAAGCTGTAAAACCGGTACCCTTTATCTGTCAGAAGACAAACGTTTGAAAATAAGTGGGAAGCAAGCGTTCCCTAGTTGTCCAGTTAGAAAGAAAGAGAGATGTTTGGGCCGCGTTTATTGTCCTGGTAAAAAAAAACAAAGCCAAACACCGGGTGTGTCCGTGAAGTCTCCATGATGGCATCACTGTTCCTTGCTAATAGAAAAAAAGGAGGGTAAAAGGCGGGTGATAGGCAGAGTCTATCAACTCCTTAAAAATATTAGGTTTGCAAACCAGATATTTGCTAAAGGAAAGTTGACTGTCCAGGTCTACGGATGCCTCTCGTTCCCTCCTCATCAATGAGTTTGTGTCAAGCTTCGGAAGTCTTGGCACAGGTTTTACATTAGATTTTTCCTTCTCTTAGATCGATTATCTGACAAGATCTACGGGTGTGGGAAGAAACGATTCTTAAAGGGGTTTTGTTTGAGTTTGTGTATTTATACGCTATATATATATATATATATATATATATATATATATATATATATATATATATATATATATATATATATATATATATACATATATATATATATATATATATATCGTGTAGATACACACACTCAAACAAGACCCCTTTAGGAATCGTTTCTTCCCACACCCGTAGATATAGATATATATATATATATATATATATATATATATGTGTGTGTGTGTGTCTGTGTGTGTGTGTGTGTCTGTGTGTGTGTGTCTCTCTCTCTCTCTCTGTGAATATGTATGCATGTGTGTATATGTGTATATAGATGTATGTATATGTATATGTGTATATATAGGTATATGGTAGCAGATTATGTGTTTATTCATATAAGTATTCGTGGTTTAACTTCTATTCGTATGCTAATAAATGTGTGGGGTCCAACGACTGACCAAAACATTAAAAGAGACAAAACGTCTGAGAGGCTCACTTGGATGAAGATATACTTGAAGATGGGCCATGAAGATAACTCTATCACTGAAATAACATACAGGTGAAAGAGGGTGTGAGCGTGTGAATATACACACGAGTGTAGGAATGTGTAGGTGAATTGATAAGTTACATATTCCCTTATGTTTATAATGGACTATTCCAATTATTTTATTCTTTTCTTTTCTTTATTACATTCATAATGCACAGAAATAGAGATCGCGGCGAGGAGGAGAGAGACGAAAACAAGAATAGTACAGTAAAGAAAAATACGGTTAGCGGAGGTGAACGTCATAGTTAGAAAGTTAGTAAGATAATAAAAAATGATACGTCACTTTATAAAGTATTTGCAAATTACGGTTTATTCAATTTTTCAAGTATAACTCAATCCCGAAACTGTGGAATATTTTAGCATATATTTTATGTGATCAAAATATCTGGGAAAAGGCTATAGGGAAACAAATGTGGACTCAGAATATATATATGCAGAAAAAAAACTTTTTTTGATTAACAGAATGTTCTATCCTGGTCTCGCTATCGTTAAGTAAACTCCTGATACTCTTGGTTTCATATCGACAGAATTCATATATGTAGATCTGTATACATTGAGCACTTTTCTTATGTCTGCAGAGCTATACAAATCAGTCTGACATGTTTTTTTTGCTGTCATGCTTGGGTATGGTTCTGTTCAGTCCTAGGAGATCGACCCTTCCAGGCTTTACCTTCACTCTCAGAAAGGGGTTTGTTTATTGCTAATCGCCTGGGGCACCCATACTGAGTAATTCAGACGGATCTGCCAAGGCATTGTTGTAGGCCACAGTAGGCTTATCCTAGTGATATGGCTCTTCACAACCACACCTGACCTTGTGTCTTACCTCCTGGCCAGAAGTTAAATAATATGTCTGCAGAATTCTAATTAATTCTTTTCCAACAAGTTATTTTAATAATTTATACGTGTACTGCGTTTGTGTGTGTTAGGTGAGGGGTCTAAAATAGAGAAAGAAAATACAAGGTAGAAAGAGAAGGGGAAGAGAGAGAGAGATGTGGAAGTTCTTTGTATTTCCTAATCTGATCGACCGTTTGCCAACTGTTTTTAATTAAGGCTAAGTCAAGCTTGACCAAGGATAACAGTTGATCTTTCCAATATCAATTTTGGCAAATCCAACCCCAAAACCCGAACTATCGCTTTGCTTTACTCGTATCTTTCGTATTGATTTTCTCCTCTGAGCGAACGAACGTCACGTCTCATTGCAAAAACATCTACATACGTCGTTCTGATGGAGTTAGGTAGCATACATTCTTTCAAGCGTATTTCGTTTAATAAGATAATGTAGACCGCGGTGAAATGAGACACGTTGGGGCGTTTTCTTTCTTTAACATCTGATAACTTTAAAAAAAACTGTATGTATGAAAGGGTAAATATGCTCAGAGTAGCAAATAGGCGCTCGACATTCGGTCAAATAAAGATAATGTATGGTAATGTATCTTATAATAGTAAAATACATCAAGTTTTATGAGGTACTTGGCGTATCCTGATAAAACCAGAATTACCGGGGTGAAATAGGCCACCTACATTAAGAATTGAAAAATTACCATAACGAAGAGCATAAAGTATTTTTCATCAGAACATGTATATAAAATGAGGTTACTTTACTCTTGCATATACTTTTTACGAAAAAGGTCGTGCTAAAAATCAGTATCACAGATCACACATACGCGTCACAGATGTCACATATAAACCAACTCATATTATAAGGTCACAAAAGTGAAACAAACATAAAATGAACCAATACAATGTCTAGACACAGTCACACCTGGCATATTCTAACACAACAACCAAAGCTCCGCCTATACGGAGCTTTGGTTGGGAATGGGGATCATTATTCAAGTTATATACGACTCTCCTGCTAGATTCAATAATATGTAAAACTACAGAGTAGGCCATTTCACCTAGGTCAGTTAATTCTAAAAAAAAATTGTGCTGACCATCAAAAATTTTAAATGAGCTTTGTCATTATACTTATATAGCCTTCTCATTTCAAGAATATCATAAACTGGAGTTCTCACGTGACATTAGTAGAAATCAGCGAAAAGTTTTATTAGATAGTGAAAAAGTACATAGCTTGATATTCACACTTCCTTATTCATCAGAGTGAAGAAAGAATTATACAGTTTCAGTGGTCATATCATAATGGCAATGTCTGATGCAATCCATAATGGAAGCATCAAACTGAGAAAAACAAAGTTGAGAGAAAATAGAGATAATTATCCCGGTGGCACATTCACTCCAGTGTACCGTAACCATTCTTTGATTATTTGATCTGTTAATCATTATTTATTATATTTATAGGTGTATTGATTTCCAGCCCTGGTGGTGAACAGACACATGTCTCATTGCAAAAGGAATCTATTTTTAAGCACTCTCTCTATTAAATTTTTAAAAAGCGGTTTTTCTATTTACTTTTTAAAAGCACTCTCTATATTAAACATTTTTAAAAGCCCCATCTCTATTAGACATTAAACGAGCATTCCATCTATTAAACACTGCAAAAATCCCCTCTTTATTTAACGTTTTATTATATCTCCTTATTAATCATTAAAAATGCACCCTCGATATTAAACTTTAAAAAGCACTCTCTATTAGTCGAATAAAATCTTTATCTAACGATGAACCGAATTGTTGAAAACGCGTTTTGATCTTAAAGTTTTTTTCGATTTTGTCTTTTTACAATAATTTTCCATAAATATATATATATATATATATATATATATATATATATATATATATATATATAGAAATAAAAAATAATAAAAAAATATTATTTATGTATTCATCAACATTTCGTATTTATTTCAAGACTTCCTCAGGATGATTGATTTGAAGATATAACGATCATTATCCCGAGGAAGTCTTGAAATAAAGACGAAACATTGATGAATACATAAATAATATTTTTGGTGTTCCTTTTTTAATTTTTCCATTACACTAGAATATCATTTCCATTATATATATTGTTACACCGGCCGTTCTTACACAGGAGAAACTACACCGGTTGTCACTATAAATAGTGCGAGTCACCAGAAGACAAAGCACCACCTTGTAACTGTCTAGCCAAGAGCTAGTCACTTTCTTACTTTGTTAATACACTTGTTAAACCAACCCTCGACTTGACTTCCTTTATTTATTATTTACTGTGGAACAACTTCACAACATATATATATATATATATATATATATATATATATATATATATATATATATAATGGAAATTGTGTGTTCCTTTTTTCATTTTCCATTACGCTAGAATATCATTTCCATAATGTATATATATATATATATATATATATATATATATGATAATACTCTTTCAAATCGAAAAACATTCCTTCAAATAGATTTACATATCTGACGAGAGCGCACCACGCTTGAAACGCGTTATATAAAATTAAAAACTGATAAAATAACAAAATAAATAAATGTTGTAAAACACTTTTTACAAATATATATATATATATATATATATATATATATATATATATATATATATATATATATATATATATATATATATAAACTAACCAGAGTGCTCAATTGTAATACAAGACCGGTATATGTGTTTTATTTAAGAACTATACAATTAATATTCACGTAGCCAACCCTTTGCTACACTGAAGACCTAATAGAACAATGGGTCAGAATAGTTACAAAAATCTGTTCAAAAATGACAGTCGAGTTGGAATATAACATGAAATGGTATAAAGTTTGTATACGCACCGATTGACGGACAATATATTTTAGGTCAACATGAATCAAAACTTTCCTCATGATGATCATAACACTTCCTGGAAATTATGTGGAAAGTTGGTCTGAAATTGTGAAATAAGCTAACATCTAATTGATGAATTATTAATAAGATCAGTATCGAGTTGAAAATCATCATCATCATTACATGCCGATCGTCCAAACGACGATGACTCTCTATGCACGTCACAAGGCCATGGTCATACTTTTCTACTCGGTTCTATCTGTCGTGTGATCTTGTTCATTTCTTGTATGGATATCCTCTTTTTTCAAGTTTATTTTTATATATCTTTGAATTCTCTCCTGAGTCTTCTCCTATTCCCCCCTCTCTCTCTCTCTCTCTCTCTCTTTCTATCTATATATCTATCTATCGCTTTCTCTCAATCACTCGCGCATTGTATTTCTTAATACAGTGTTGAAACGGAACCATCGACATTAATAGGTGGCAATTGCTGTACCAATAAATACAAATAATTTTTACAAAACAAATAATTGTGACTTTCGAAATTGTCAAATAGCTGGAATTCATCGGTAATAGTCGCCGGCTTCTTTCTATTGTTGTATTAGGCAACCATAAACAAATTTCGTTGTAGACAACTTTTCTCGTGCAGGATTTTCCGGCATTTGACGTCGTTTGCTATGCCTTCAAGTTTACTGGACCATTTCTATAATACTGTCTGCTGCGACAATGGAACCGAAAAAATGACAAATAAAAACTGAGAAAGGCAGCGAACCTTTTGTTTCGCATCGGATACCGTTGTTTTGTAGAGATTATATGGCTTGAAACAGATGGCATCGACAAAGTCGGTTGTGTAAATTCTATTTTGCTGTATACTTTTTAAATAAACATACCTATCTATTCTCTTATCCATTTATAGTGCATCAACTCCTCGAATAAATATCTCTAAATAGATATTATTTGCGGAAGATATTGAAACCATATCTATAAGAAATATCTAGGGACAGGCTCTTAAAATTGTATACTCGATGTTCAGTTAAGATCTCAAACATCGGAATCTTTTTATTATTTTCAATCTCCGTTTTTGTTTATTTTATTATTTCCTGCCGATTTTAAGTTTTCTATTGAGGGCAGTTTTTATTTCTGTATTGTCCTTGGTCGAAGGGGGCGATATCATTCTCGGTTATTGCGTATTTTAGTCACATAAGTTTTCATAAGAAATCGGTCCGCCATTCTTATGTCCGTGTGTCTTTCGTCTATACGTAACTTTCGCAAATACAAACTGAATTATCACTTATCTTTTCTTTTGATAAATAAAAGAGAAAATAAAAGAGAAAATAAGGAACAATAAAAATAAAAAAAAGTAAACAGACTCCCAGGCAACGCCGGGTGGATACAGCTAATAAAATATATAATGGTCGGGTTGGCACTAAATTTTTAGCAATATTTGCGAGTTTAGAAAAACTATTCATTCTGGCAGACTTTTAGAATCGGTTTTGGCAGCGTTTCCAAGACATTTCTCGACACCTACACACCGATATAAAAAACGATGTGGTATTCAGATAATTTTTTAAATGTGTATTTTTAGTTCCGCCAAGAGATGTTCGGTAACACTGCGGTCTGGAACGTTTCCAGGTCATACTATAAGCTTATATATTTACTGGGTTCTGTCGGTTTACCTATTTTTGGCAATGAATCTGAAGTTCTCTAACCAGCGGGTATAAAACGAATTCAATTCTTCCACATATTTGCTGATTTTATTTTTAATCTTTTTGTTTAATTATATTGCCGAAAACATATAGCATACCTTGTGGCGGATGTGTAGGTTTCCATTTGATAAACAAATGCATGTAAAACATATACTTGGTTTAATTGAGCTTCTATATAATTGAAAGCGAATGTATGTGCGTCTATTTGTCTGTGTTCACAAATAATAACCTCTCAAATGACGTCAATTTAGTCGAGTCAATGATGTTGGAATAGATCATTAAGTTAACAACATCCGGCGATGTCTATCATCTCGACCGCGACCGTCTAACATAGCGAACGCGATATCCTCGTTGATTAAAATAAAATTGTCTCTTACCAGAAAATAAGCACTCAATTTTAAGATCTTATTAGATTGCAAGCTGTTAATTTCGCAGTCAATCATGGAACACCACGTATATATAGTCATCCACAGACACATGTTTTGCCGTATCACGGTTCCTTAGCATGGCTAGACATTGTGAGTTATATATATATATATATATATATATATATATATATATATATATATATATATATATATATATATATATATATATATATATATAATTATTAATGACAATATGTGTATTAGCATATACTATCAGTGCCCTTTTACTTTGCAGTCTCCACAAAAGATTGAGCTCGATGATTGTCAATTAGTGACAACAGTGCAAATATAATGCAGGTTCATATTATATTCCAATAACCATGTTATTATTTTATTATCTTTATTTTTATTTTTCAGATTTCAAAAAAAAAAAAATATTTCTGTGAGATATATTTTTACGGTCCGTTTCATTTGTCTTGTGCCAAACAACATTATATGTTAATACTGTCTCTGCAACATTACAAAATCATCAGAAAAATTCACAAACAGTAAATAGTTATTGGATTAAAGTGCTTTGAAAAAACTTACACTATACAGTAGTTCATTTTTAGGTGAAACCAAACAAAAAAGCAAAGAAAAGAGCAAACTCACACGTGGGGGAACCAACTAATACGCCATTTTTTATATATATATATATATATATATATATATATATATATATATATATATATTCAAAGTTGTCGCAAGATGTAGCACTTTAAGTTCAGTTGACAACAAGCCGTCATCTGCGTAATGTATTTTTGTAGGCTAGACATCTGTTGTTTCCCACGTTGTGCATAAGAACCAATAGAGCATTCCTTACTCGACAGGGTGTCTGACATTTTTTAAAGTTGTTTCAGCTTTCGTAAGGCGGCTATCTTGGACGTTGGTGGTGAATAATCACCACTCCGACGCCAGCCTCTCTCGCTAACGTCCGCATTGCTTTGCTGAATCGTTCCGTACCGTTTTTAAGCTTATCGGCGAATGTTGCTGTGCGGACATGGTCAGAACGACTGCTATGATTCTTCGTGTTGCTCATATATATGTCGCAATTTTCCAGCTCACATATGACGGCCTTCAAGATATTCAAGGAGCACTGACCTATAACAAAGATTTCCGAATTTTTTTATCAAGTGCAGGTCATTCTCCGAAAAATCCCAGTAGTTTCACTAATAGCACACACACAGACACACACACAGACACACACACACACACATATATATATATATATATATATATATACCTATCCGTTGCACTTTACAGCTATTAAACACTTTAAATAATTATGAAATCAAAAAATATAAAAAATGATCAAATTTGTTTTGAACCCCTTGTATAGTTTTGTTTTTTTCCACCGATTGTCAAAAAATCGATAAATATATTTTAATCAAGAGTGTGGGCATGATAGTAATGGCTGCTTTCAATTCATTGGTAATTTTCTGATATTTCACAAATAAGAGTTAAAGATGTCAGTTATGTAACACTGCTTTTATGTCTGCAATGTTACTGCTGAATAGAATATATTGATGTTATCCAATCAAAACCTTTGTGACTAGCCAGGCAGACATTTATTTGCATCATTTATTTACTTACTCTTCTCTTACAAGTTTTTCTCTCTTTGGCCTTTGGTTCCTCCATCGAATACATTATATATTAAAACAAAAAAATTGTCAAATGTTTAGTATTATATAGCTTTTTTTCACAGTCTTTTATATGTTATATATATATATATATATATATATATATATATATATATAATAGTTGTAAAAATACTCGTAATTCGGGGTTTCGAATCGTATGACCAGTAGTGAATAGTTATACTCCTATGCTGATGAGTTCCGATTATAAAGGACGAAACGTATACGCACATACATAATAAACAAAACAAATATTATATATATATATATATATATATATAGCAGCAGAAAGACTCAACGTTGCTCGGAATTGAATGGATGATCATTACGATGTACTTTTTAACTCTGCTCATAAGACCATATTCATTTCTTTGATTTTACCCCCTCCTTCCCCCCCCCCCCCCCCACTAATATAGTTGGAAGAATCTGAATTAGTCTTATACATATAGTCTTAATTACATCAAAATCGGATATATGCATTTGGAATTCAAAGGATGGTCTGTCACAATGGATCACTTAGACGTGGGGCACGTAGGTATTTGGCACATAGAGGGTACGTAGAGATTCAGAACAACTTCCATTGTCTTCCTCTGAGTAATTCATACGTATGATATAAAGTTCATCAAAATAGTATATATTTGAAGTTTTAAATGATTACTGGCTTTCATAGATCCGGAGGAAGGAGAGCATCTACAGATTCAGGATCACTACCATTAATTTTCCCAGAAATGTTTATAAAAATAGTATATATTTGAAGTTATAAGGAGTTAATGCATTAGTATCCCCCTTAGAAGTGCATTTAGATATTCGGAGATATATCCATTGTCTTCCCCTATAAATTTTACATGAGAATGCATTTTTTAGATTTCATGTAGATTCTTTCTTTCTACAGATAACACACAAATATCACTTAAACATACATACACACAGATTTTTAGTTTTATGTATAAAGATATGTAGCGAAAGGTTCAAACTGACAGACAGATCCAGACGGACAGACAGTAGACGTTATACATAGTAGTGTAGCCTTTTTGTGCTTTTCTCGTTTATTTTATATGTAGTCGAACCGTGTAATCTGAACTGACATTCAAAAAAGTAGTATTATACAATAAATTTAATTTATATGTAATTTTTCCTCCTTTTTTCCTGTTTTCTGTTGTGGAAAATAGACTCAAAGACTGACAGCTTTTACATGAGACATTATCCAACATATAATTGTTGTACTGCACATCGGGCAACGCCGGGTAACGCGAATAAATATATTTAATTCATAATGTTTCTCAGTTTTCGTTTTTATTTTGAGTATTTTTTTATTTGGTTTTAAAAATTTGAAATCTTAATATTGATAAAATTATCAGAAAATATCTCGCGAGTCTGCGTGTGTTTGTTGCCTAAACGTTACGTTGATAAATATAGATTGGAATAGTTTTTATTCACTATTAATAGTTTAGTGAAGTAAAACATAAAATAATTTGAGTTACATTACTTATGGGCATGCTCGAGAGAGCTTCGCCATATGCTTGAAAACAAAAGCCCGCCATTCATAACGGTCTTGGACCAGTCTTTCAACTATCAGAAGTTGCATGCCAGTCACAACCCTTATCTGGCCGGCCCAACTCTTTGGTGGCCGTCCTTTTGATCTTTCATGAATTAAATTAAAAACTAAAATCAGTTAAAAGTTAAAAAGTTTTTTTTTTAATGCTATTTTCAAAAAATGTGAACATAACTGTATTTTTAATTATCCTTTTGTGAGCCCTTTACAAATGTCTTCACCGCGGGCAACGCTGGGTTAATACGACTAACGAATACGAATATTGAAAGCATCTGCTAAATTAAAACTAAGTCATTTTTTATTTAATTCATGTGATTTTGTTTCTGTTGTCTTTTGCTTTGTATATTTTGGTTTCTTTATTTGTTTTTAAGAGGGAGGGGGAAACGATATCCGGGGATGGGGAGGGGGGGGAATGGCGTACTCTTCGATTTATTTTATGTTTACCGAACGTCGTGTGGCTGTTTGTCCCGGCGTTCTGCCAATATAATGATTGCTTCCTTGCGAGGCGATTTCGATTACTCTGTCACGGTGTTCACATCTGCCTGTCTCAATACCAATATAACCTTTACTCCGATTGTCCTCTTCAAATATTTCTGTGTGTTACCGGGGAAAAAAGATGTTTAACCCTCGTATCATCGTTTTCGAGAGTTGACTTGACACCGAGGAGCAAACAAAACTGCTGTTTTATATTGTACAATAGGCTCAAATTCAACATAAATTATTACATTATTGAGGATTCACTTCTCTGTGCATATATCTAAATAAACAATACGAACACACGTGTTATAAGAGAAAAGACCTGAGTGCTCAATACCTTGTGAAAGAACGTATATATATATATATATATATATATATATATATATATATATATATATATATATATATATTCCATTGACACTATATATTAGCATGATCTTGCATCGATACTTTCGGGTTAGCTAAAATACTGGAAACTCAGCCCGCATAGCGAAAAGCTACCAAATGTAACCGATTGTTCGGTCAATGTAGTAAACGCTGTGTGACTGTTTGTCCCGGCGTTCTGCCAATATAATGATATCGTGATAGTGTGAAATACTATCTATAGATACTTAAAATAATATATATATATATATATATATATATATATATATATATATATATATATATATATATATATTCATTTCATCATTAAACTCATTTTTATCTTCTGTATTTAATATATCCTGGAAGCTTCATAACATTTGATTCGTTAAAAGCTAAATTTTGTATCAATTGATCTCCTGTGGACATCTTGAATTGTTTTGATCCCTTAATGTTAACTCTTCCTTAAATACACACACACACACATATATATATATATATATATATATATATATATATATATATATATATATATATATATATAAAGTAATCCAACAAAAGATATAAGCGTCAACTAATATCTTATAATTAGTGAAACATCCGGATAAAAACTGAAGCTCAATATACTGGATAGAGCATCAATATTATAATATAAAATGAAGTAATAAAATAAGGTGTCAATCAAATTTTATTAGAATTCAAAGTTCAAGCAAAGTATCCTTAAGTCCTTAGCTCATGAGTTTTCAAAGATAATTCTTCTCTTCAGAGGACCATTACCGCAGTTATATTACTACAGGTAAATTACGCTTCGAAAATAAATAAAATTATATACACAAATACACAAAAATACATAACATCAAAACATATCAACCAAAAAACATACTTTTTGTTTAATCCATATAGTCCATCCAGGTCATACATATTGAGAAGCATAATCAGGAAAGACAATTACTCCAAGTTACAAACAGCAGTCCAAATACGTGTAATTGAAGGTGCCGACAAAGTTATCCAGTCCCGAAATGTGTCAATATTCAATGTTAATGATAAATAAATCAAATAATATAGAAAGTCCAATCAAAGTTCCAAAATCCCGAAATGTGCAACCCAAGTCAAATCAAAGTTCGTTGTTTAATTAGAAAACCCGTTAAATCCGAATTGAGCAAAAAAAGACTGAATCCCAATCTTATCTTGCTAGCAGAACGAAAAATAAGTAATCTTCTCTCACCAGCGATACAACCAGACATGATAAATCCTTAAAGAGCAGGAGGCGATATTAAATTGTCTACATCTCTGAATGATTTTAATATAACTGAAATTATGTCTGTGTTACATCCTGTTTAAGCCCATTTGATGGACTCTCAAGAGAGCAACATACATCCCCGCCATCCAACCCACCCACATTAGATTTTCCCTGTCTGGGTCAAGTGAGAATATTCTATGTCAAAGGGGAAAGGGGTTAAGAAGTTAAAAGAGAATATAGGTCAGATCATGCAATCACGTTCACATCCAAGACTATTGCTTAAAGTCTAGCTTACAGTAAAACCCGATTTCACAAATCTAGCCCTATCAAATAATCTAGAATATTTATGAAATTAAAAATTACGAAGTCATCAAACTCCAATAATTTTATAGTTTAATTTAAGATTTAATTTTATCAGGTTAGGAATTTTTAAATAAGATTCAATCCTATCAGCCAAGGAATTCCAATTCAAGGTTTAACTGTCCCCAATCAAAAAGTTTAACTTGCCTTAAGGTTTAATTTTTCCTAATAAAGATTTAATTTTCCCAATTACGAAGTTATCAAAATAATTAGAATTTAATAATTTAATAGTTTAATTTAAGATTTAATGTTATCAGATTAGGAAGTTTAAATCAAGGTTTAGTTTGCCCAATCAAGAAGTTTAATCTAAATTAGGGTTTAATTTTTCTTAATTAAGAAGTTGTAAATATTTTTAAGGTTTAATTTTTCCTAATTAAGAGGTTGTAAAGATATTGTAAAGATATTTAGAAACTGAAAATTTAGGTGTATAAACTTTTACAACCTCAGATTCTAAATCCTTTAGGCAAAGAAGATTAAAAAGGACCCATCTCGAAAACTGGACACCCCCGGTTTCATTGCTCGCCCAAATAACTACGGCAAGACTGGTGGTGGTTTCCATATTGCATATTTGAATTTCCTTCCATGTCGACATTTGGAGACTAATTCATTTCTAGAATTTATCAGATTTAAATGTTTAGGTGCAGTAGCTATCATTACGGCTTCAGAATTGTATAGACCACAAGATCTGGATCCTGTAAGTTATGAAAATATATTTATGATAATTAAGCTACACAAAGGCTTTCGCGTTTCATCCCCTTTGTCGGGCTCTCTTTCCTCCTCTTTCCCTCTCTTTCTCTCTCTCTCCCTTTACATATATATATATATATATATATATATATATATATGTGTGTGTGAGTGTGTGTGTGTGTGTATGTGTGTATTAGACAGGTTCATTTTATATTCCAATAACCATTATTTTATTTTCTAGTTTTATTTTTTCATATTTTCAAAAAACATAATATTACTGTGATACGTATATGTACGACTCGTTTCTCTGGAGGTGAGCCAACCAACATTATTATATAAATATCGGCTCTGCTACACCTCAAGATCATCACAAAAATCCACAAAGAAGAAAAATTTTCAAATTGAAAAGTTTCGAAAGATATATATATATATATATATATATATATATATATATATATATATATATATATATTAATTATGGCAATATATGTATTAGCATATACTATTACTGCCTTTTAATTAGCAGTTCCTTTAAAAGATTTAACTTGATGATTGTCAATCAGTAACAACAGAGCATGTATAAGTCAGAGTCATTTTATATTCCAATTACCATATTTTTTCAATTTTTTTTCTCCACATTTCCAAAAACATAACATGTTTGTGAGTTGTATTTTTTACGGTCTGTTTCTTTTGCCGTGAACCAAACAACATTTTTATGTCAATATCGTCTCTGCAATACTAAAAAATCATCAGAAAAATCCACAAAGAATAAAAAGGGGTTGGATAGAAATATTTTTTACTATTTGCTGTCTCTTATTCTTACTTTTATTGTTTGCTGATACTTATTTTTATTTTTCTTACCCATCTCTGTTACTTGTTCCCTTGACGTTTTGTTGCTACTTGTTGTATTTTTATTGCTCTTTACTGACACATTTTTCGCTTACCTTTTCTGATATTATTAAAACTTTCTTTGTTCCTTATCCCTTTTTTTCTTCTCATTTTCTTCTACATCTGATAGTTTGTTTTCTTTCTTACCCTCGCTTACTTCTTATCTTTCGTTTCATCTTTGCTACTACTTTATCTATTTATCTTAGCCGTCATCCCTATACTGATAACTGCAAAGATGACGAGAACGACATCTGATTCCATATTCAATTTCCGCGAACGCCATTGCTATTATTTGAACATGTGAATAATGTCCTCTTCCGCGGGCAATACATATTGAACTCGCAATCACTTTTGTTCAATTCGATGAGTACAAAGACCGAGTTTGCCGTTCGTTTCCCACCTAAACAGACATCAGTTGAGCCACTCAGCCAATATCGATCTAGTTATTCTTTCCTACACCTTCTTTATTCACATTACCTGCTCTTTCTACCGATGATTTTAACAAACACACTAACACATAAATACAAATCTGTCCAATTATTAAGGCAATGCTCATCTATAAGTAACCGAAGGTCGTCGATCTGTATTGAACTGATCACTACACGACCTATATTTAAAGAGTGTATTCTGAGAGGTTAGACTGATTGGTCATTTTCTTTGTTCAAATCTGATCACGTCAACCTTAATTTTGTATCGTTGATAAGATTATGCACTAGTTGAAAGGACGATGTTTTGATAAGTTGAGTAGATTTTACCGAATGGCATGTCTAAAAGCAAGCAAAAATAAAACAGTGCAAATATGAATACTTCTTCGGTTCAATGCTGTACGACAGAATTGTAATAAGGAAGATATAGAGAAGTTCATTGCTCAGAGATCAGCTTTATAAATCTTAATTTTGATCCCTGATGTTAAATGGAAAGGACTTATGTTTTTGTCACTGTTCTTTTATTCATCATTCCGTTATCTCCTGATTTTCTAATAGTTCGTTCATTTGCTTTTCACAGAATCTTATGTAATGTTATATCACCATGGACATAGGAAACTGAGTGAATGAGAATTGGGAGGAATACTCTAGGTTGTCTTCCGAAGTCCTACAATACAACATGAATGTCCACAAAATAGCAATTCTCTGCGACTATGTACAATTTACTTTATAAGCTTTTTCTCAAATTCTATTAAAAGTTTGAATAATAGTTATTTGCATGAAAAAAGTACTGATCACCCCAGAGAAACCCTAGAATTGTACATTTTCACAAACATTATTTGTTTTTACCCAAAGATCAATAAACGTCGTGATTAATGATTGTCTACCTTAGTCAACTACAGAGTAACACCAATAAGAAAAACCACCTATGGAATCGTTAATAAAAATTTACAATCCTTTCTGTAATCGAACCATATTTGGCACAAAGTAACTTCAGCCTATGGCGGACTTATCTACTAGGTGCCAGTCATTAGTTTCAAACACTCTTAATTCCATCTCCCTTAAACGATAAGCACACCTGGATACAATACAATAATTGTCACTATCTATGATACACTTTTCTTCTGGCACTGCCCTGGTTTTGACTATGATAGCCCCTTTAAGTTGAAGAATAGTCTGGGGATTATCTTGATGGTTTTGTCACCTTGAAGGGCCGATAATTATTTAGACAACACAGTGGTATATTTACTAAAGTTTATTTACAGAAGTACAGAATAGCATATTACAGAAAGTCTGCGTCCGATACTGAGGCTATAACTGCTATCAACTCTGGATTCTCTAGATTCTCTGGATCCATAGTCTCTTGAAGAGTCCATTTACACCAAAAATAGGGTAGATAAACATCGCACAATGATAGATGATGATTATCTTTAAGATAACTCCAGGGAGATTACAATATGTGGGTTTATGGTCCGGTAAGTCCTAATCCAGTTGAGAATATCACCTGTCACTGATGAGACGATGACGAAAGTGTCATCGCATATCATTTAAAAGCAATAAAACAAAGACTGCTGGACATTCATGATTGAAACTTGATGGGCAAGTGAGGCATAAACTGGAATATATTTGTACCTGTTAGGACAACTAACGAAAAACGGAATTATATCCCTTGAACCATTTCGGGAGTTAAGAGTTATCGCCCTTGAAATTGTAGGCTGCTCAGAGAGAAAGATAAACAAAGATCACGGAATCAGACGGTGAATATAACATTCGCGCCCAGCGGCAAATTAACTCATTAATTCATTCTGTGTTCAATTTTAATAAATCTGTTAAGCGTTTCTCTTGATAGTTCATCTATTTATTTACAAGTTATTATTTATTATAACCTAAATTACGAGGTTATAATATTTGGCGACGGAGGATTAGATAAACTTACATTTTTCAAAAACAAAAAAAATGGAATGTACGATACAACAATTGCTACAACAACAATTACGTTTGATGGAGTTATTTTCAGAGAGATTTTCCACACCTACATCGTCGATTTCAGAAAACAAATCTTAGGACGGCTACAGATTCAGTTTGTTACGACCCACTGGAAAATTCGACGTTTGAGACATGGTTTGCACGTTTCGAGGACATTTTTCGAGTGGATTTACAGGATCAAGCTGACGACTGGAAGGTAAGACTTCTGTTACGGAAGCTTGGGACGTCGGAGCATTATCGGTATGCAAATTACATATTACCAAAGCATTCTCGTGACTGCAGTTTCAGCAGCACAGTCGAAACCCTCAGTCAGATTTCTGGTATATTCAGCTAGCCGATTACAACGGTTGGCAATCATTCTACTGGAGGTACGATTTCGTTATACAGTACCGCTGGACAACAGAATTCGGTCAAGCTTATGCCTTGTCACGACTCGTTAGTGCACAATCAGTTACAGATGACGACACTGTCATCGCTGCCATCAACATTGAGGACGATTTTCAACGAACGCTCACAGATTGTATCCGGACAATTCCAGTGACAAGGAATGATATGAAGCGAGAATCACAACAAGATCCAACGATACAAAAAGTGTGCAGATTTCTTCAACATACATGGCCTCCTAACCTCACGGAAGACTTCCAACAGTTCAAGCGGCGCAGTGGCTCTCTTTCTGTCATTGATAGTTGTTTGATGTTTGCAGATCGTGTTGCTATTACTACTAAACTCAGACAAGCAGTCCTTACGCAACTACATTCGGGCCATCCAGGCATTAACCGAATTAAATCACTAGACTGCAGTGTGGTCTATTGGCCTAACATAGACACAGATATTGAGCATACTGTTAAACGTTGTATCCAGTGTATGGAAGCGCAGAAGAATCCACCTCAGATTGTTGATTATCGCTGGACATAGCCAGAGCGACCATGGTCCAGAATACACATAGACTTTCCTGGCCCTATCAATGGCCTTAGTTTTCTGGTGGTTGTGGATGCCCATTCCAAATGGCCAGAAGTTTTTCCAATGCAACAGACTGACACTCAGTCTATGGTAACAGTACTTAGGCGGCTATTTAGTCAACACGGCTTACCCGAGATATTAGTCTCAGACAACGGAACACAATTTACGTCTGAGTCATTCCAACTATTCTGCAAATCGTATTGCATAACACACGTTCGGCCGCCACCGTATCATCCTCAATCCGACAGACAAGCTGAAGGATTTGTAGACACATTAAAAAGGGCACTACTAATAGCAAGCGGGGAGCGAACAACAGAGGAAATACTACATGCTTTCCTCCTTTCATATAGAATAACACCAAATTGAGCTGTGAAGAATGGTCTATCACCAGCAGAGGCACTCATGGGACGAAAACTTCGTACCACACTGGACGCTTACGTCCCCAGTCACAAAGGCAACAACCAAGCCCTAACAAAACAAAAGCTTTTTCAGTTGGCACACCAGTGTTTGCTCAGAATTACAGACCTGGCCGGCCAAACTGGGTACCAGGCATCATCCGCAAAATAAATGGGCAATTCCTGTATGATGTTCAAGTCGGGAGTCAATTCTGGGCACGGCACAAAAACTAGTTGCGTCTCAGATACTCTGTAGACAACTTAGTGGACAACAGAACAACCATTCCGTTTGATTTGTTAATGAACACATTTGAACTGTCATCTCCATCACCTCCCATGCAGACAAATACAAATGAGAATTATCAAAGACCTCACAGGAGTTGGCCAAAGCGCAGTCGCACTAGAGTAAAGCACCTCCAAGTTGACCCCATGTGCGCTCCATACAGTTAAAGACTAAAACGGGGAGATGTTAGGACAACTAACGAAAAACGGAATTATCTCCCATGAACCATTTCGGGAGTTAAGAGTTATCGCCCTTGAAATTGTAGGCTGCTCAGAGATAAAGATAAAGATAACAATCGCGCCCAGCGGCAAATTAACTCATTAATTCATTCTGTGTTCAGTTTTAATAAATCTGTTAAACGTTTCTCTTGATAGTTCATCCATTTATTTACAAGTTATTATTTATTATAACCTATATTACGAGGTTATAAAAGTACCAAATATGATTGAATTAAAAATGGGTTGTGAATATAATTAATGATTCCACAGCTGTCATTTTTTGGTCATCCTATAATAATAATCGCAAGGTTTGTGCGTCACGCATTTAATAATCATTTCGTTTCTGAGTACAGATAGCACATCCCTGAAATTGTTAAGAAATGCATGGTTTTACAAAATTGATATCATTTCGAAATCGTATTACCTTGCTGATTCACCTGACCGTGCGTAGATAAAGTTAAATGTTATATTTCATGTTTGTTTATTTTTTAATATAGAAATAGAAAATTAGTACTATAGTCAATCAAATGTCCTTTTTCAAAACCAATATGCAAATATCAGGAAGTTTCATCCGATGTCCTACTGGCTTAACAGACCGTTTCCACGAATAGTGGCGATAAAGGCGCGCTCATGAAGCCAAGTAAATTCATGATGGTCACCGGCGTGGCACGTAATTAACAGACCAAGGCTGTCGAAGAGGTAACGCATGGCGGGACTTATCGCTTCACTCATCCCCACTGCGATCGGTTGGAGCACAAATATGTTGAGAAGAACGATTGCTAACCGTCCTCTTCTGACGCTGCTGCATGTCCAGGGTTTGTTGTCAATTCAGTTACTGATGAGGGCGTAAAACTTTCGTCAAAAGTCGCATCCCATATAAGCGACTTGCCGTTGGCAAAGTTTCACTGATTTGTTTGTTGTTTTGTTTTTGCTTTACTAGATGTTTGAATGCAATTGACATAAAGAAAAATTAGTTTTCTGCGTGAGAGTTATCGTCGAACACAGTCGAACGGTGTGCAGATTTGGGCATCGCATAAAAAGTATCTTTACAGGGTAAAACCGGTCTGGACAGCCGCCAGCAGTGACTTGGCGTGTGACGTATTTCACGCTGTGCACACATTGAAAACTTATTAAATAATTCAGATAATCCATTTATCTTTATTTTCTAATACAAATGACGTAATTAATACGAATCACTAAAAGTAAAAGAGAAGAGGGAGAAAGGGGAAGGTAGAAGAGAGGAGAGAAACACCATGAAAGATAAGTGGAAGAGAGAAATAATAAATACGGCTCAACATTATATATATATATAAATATATATATATATATATATATATATATATATATATATGTATATATATATATATAATTATATATATGAGAGAGAGAGAGATGCTTGTCTAGCCGCACTGAAGAGCTGCGATGCAGCGAAACAGTAGGGCTATGGATTACTATATACATATATGTATATATATTTATATTGTTAAAATTTCGCAAAAATCAGAGGCATCTGAATTTTCACGAAACGATGCCCCCAACTTTTTACCATGTTTTTCAAAAAAATAAATAAAACTAGCTTTAACTCCCATTACTACGTCTATAGCCTAGCAGCTGTCTTCAAAGATGTATGATAGTACATTAATTAGTTTAGATGTGAATCATGCACATATAAATATTGAAACATATACACCTATCTAACTTTATATATATATGTGGTGTGGTGGAGTTATCTACAGGTCTGCGTGATGCGTCTAGTGCAACAGTGGAGCGTACTTGTAGTTTCATGTGCTTCCTACTCTTACTCTTTGCTTAGCAGCCAGATAGCCCACTAGCTGAGCGAAAAGGGATTCTTAAATATGTACAACTAAAGAAAAGACAGAATTATTTGCCTAAAGGGATCGTAGTATTTACGTCCTGTCAGTGTCGCTTTTATACATGTCTGTATAAATTGAAAAAATATCAGTATAAATATCTCTATCGACTATTCAGCATTATTATATAATCCCGTTTAAATTCTGTTGAGTTTTTACCTTGTGAATACATATTTACCTTGACTTCTGTATGTATATATATATATATATATATATATATATATATATATATATATATATATATATATGTATGTAAAAATAAAAATGGATTAAAGAATACGCAATTGAACAACTAACAAATATAAACTCATATACTCTTGTATAGAATCGATCTAGCAGAAGGAAAGGAAATGTTATAGAAACCTTGTCTTTGGGCAATGGTGTTCTTACGACATAGGATCAGACAGGATTCTGTGAGACGTCGAAGTTTGGTATCATGACTATTTTTGATAGAAATTGCCTTATGGGTATTGAAGTGGTGGCCGGAAGAGATCATATGAGTGCATAGTGCATTTGAGGTATCACCCTTTTTTATGGCACGATTATGTTCATATATTCGTTTCTTTAACGGACGTTGTGTCTCGCCGAAATATATTTTTCCACTGTCGACGCAAGGAATAGTATAAATTCCAGCTGTAGTGGGAGATGAAAGGACTTTATTTTTGTTTTTATGCATTTGTAAAATGTTTTTGATGGTGAGTGAGGTAGCTTGGATAATTCTAAAACTATGTTGGGAAAGCGAAGAAAAGAGATGTGTGTTACGAGAGTTCGTAGGAAGGAAACATTCCTTAATATGGGTTGTGTAGTATTAGGAGATGTATTAGTATTTTTGATCTTTTTTAGATGTATTTGAAACGCTTTCTTTTTAGCGGAAAAAATGACATGTTTTGATATTTTAAAGTAGTGAGAGAGGATTCTATGTTATTATATTCCTGAGAGAGATAGTCAGGGCTGCAAATACGCAGAGCCCTGAGATAAAAACCGATTACCATGCTATTTTTATATAGTTATTATTATGTAAATAATAATGTAAGTAATCATTTTTGTTGGTTGGTTTGCGATGGACTTGGAATGAAAGGCTGTTATTGTTTTTGAGGATGAGAATGTCAAAGAAAGCTAAAGAATTGTTTTATTCACTTTCGAAAGTGAACTTAATGGAAGTACTGATAGTACCTAGTAGTGGTGATAGGATTTTTGCCAATGATTTAGCGATATTGTGGGAGACACTTCCAATACTGGAAATGATAGGACGTAGGGGCATATTATGTTTGTGGGTTTTAGGAAGACCGTAAAGTGTTGGTATGGTAGAATCGTATGAAATAAGGGAAGTCCATTCTTTAACTTGATTAGTAGAGATTTTGAAAAATTTGATAAATGTTTCGTTGTTTTTGTTGATGATTTTGAGATCAGTTGATTCGTTTGTTGACCTATCATTGAGTATATCCATGATTTTGTCGTCGTAATCACTTTTGTTGAGGATAACAACGCCACCTGTTTTATCAGCTGGGGATATAACAATGTTTGGTATGGCGGCTAAATTACGTAATGCTATAATGTATCTTTGGGGAAGGGTTCTTTCCTGAGGTGTGGTAGAGGCAGCGAAAGAGATACCTTGTAGAAATCCTTTGGTTAGGTCATTATCGGAATTCCTATAGTTGAGGAGTGTGCTTTGTGTAATATAGTTGTTTTGAATCCCGGTAGCGAATTTGAGACCGAAACTGAGTGCTTCAAACTCAGTAGAAGATAAATGGATGTTGCTGTGGTTTTGAACCATATCGGGTCGGCCTAGATGTTTCTATTCGCTGTGGGTTATAAGGTTCTGTAATTTGCGGTCAAGTTTAGTTAAATGGTTTTTATTAGAATTATCGACTGATTTTGTGAGATTGTTGTTTAAGTAAAAAGGAAGATGATGATAAGAAGTTCTCCAGATAATCAGGAAAGATGTGGTGAGTAGGTAATAAAGGTTTAGCGATAGATTTAGGGATGACCTTTTCTTCTATGCACCTTTGTAAAAAATGACTTCTGTTTTTGTGAGATTGAGCCGTGACTTTGGTCTTTTTGTATCGTCGCATTTTCTTTGTAAAATGTTGACTTATCCATTCCGACAGTATGAGAAAAAAGAAACAATGTTTCAGACACTATGTAAAAATAAAAATGGAATAAAGAATAAGCAATTCAACAACTAACAAAAATAAACTCAAAAACTCATGTTGTAAAGTTCTACCGAGATATTTCGGCCGTCAAGATACGGCCATTTTCGTTCGGTTAGTAAACTTTATTCCAAAACGGAAAAGTTTTCAAATTTATACAAAGAATGCGATTGGAAAAAATGTCACGTGCAGAGAACAACAAAAAGGGGGAATAGGGACGCGAGGAATGTTATGAAAAGAGAAAGAAAAAGAAGATGAAGAATAGGAAGAAGAAGAAAGAGAAACCAATCAACCAGTGTCTTTAGAACGTCAGTTGAAGAAGAAGAAAAAGAAGAAGAAAAAGCAAGAGCAAACGTAAGAAAGGGTAAACCGACCTTTGACTGTCGAAAGCTACTAAACAAGAAAAAGAGAGAGGGAGAAAAAATCAGTGCTTGGATATCGCCTGCTGATTGAAATCCAATTCGGATTGAGAACGTCAAAAGTCAACTAGGATTAGTAGTAATTTGAAGCAGTTAACGTCGGGGTTCGAAACAAGGGAGGAGGAGGAAGCAGGGGAGGAGGAGAATGAGGAAGGAGAGAAACAATGGTTAAAAGTTAGCCAGAGTCATACTCATTTAAATTCATCTCGTATAGAATCGATCTAGCAGAAGGAAAGGAAATGTTATAGAAACCTTGTCTTTGGGCAATGGTGTTCTTATAACATAGGATCAGACAGGATTCTGTGAGACGTCGAAGTTTGGTATCATGAATATGTTTGATAGAAATTGCCTTATGGGTATTGAAGTGGTGGCCGGAAGAGATCATATGAGTTCATAGTGCATTTGAGGTATCACCGTTTTTATGGCACGATTATGTTCATATATTCGTTTCTTTAACGGACGTTGTGTCTCGCCGAAATATATTTTTCCACAGTCGACGCAAGGAATAGTATATATTCCAGCTGTAGTGGGAGATGAAAGGACTTTATTTTTGTTTTTATGCATTTGTAAAATGTTTTTGATGGTGAGTGAGGTAGCTTGGATCATTCTAAAACTATGTTGGGAAAGCGAAGAAAAGAGATGTGTGTTACGAGAGTTAGTAGGAAGGAAACATTCCTTAATATGGGTTGTGTAGTATTAGGAGATGTATTAGTATTTTTGATCTTTTTTAGATGTATTTGAAACGCTTTCTTTTTAGCGGAAAGAATGACATGTTTTGATATTTTAAAGTAGTGAGAGAGGATTCTATTTTATTATATTCATGAGAGAGATGTTCAGGGCTGCAAATACGCAGAGCCCTGAGATAAAAACCGATTATCATGCTATTTTTATATGGTTATTATGATGTGAATAATAATGTAAGTAATCATTTTTGTTGGTTGGTTTGCGATGGACTTGAAATGAAAGGCTGTTATTGTTTTTGAGGATGAGAATGTCAAGGAAAGCTAAAGAATTGTTTTGTTCACTTTCAGAAGTGAACTTAATGGAAGGTTCAACTTTGTTGAGTGCTTGTTCTAATGTTTCTATTTTATGACTATCAGGTAGAAAGATTAAAATATCGTCAATATATCTGAAATAGGTGGCATTTTTAGGGATACGGTAAGAAAAATGGACCGATTTCGAGGAATTCTAAAAACAGGCACGCTAATACGGGACTTACATAGGTAAGCCGAATTTCTGTCTATAATAGTCATTGTTGTATTTAAAGAAAGTAAGAGAAGTTATGTTCCTAATGATATCTATAATGCTTTTGATTGGGAGAGAACAAGAGAAATTTATTTTGTTTAAGTGTTTGGAAAGTAGGTTGATGCATTTTTTTACGGGTATATTTGTGTATAAGGAAGTAATATCAAGACGTTACATAGTATGATTATGTAAAGTAATATCTTGTAATTTTTTGAGGAGATGACCTGAATTCGTTGTGTGCGTTACTGATAGTACCTAGTAGTGGTGATAGGATTTTTGCCAATGATTTAGCGATATTGTGGGAGACACTTCCAATACTGGAAATGATAGGACGTAGGGACATATTATGTTTGTGGGTTTTAGGAAGACCGTAAAGTGTTGGTATGGTAGAGTGGCATGAAATAAATGAAGTCCATTCTTTGGCTTGATTAGTAGAGATTTTGAAAAATTTGATAAATGTTTCGTTGTTTTTGTTGTTGATTTTTAGATTGGTGAATTCGTATGTTGACCTATCCTCACAAAATCAGTCGATTATGGTTGGTTTGCGATGGACTTGAAAGAATTAGGGTGTGGGTTTTTGGGGGTCATCCTAAGTTGGGAGCTGTGTAGCGAGATGTCTGTTTACATTAGTTTGTCAAGATTGAGTTTGAAATACTAATCTCATATGCGCCAAAACACTTCAATAAGACGCTCTGTCCATCAGTTTCTCGGTTTTTTGTTTTGTGATGCTTAACTTTTAAATAGAATTTTCATTGCGACACGCGTTGTTTGAGTGGTCGCATCGATGAGTATCCATTCCTGTCTTTTATTTACATTCTGCTCCTCGTGCGAATTTACGGCCATTTTTTAGGTAAGTATTTAATAGGCTTACATAAATAGCAATGATGAAGGTTGATGGGTTCACGATTAAACGGAAGAGTTCTCTAACAGCCAGGCAACCAGATTGAGATAGCACAATTGATAAATGATGTAGGTAAAAGGTGAGGGCAAAGGTCCGTATGATGCGGGAGTCATAGAAAAGCAATCCTTTTGCTTTTGTTTCTGAAGACCTACAACGAATCGACCCGAAACACCATCTGAACTTATTCACTATCCTTCAGCTGCCATGAAGATTGATCTAAACAGATTAGCGCTAATCTAAAGGACACCGAGATGAACTCGATCTGCATCGATTAACACCCCGCTTCCGGTTTCAGTCCGTACGATCTTTCTCCGACCATCTCTTTAATAATTTCTAGCGAAATAGAGTGGTAAGGAACAATATAGGATTGAATCAGCATCTCGGTTTTTGACAAGGAACAAGGTAACTTGAACCTAGTTAAGCTGCCACCGTAGTCGTCTGTCATAGGAAAGGAAAGAATAACAATTCAACTGTGCGCAATTCTCGCTTAGCAGAACAACACCCTCTCTCACCTCTCTACTTGTCCACTCACTCTCTCTCTCTCTCTCTCTCTCTCTCTCTCTCTCTATCTATCTATCTATCTATCTTGTTCTCTTGTACCTGCGTTTAGCGCTCTACCTAAAATAATTTTTTTTATCTCATTCCATTTCATGAACGCATCACACATTTTGAATTCTAACGACTATGATTCGTTCAGAAAAAGAACAAAAATATCATAGTAACGTCATAATGGCACCACTTTTTAAAAAAATTCTAACGACTGTTTCGTTTGAAAAAAAAAACGAAACATTTTTTCACGTTACAAATGCACAAAATAATTTCAAATACCGTACGTGTATTGTATTTCTGCAAATCAATTCTCTTGAGAAAGTCTTAGAATAAAGACAAAACGTTAATAAATATATAATTTTGTTTTTTCCTTTCTCATGTTCTCTCTCTCTCCCTCTCTATCTCTCTCTCTCTCTCTAATACTTTGTTCCCTATAGCTGAACCCCCACTCCCATAAGCCCTAAACATATAACTCTCTAATAATCTCCATATTGGCATAACCCTAAAACCCCACCATAGCTCATGAACAGACGCCGGATATCCTTTCTCTACCTTCCCAGATGGTCTGATATGTTTAAGCATTAATATAACTCTAAAGAACCTATATAAGTCCCTCATATGAACGAGAATAAAGGAACATAGAATTAGTAAACTCTTCTTCCTATAAATTAAAACCCACCAATTATAATTATTATTGAGAATATCATCATTATTTATTTATCATTATTATTATTATTATTATTATTATTATTATTATTATTATTATTATTATTATTATTATTATTATTATTATTATTATTATAACCAACTCCAAACTTCTCCTACCGTAGATGAAACAAATCAACTGACATACTGCCACTAATCCGAGAGGCGACTTGGATACCATGGTTCAATCCATTCTCCTATATATCTAGGATCTATATCTGGGACCTGTTCCTATGTTTAAGTATATAAATAGTGTGTTAATAGAAAACCGTATATAAGGCTAAACCCTCTTTAATAGTACAGTTTATCCAACGATTTATCCTGCATTATCATTATTATAGATATTATTACTATTATTGATAGCATTATCACTATTCGTATTATTGTTATTATTATCATTACTATTATTATTATTATTATTATTATTATTATTATTATTAATATGATTAGGATTGATACGATTATGTTCTTCAGCGTTACTACTCCAATTATTATTAATATTATTATCATTATCATTATTATCGTGATTCATTATCATTGTTGTTGTTGTTGTTCTTCTTCTTCTTCTTCTTCTTATTATTATTATTATTATTATTATTATTATTATTATTATTATTATTATTATTATTATTATTATTATTATTAATATTATTGCACTCCCTTATTGTCACGGTCATCCCCTTCTACCTCAAATTGTTTATGACTCAAACCATACCCCTTCCCTCCACTATCATTAATAAAAAAAAACAAAAGCGCTAACTGATAGCAAAATCAAGACCATTGCCAACTTACCTTTTAAGGACTATAACAAGTTACAATATAATAAATTAATTCCCCCCCTCTTTTTTTCTATAATATTGTCCGGTTTCGTCGATCCATAGAAGTACCTCAACAACCCCAAATATGCCTTTTGCATATTGCCAAATTTCTTTAAATAATTTACCAGTGAGCTAGGAATGTACTTCGACAGGGCTCTAAGTCTGTGAGCGTAATTCGATGTGTGTGTATGCGTGTATCTGAGTGCCTGTCCCCAGTTATAAGGAACTAATCCAACTAAAATCAGCCCCCCGGCACAACATCTAAAAGAAGGACCTAATGACTCTAGTCTATAAATAAACACCTTCACAAATATGAGTCATCTTATCTCAATGCCATAAAACTGTAATTTTATCTCACAACCCCACATTTCAACGAGAGTTTCAATCCAACACGTCTCTGTCCATTCCTTCTGTGGCACTATTTGATTAATTCTTAACGACTCCGGACCCAGACTGTCCACATTTAACTTCCACCCCTAACTTAATCTTAATAACTCAAAAATCACAAACGTCAAACACTCTCATTCTAGCTTTATAAGCAATAACAGTAACACTCCGTTGACTTCCACGGAAAAATATACTGTGAGCAAATATCTATGAATTGCCGTTTAGAAACTCCTTGATTACATACATAAAACTATGTAAAAGGGAATTCTAAGGATATAATGACTATATTTACTTCGATTTTCTCCTCATGATCGCCAGATGAAATTTATAACATTTTCTGATATAATTTACACTTCCTCATCTAATGTCATTCCAGTTTGATCTATTGGTTCGAACGCCAAATGGCTATAGGACCACGATGGGATATAGGCGATAATTATTTCCTCTAAAGCGCGTTCTCTCCTCCTTATGAACCAGTCGAATCAATAAGAAACTTTTTCTCCTCACTCTTATCTAATATGTACTCATGCGCTTGTCTGTACACTGATCGTAGTAAAGTCCCAACTATACTCCTATTCTATCCTATTCTATTACATCCCTTATTTCCTAGTCACCCTTGACCCCTCTCCTATAATAATTTTTTGAAGGTGTTTTCTCCCCCTAAAATTTACTGAGGTCCATACCTTCCCATCTGCTCTCCCTCCTCCCCTCCTACCCTACTCATTTTCTTTGCGGGATATTTTCTTTAAAAACCTCTAAAAAAGGAGCCTCGACAATATTCAACCTTTGTGTTCAAAACTTATTTATGCTTCTATCTTATTTTTATTTATAGTTCTAAGTTCTTATTAATTCATACTATTATTATCAGTCATTTCTTTTATATTTATCCTATATTTTCATTTTGTATTTCTAATTTTATTATCATATCCTTATTGTTACCTCTGTTTTTTATCTTTATTTTTATTTTTTTATTTTACCTTTATTATTTCTAATTTGACCTTTATTCTATATTATTAGTTAACTATTTTATTCTTTATTTTTATTTACTTATTTATAATTTTATTAATTTTATACATTTTTTATATATTTTATATATATATATATATGCACATATATATATATATATATATATATATATATATATATATATATATATATATATATATATATATATATATATATATATATACCTTTATATTTCTATTACTATACTTAATTTTATTTCTTATTTTATTTTACTTTTTTATTTTTTTTTTAAATCTTTTATTATTTTTCTATTTTATTTTATATTTTTTAAATTTTATTTTACTCTATTATACATCGTTTCTTTAGTGTGTAATTTTTATTATTATTATTTTTATTTTTTATATCATTTTTTTATATTTTTATTTTTTTAATATATTAATTTTTAATTTTTAATTTTTATTTTTAATTTTATTCTATATTTTATTTTTTATTTTATTTTTCATTTTTTATTTTTTATTTGTTATCCTTTTTATTTTATTTTTATTTTATATATTCTATTATTAATTTTTATATTTTATATTATATTTTATTTTACTCTTTATTTTTGCACTTATTTTTATTTTAATTTTTGATTTTATCTTTATAATTGTGATTATGTTTATAATGTTTTCTTATTATTATTATTATCAGTTTATCTTTATATATATATATCTCTTGTCAATAGATGTTCTTCTACAACGAGCTTGTTATTTTTCCTTGAATTTCTGTAACATGTGATACTAAAGGCGCAGATGAAGACGTTTTGGAGTGGCTTTGTTAATTTTTTACAGAAATAAAAAATAAAAAATAAAAAAATAATGTATTTCCAGAATGTTTTGGAAACGACCGTACGCCATACTAGACTTGTTCTAGTTTTTTGAACAATTGAAATGTTCTAATTCATTAAATCCTCTCATATATATATATATATATATATATATATATATATATATATATATATATATATATATATATATATATATATATGGTAAAAACAGGGCATATATAAAGAAGACAGGTTCATTTTATATTCCAATAACTATACTTTTTATTTCTACTTTTATCTTTTCACATTTTCAAAAGACATAACATTCCTGTGAGAAGTATATTTACGTTTCTCTGGAGGTGAGTCAACCAACATTATTATATCAATATCGGATCTGCTACACCTCAAGATTATCAGAAATAATCTACAAAGGAGAAAAGTTCTCGAATTGATGAGTCTTGAAAAAAACTACACTACACTGTGGGTCATTGTAGGCAAAAACCAAAAAAATAAACAAAGAAAATATTTCACACGATGAAAGAACTTCGTTAGGCCGCCATTTTGAATTTTTCCGTACAAGGTTAGGCTCTCAAAAGATACGCGGACATTCGAGAAATTTTAATTAAGTGATATTCCTTAATATAATTTATTTACAAAACGTTGTAATTCACTCGGTGGTAAGTTTAATAGCCTTAAATTACTTCATTTAACTTGCAAATGGCTATTTATCTTATTTGAATGCGAAAGTAAGTGCAGAGCTAATCACTTTTTATTAAGCAATTAGGAGTCAGTTAGACATATTTAGCCATCCATTCGATCAATGTTAATACTGTTATACTACGGTGTTTTTGGTGAAGGATGTATGGTATATATTTATAAAACCGTTTAAATAAACTTGAAGGTAAATTTATAAGTTAAGTTTAATGTCCTAAAATTACTTCATTTAACTCGCAAGTGCCTATTTATTTTATTTGAATGTGAAACTATGTGCAGAGCTAATCTCTTTTAAATTAACCAGTTAGGAGTCAGTAAGACATATTTAGTTACCCATTTGAGTAATGTTCATATTGTTATATTACAGTGTTTTGGTGAAGGATGTTTATGCCTGCTACCAATGGTGTGATAAGATACAATAAACAGTCCCTACTGAGTACCACTGTTGAAGGCCCCTATCTTCTCTTCCCCCATTTCCACACGGAGACATAGTTGATTATATACCCCTACCAACACCCTTATTCTTTCTTGCCAAATAGAAATATCGCCAGAGTTTAAACTAAATCATCACAATAAGTTACGAAACAATATATTAGGATTTTAATTTTTAAATATACCTTTAGATTATTGATTTTTCCCTCAATTTAATCATGTTTGCAATTTAACCATACTGTATCGAATAATACACTCCGTCAGGTTCTAACGATGAAATAAATTATGATGTAAATAGCGGAGATGTTGGTTTCAGTTTTATCTTATTAACTTTATTTTGCTCTGTATTGCATTCAGCTCTCTTACTCAAGATGTCCTACCGGAATGAATCTATCATTCACGGATTTAACACACACACACTATATATATATATATATATATATATATATAGAGAGAGAGAGAGAGAGAGAGAGAGAGAGAGAGAGGGGGAGAGAAAGAGAGAGAGAAAAATGTATATAACACAATAGGTTAGCAAATGGTCAATCTTCAACAAAATACTAGATATAATATCCGGAACGTTTTTTGTTGTTATTTTTTCAGGGAAGTGGTGTCTCATCAACTCTGCTGGGAAGCCATGAGATGAAATACTGTTTTGTCTTTAAATTTCCGAAACAGTTTTCACGATAAAATAACAAATGATCCTTTAAACAAACTTAAGACCAGCCTACATTATTTGAGGCAAACTAATGTAATGATTGCAAATAATTGATTGACTTACAAGTAAAGTAGTTTTCCAACGAAGGACTGAAAGTGTTTTTTTTGTTGTTTTTTTACCATATAGTTATAATGGTTGAAAAACTTCCAAGACTAAATATATATATATATATATATATATATATATATATATATATATATATATATATATATATTCTCGAAATGTGGGCAGAACGAACACACATATCCAATGCAATGGCTAAATCGTAGGAAAATGACCGCCAGTCTGTAGTGAAATGTACTCATGCACATTTTAGTAAATATTCTTTCTTACTTATATATGCTTCATATAAATCCACAAAGATACAAATCAATACATTTACACACATACATATAAATATATTTATATCAACACACATACAAATACGTACATACATCTACATTTGCATAGATACATGTATGTGTGTGTACACATATTCTTATTCAAACCATAGTAAACCGCGCTAATAGACATAACTTGATTTTTTTCTTACACCACCATTCCATTTCGGATAATATGAGAAAAAACACTTTTAACTTTGATAAGTGAGTTATATCTCTAAGATGACATACAGTTTATATATTTTAACAACAAAAATATAACACACATTGTTTAAGATTTTCTACATTGAAATATATTGTTTCTTTTATTTGATTCGTTTGACTTATAGATGTTGCTCTAAGAAATTGTATTTCGTTTGTTTTGTTTTCATATTTGAAAAAAACGGTGTACTTCTACCTTTATGTTAATCCCATGGAAAATTCTGGTTAATTTCTCTGTTCCAATTTTTTTTTACTAAAAGTAATTCTGGCATAATCCAATCCCAGCAACAGTAATATTGTTCATTCTACGGTCATTATTGTTGTGATGTTTTTGGATTGCTAGTGCTATGTCTATAACTATTATTTTTTTATCATCGCTCAATATTCTATTTTAGATTCACAGATAAACATTAGCGATTCGATATGTATTACTTGAACTGAATGGAAAAATATAAATGAAGTGTAGCACAAACAGAAAAGTGTCTTTGACCATTATCGCAGTGGCGCAATATATTGCAGTGTCGCAGTGCGTTTTTTTGGCCAGATGTTTGATAGGTGAGTCATATCTCTAAAAGCTGATCTAAGATGAAGTAAATGTTATATATTTTAACAACAAAAATATAACACACATTGTTTAAGATATGATCTGAGTCTGAGGTTTATCATAGCTGGTGATAAGAGAAGTATTATAGGGCTTTCGATGCATTTGCGACGTGAGAGACACAGAGAGAGAGATTATTCGGTCTTGAGGAGGGTGCAGGTTTTAAAATCAAAATTGTGTATAAGGAGAGAATCATCTATTTCAATTGTGGCAAAGTGAGGATCCTGTGGTGAAAGGAGAAAAGTCTTCTTTTTTTAGACGTATTAAAAGTAACCAACCACCCTTTTCCCGATGGCAGGTCATGCTTCAGTACAAAAAGGAGAGAATCAGAAATATCTTGATCATTAATGTTTGTCTAAGTGTTGCCATAGATTGTTGTGTTGTTTCCATAAATTACAACGAATAAGTTTAAAATGTTATTTCGGAGATTATTGATCTAGATCAGGACGTTGGTTTGACCCCTAATGGATACTTGAGGCACGACATCGTTGATACTATGTGATTAAACGACTACTTTAATACCCCTATTAGAGAGAATGACTTTAATTTGATGGTTGAGAAGACATTTCCAGATATTCCATGGCGAGGAAGCTTGTGAGGTAAAGCTTTACATCAAACCCTATCAAAGGCCTTTTATAGGTCAAGAGTTATTTCTTTAGAACCAAAGCCCCTTCAATAGATTCACTGATCTTGTGTGATATTACACACAACACATAGCTGTTGATCTTGTAAGTCTTGATCAACATTGCGTGTCACTGAGTAGATTGTTTTTGTTGAGCTAATTAATAACTTCTAGATTTATCACAGATTAAAACAACTTACTTATGACACACATTGGTATGTACTGAGATGCAGACTGACAAAGTTTATCAATGTGATGGGAAGCATTTCTATTCTGAGCAACGATTGAAAGAATAGAAGCTAGTTCCGGCACAGCTATGATTGGTATATTGTTCTGACCAGTTCCCTTGCTGGCATTGAGGCTCTTGCTGTGTTTGGCAAGATATATTGATGTCAGTTAGATGTTAGTTAGAGTGTTTACGATCATAGGGATAATTCAGGAGGTAGGCGGCCTTGATTGCAAAGAGTAGAATTTGATACAAAATTATCCTTCAATTAGAATAGTAGTTATTTTCCTTGGTGATGTAGATTTTTCGGTGATTAGTCAAACATTTTTCATAATATAGATTTCTGGTTCGAACTAAGTAATTTTTTAATATATGGTAGCGAAGTGCGTCATATGATTCCAATGACATGTTACAACAATAACAAATGAAACTTGTCTAGTGATAAACAATTTCGATTTGTCAGCCAAAATTCTATTTGGTTTTCATTTGGAAAATACGACAAGGTGACTTAAGAAAGAGAGATAAAAGCGACAAGAGGGAAATTAATATGACCGTACATAGATAGATATGTCTAAGATAGGTATTGATAGATTGGGCTGGATTAATCTATTGCTCGATAGAATAGACTAGCCAGGGACTGATGGTTAGATGGCTCTTGGCTGAGCTGGCTGTATGGATGGATGGACAGATCTATTAATGCCTTTGTGTGTTTTACATAATTTTGCTGCCCCTTTCATCTTCGTTTCGAGGCTGTGCAAATCGGTTTCAGGGTGAATAATCTCGGAAATATAATCAATAATTTGGTCAAAGTTGAGCGCATTTATCAATGTTTGTGATAACAAGGGGAGTACAAAAGCAAACGCTGACGTAAGATAAGCAATATCGATTGATGATGAAAGCTTTTCGGTTTTCGGTTTTTTTTTCTTTAAGTTTGTTCTTTATACTTATATAAGTTTTAATGGAATTTCACTTCTTCACTTCTTCGCTCTTTCATCTGTAGCTGTCTTTATTTTTCAACCTCTTCCATTGTCTTTCCCAACTCTCTCTCTCTCTCGATTCTCTATCCTCCCCCTTTCTTTCTTTTTCTCTCTCCTTTTTTAAAAATCTTACTTCCCATTAAATACTGTTACTTTACATCACTATCATTTTCCTAACCCTAACACAAACATCTTCACATTTTATGTATATATATATATATATATATATATATATATATATATATATATATATATATATATATATATATATATATTTCCCTTGTTGTGCTCCTTTGTATGTTTCATACAATTGCTTTATAATAGTAATTACTATATCCTTACCCTCGAATTGCTCTATAACTCTAGTTGTGATGCTATGTATTAACTTCGAACTTAGTGTCTTTTCCCTGTACTGATAAATTGATATCAATAAAGAAATCCACATCTTCTCAGAAACGATCGTACACAGATTTGTCGTTTATGTTGAATTATTGGATCGTAAGTAAATAGATAAGTAGCTATAAGGCCTATTTCGACAACGTTCGTAGAATCTTTAGTCAGTCTTCTAAGATATGCCGCCCTTCGCATAGATAAAACTTAAATTCCCTTCTTGGATGTGGTAATGTCACGTGGCCTAATGGTTACGGAGGCTAGATTATCAGCGAAAGCTTGAAACCTTAACATATGTAGGCAAACATAATTTAATATTATATATATATATATATATATATATATATATATATATATATCATTATAAGACTCAGTAATGAAGCTACATAAGGCTATACCACCTGACGCTAGGTTTGACCTCCATCTAACGTCTTTAGCCCATCGGCTATCAAACGGAAGACAAATATGCCCATTTAAGATTCTATACCGTGTTCATACTTCGCAATATTTTTTTAACTCAGAAGCTTTTCATATTTTTCCTACATTTGAAAGAAGCAATTAAATAGTTTTATACAAAATATGTTATTCATTTATCCACGTACGCATATGCTGCGTTGTGATAAGAATTATCAGTGTAGCTAGATAAATCTATATCTAAGGTCGCTGGGTTTGAACGCCGGACTAAAGTCACCTTTGACTTCCATCCAACGTCTTTGCCCTTATCCGCTACTGAAATAATCTTACGAAATGGAAGGTAAATATATACCTATTAATATTCTATAGAGTGTTCATACTTTCTGGTAAGGGGAGACAAACTACGCATTTTTTTAATTCAGAGGCTTTTCGTATTTAGCATACAAGGTGTTTGTAGGAAGCAATTAAATATTTTTATAATAACTATTTTTTGATCCACATAAATATATGTTTCATATATATATATGTATATATATTTATGTATATATATATGTGTGTGTGTGTGTGTATATTACTGTCATTTAATATATTTAAATTATTTCTAAATCTTCACTTTTTCTGAAGACGTTCGCTAACACGAACGAAACCGGTCAAATCTCTTGTTTTTTATTTTCTCCTGCACTTTAACCTGTTTTCCGTTGGTCATTTTTCACACATTTTATCTTCCACGGCGTTTCATTTTCATGACTTATCGTGTACCTAACCTTATATATATATATATATATATATATATATATATATATATATATATATATATATATACATATTCTTTGTAATATAGTAGGAAAATCCCAGCATAGTGCTAGATTAATTAAGTATTAAAGTTAAAAATTCAAAATTAAAAGCGTAATATTTATTTATTTTGGTACAGCAAAATTAGTACACATTCGTACCGTCGGTTTCAAGCGCAAAAGGATTTAGCCATCCGGCTCTCTTCAGTTCTCAAGATAGCCGGATGGCTAAGTCTTTCTGTGTTTGAAACCGACGGTACGAATGTTGTACTAATTTTCTGTACCAAAATATCTATCTATATATATATATATATCTATATATATATATATATATATATATATATATATATATATATATATATATATATATATATTGTTTCATTTTACTTCAATCGAATTTCTCAGAGGCTAGATCTTCATAGGAGATACATAGATATTCAAATATTCCATTAAAGTACTCCTTTACCTGTCAAACGTTGAGATAGTAAAGAAGTGAAGAACATTAATTTTCTCTCTCCCCAATTGACCAGTAGACTATGTTATAGTATATATTTCTTGTGGTCTCTTGTATCTTACTGGATGTCAGGACAAGCATTTATCTCGTCTGGTGGAGTATCTAGCTAAGTGCTGTTACTTGAGGTAGCATTAATTGGAGATGGTGCACCTTTCCTCGTATGAGCCAGTGTATAACTGCGTCGATGGAATCTTATTTGGGCTTCGAATACTATGTTATTTTGAATATTTGGTCAGGGTTTACTTGTAGGGGAAGTATCTTCATATCATGTTGTCCTGACAAACCTATGTACAGAGAGTCTGAAGACACTTGAGGATGGTGTCTAGTAAGTAATTAAAACTATACACATATATATATATATATATATATATATATATATATATATATATATATATATATATATATTCAAGGTAAAGTAAACATCCACATGGTAAAAATAAAAATACAAAGAATTTCAACACATGAAATATAGCTTTTATATGAGATTAATTTTATTTATACAGATATGTACATATACTGCGACACTGGCATGTCGATGTTATCGATTAACAGCTGTTAGAAATCTAATTAAGAGATCTCATCAGGTAGAAAGAAAATATGATTCTTTCCTCATATTATGTTTTGAAAGAACCTTCTTTCGAAATAGATATGAGGTATTCTTTCCAAATATGATATGAGGGAAAGATTAGATTTTCCTTCTTCCCTGATGAGATCTCAGTGTCTAACAGCTGTTGATCGATAACATCGACATGCTTGTGCCGCAGATCTTGTACATGTCTTTATAAATTAAAATAATCATATATATATATATATATATATATATATATGTGTGTGTGTGTGTGTGTGTGTGTGTGTGTGTGTGTCTTTGTGTGTCTTTGCGTGTGCGTAGTTGTGCAATATAAAAAGTGGTATGTTTGATGTATGAAACAACCAGCCAACATCCAATCTGCTACCGAAATGTTCCAGAAATATGCGCACAATAATCAATCCGTTCATCTGCCACTTTTCTCATCCTTTTTCCGTATTTACATGGATAATCCCATATAATTTTGGAAAAACAACTTCACGGCGACGCAAGGAACCGAATATTCCATTACTATGTTATTACTTTTCAAAGGAAGCCATTTTTACTACTCATGAAAATAATGATATTAAAATCATGAAACCACATGTAGCGTTACTTAAAAATATTATAATAAACATTGATCACAATTTTTTTTAGGTATTTGTTTAAAATTTATGAGGATAGTTCTACGTGAGATGGAATTTTAAAACATGTCCTCGTTAAACAGTTCAGAAAATTATTTTCGGAGATGATTTATTGTTTATATGACATCATAACCATGACTCATAAATCATGCTATGACATTTTATACTAATGAGTTACCATTTACGAAGGCCAAAAGCCACTCGAGGATAAACTGTTATAAGATTGTCAGTTGGATTATGACGAATACTATGAGATGGTTTGGAATGATGGGTTGAATGGGCAACATTTGATTACTTAAAAGGGAGGCTCGATAAGTATTTGTTTACATTGGACTTGAAAAGGACCATGTAGTAAGCTGGGGATAAGCCCCGTGATATTGTTTTCTACAAATTTGAAGTTCTTGGAAAGAAACTATGTTCATGGAAGAAAGGAAAGTTATTTGCAGTGGATGTAGAGAGATGAATTTTTGCTGTGAATGTTTTACACGAAGGAACTAGAGATTGAAGCTCAGTCGAGCAGGTATCATAAAAATAACGAGAGAGTAGAAAATGACTAGTTACGCGTTTTCTGTGAGAAATAAGAAAATATAGTTACATTATATTAAATAAAAGTAATGATAAAAGATAATTTTTTAATCGTCATATTCTAATGATTAAATAATGATTTCGCAATATTTACATATTTACTAATGATAGAATTATCTATTTTAAAGGTACACCATAAATAATATTTGTAATTGATAAAGATTATTTATCGCGCGATTAAAATAAATATTTGAACATTAAACGGAGAGTGTTCGACGAATACATCATACCTGTTATGACATGGACACTCAATAATGCAGCAATAGAAAAGCTAAAAGTGGCACAACGCGAAATACAGCGCAATATGATCGGCGACAGTTTATGCGAAAGAAAAAGAAACACCTGGATCAGGTAGCAAACTGGAGTAAACGACATCATAACCACCATACAAACGGTTAAACATAGATGGACAGGTCACCTTTCAAGATCTACGGACAACAGGGGGACATCTAGAGACAGAATGGACCACAAGGCAATGAAAAAAACAAAGAGGAAGGTCAAAAACCCGGTGGAAGGAAGACCTCGATAACCAAAACAAGCTGGAAGGAAAACTAAGAGGAATCAAAAATCATCACCATCATCATCATCATCATCATCACCATCATCATCAGCAGCATCATCATCATCATCATTTAGTTTGTTATGGTAGTTACTCATTCTCAAACTTACACTTCAACGCCATTCCAATTATTCCCATGAATATGAGGTTGATAGGTAAATAATGTCGGTTTATATATTATTTAGCTTTCTAAATAAATTTTGTAAATAAATGCTTATTGAATAAATTAGGGTTTTTTTTTCGGTTTTAATCGCATAATCAACGCGTCATTCACCTTTTATTATATTCACCTTAAATGTTATGATGTCATAAATTCAGGTCATTCTTTAAAATTATGTAATTGAAGGTAAATGCGAACAATGCTCTACTATTCGTTGAAATCTGAACTTAAAGCAGCACAGAGACAGCTTGAAACATCAACAGGGCATTCGGTAAAGGGACCATCAGTGGACGTTAACAACAACAGTAATGGTTATTACAGAAATCGTAATGCCGACGACAACCATTAAGTTGAAGAAGGCTGTAGCGTTCGACTGCAATTGACAACGACAAATTGAAGGTTTTAGTCTGACTAGGTGGTAGTCTGATAAAAGTATGCAATGTACTCTGAAGGGCCGACTTCAGAGAATTCGAACTTCCTAGTTATTAATTCGAAAAAAAAAACGTCTATGCTCTGATGTAAAGTTTTATACTCTATAGTTAATTAACAGAAGTCTTAACTGGTCGTTTAGTTTGATGCTACACCCAGTCTATTCTTTCCTCGGCCAGTAAAGGAGAAGTCCTTCTAGACTGAAGCAATTATTATTTCTGTCCTAATTCGGAGTAGCCTTTTTTTAAGAAGCTGGACTTTCTCCATATTAAAAACCAAGCTAGTGCCTTACTCTGCCCTCGTGGGAGTTGGGGCGAATAAGTAGGAACTCATTATTGTCTGCTATCATTTCTGTTTAAAACAGTTGATACCCGGGCAACGTCGGGTAATCTTTACTAGTATGTTGATATTTATTAATAATATTAATTTATATGTTTGTCGTTACTGGTGTTCATATTCTCCTTGCTTTTATTTTTCAAGATGTGAAACTCTAAAAATTAATTAACTTTCGCTTATTAATTCTGATTGTTTTTGTTTGTTTGTTTTCTTTTCTATTTTTCTTCTTTTTTCCTAAATTTCGTTTTCAAAAGACTATTAAAAAAACTTCAAGAAAATAGAAATCCGAAATCAACACGAAAGATTTGTTTATAAAGAATAAAAAAAGGAAACGTGTGTTCTTACTTTATTGATTTTGATACTGTGTGGCATTTTTGACATTTAATATATGACATCAATTCACCAATAAAAAAGATGGCCGAATTTTTATATTTTAGTCTGTAGTAATGCTCTTCTATATTTTTACTAGTAGACACTCTTCGTTATAAATGATCGAACAAAGATATGCTTCGCCAATGTTCGTACAACTATTCATGTAAAATCATAGAATTATGTCAGTAATTAATTTTTTTATATATGAATTATTATTATAATTTATAAAAACTTAAAGAAAAAGACAGCTACCGTTGACTTTTTATTGAGAGTGAAGGATTTTTTCCCGAATTCATTTCAGACAGCGGGTGAGACTGACTTGCTATTTGCTATTTCGCTTCCCCTTACTACTTGAAATGTTTTCGTTAAAAGACTAGAAAAGGGCACATTATTTATTCATTAAATTGTGTGTGTTGTATCATATTTATTCATATAAACTATACAACTAAATACATATTGAGGTTTATTATATAGTGGATGATCTCTTTATGGTTAGGGTGGTTTTTATCAAAGTTATTATTATGTTTTAGTATTGGTATTGTTATGACTCTTCCTATTTTTATTATGTTAATGTTATTGTAGCAATATTTAGATGGGGTGTGTTAAAATAATGTTAAAAACGGTATTTTCTACATAGAGTTAATGTAATAATAATTTTAGAGTAGTGGAAAGTTCCATTAGAAGTGATACTTTTATCATTTGGACTACGTGTCAGGATATTGGGCTAGACAGGATGTCGCCATAGACACATAGCAGATAAGCTGGGAAGATCTCTCTTATTTGTCTGGACCGCCGGAGGAAAACGGTCGTGTGTTGAGGGCATTTCTTCCGTTCCTCTATGGAGGATAGATTGGGGTATTATGTATGTATATTGTATATTTGGAAAGAAAACGAAAACTACAAAAGAAATTTTATCTCGTAGTGATTTTGTGCTGTCATTTTAATAACTTTTACAACGACCGTTTTAAGAAAAAGAAGAAGAGGAGGAACGAACCGCTGCTACGTGTCATCAAATCAACAAGACTCAAACTGTGTAAGTGATAGGCCGTCGTCTGGATAATCTGTTGAAAATGCATTGATGGCATATAGTGCCATATTAAAATGATATCATTTTTAATAATTGTCATTGTGATTATTACTATTATTAATAGAAACGACACTAGTAGTATTTATGAATAATACCTATAATACTGTCTTATGTGTATTTATTACATCAGAGCAAAAATGGCCCGCATTCTGGGCGACCTTTAATCGAACTTTAAGGTTGATATAATGTTAACATAACTAGAATTTCTTTTCGACATTTTCATTTGATTTACTAGTTTGTAAATAGAAGGGGGAAGGGTTATTTTAGCCATTGCTTTTCCACAAAGTTACCCCATACCTCATTCTAGTTACAGACTAATGTAAAGCCGCACTGCATGTTTTAATAAATAACTGCCTTTTAAAAATACACAGAAAATAAAATGTAGCGGGATTTTGAAATTATGATACCCGTTCTGATAACATGGATGTGTTAATGTCCCGAAAATGTTTTAATTAATCTCATAAATAGAGAGAGATATACTTAAAATATAAAGCGTTAAATCTAGTTGGACAAAAAAGACGAACACAAACTATCAAATTAATCAATGTTGGGGGCGTAGTTTTACGACTTATTTACTGATATTTTTATTCACTAAATTATAGGGTACCCCCGCACCCAATAAAACATCCACTTACGGAATCGTTAATAAAATTCATCATTCTTTCTGCAATTAAACTATATTTTGTACAAGTAAACTTTAGTGTATACCTTACGTATCCATCAAGTTTCGGTCATTAATCTCCAACAGTCTTTATTTTATCGCCATTCCATGATAAGCACACCTGGATATGACGTGCAAAATTGCCAATAACCATGACATATTCTTCTCTCGGTACCACTCTGATTCTGGCTATGATGGCTATCTTCAGTTCAGGAATAGTCTAGGGATTGTTTTGATATCTTTGAGATAATTCTACAGATAAAAATCTACTCAAGATCACACAACCTACTGATGAGACGATTACCAAAGTGTCTCCTTTATAATTGAACGGCAATAAAACAAAGACTATCGGATACACTTAGCGATTAAGTCGAGCATAGACTTAAGTTTGTTTGTACCCAAATATGGTTTGATTGAAGAAAGGTTTGTGAATGTTATCAACGGTTCCATGGATGTCATTTGGTCACTTGAAAGTATAAATAGCAACCCGTTACCCCTGCAACATAATCTCCTTTCGACGTTGCTGGAATAGGAGTAGTCGATTGGAATAGTAAGCGCTTTATACACAGAGTTGCCATAAAGTAGCTGTATACAACCGCGGACTGTCTTGGAGACTCCGATTCGTGTTTTCTTTGAAGTTGGTTCCAAACGTCTTTCTTAAAATTGGTATGGCAGAAAGGTGGTGATGGGGTGTGAATTTTCTTTCTCTTAGAATAGTTTTCTTTCCATACTGATGAGCCCCATATAACTAAAGCAGAGGTTTTCAGAGGCATTCTCCTAGTAATCTTCTAAGTAGTAACAGTTCTGATGGTATTGTATCATAACTACACGAGCAGGCTAGGAGATGAACTTAGTAATCTAAAGTGATATTTTGTAAAGCTGTTAAATAATATACCATACGTCTGCTAGTATATACCTGATCATTTAAATTGGCATGGCAACAGTAGCGCGTAGACCAGAAATTCAGAGGGTCAACTTATGTACTTAAATGTCACCTCGACCTGATGTATGCTAGAAACAAGCGTGACGTAACGTGGATCAAAGAGAGAGTGAGCAAGGGAAGTAATCAGTTCGATCGGAAGCTTAGAGTTGCAAACACTTGGTTTTAGAAATTTCCTGATTAGATATGATTAACCAGTGATTGTTGACTTCTCTATGCCCCCTCACTACTGGTCAGTGATTTGGAACAAAAGATCTAGGCGAATAAACCTTTTCTTGTCTTCAGCCGTTTGTTTTGACTTGGTCCTTTTACCGGGTATGAACACAGCATTTGTTTCATATCGGAGTAAAGGACGCGTCCAGGGAGGAGCGACTAACAAGTATGTTTATGAACTTCTATGTATGACACAATGGTTGAAATGTCACAAAGCCTAATCTTAACCCTAACCTTAACTCTTACACGACGTATGTCTAGACAAGACTTGCAGAAGTATGTCAAGTGCGCGAACACTCTTTTCTTTCCTTTTTTGTGTGTACAGTCTAGCGTCCACATTGCTTGGCTAATCATCATCAAACTTGATCAAAATAATCAATTTAGAAATAATTTAATTTGGAGATGTATCGGTCACGCAAAAAAGACTTTTTGACTGTGGTTTTCTTTATTCGTATAGACATACTACTTAATGTATATTGTTATCAATGAAGTTTCAAATATTATATTACCTTGATCTCTAAATATGATGCATAGATCTGATGCTGTTTTATAACAGTAACCACCATGGAAAATTTCAGCCTGATCAGAGTTATGCCATGAGCTTCCATCTCATAACCTCGCGAATAATTCATGCAACATGAAGAAGTAAGGCTCAGATAAGATATTGGCCTATCCTTCCGTTGTCAAATGGAGGTATGCAGTCTCACCACTAACTTATGTTCATTTTTTTCTATTTATTTTCTATTACAAAAGGCCCGTCGGGGGTTGTTGGAGACGCGCACTGTGAAAGGCACTTTGTAGACCAGAAGAGCTTGTCCTCGCCGATACCCTTCGGCTATGATAACATTAGGAATACACATATCTACTGTTTTCTAATCATGAGAATTGCTTTGCTTTGTTTATATGTGATGTCTTTACGATCATGACATAGGAAGTAACTAGTTATCTGTGACCTTGCCTATCAGATCAGACTCGGGTTCATAATCATCTCAGTGAATAGGGAATAAAAAAAAACAAGTTCAAGCAGAAAATCAACTCGATCCATTCTTTCCCTTTTCTTCCTCTTAACTCTTAACTCCGCTCACTCATCCTGTGTTTTACACAATGGAAAACGCGGTAATGTTTTGCTTGAATGAAATTATGGCTCAAAATAATGAGATTTGAGAGTTGCGTTTCATTCAAAGGTTCTTGTTTTAAAATGTCACTTCCCTGGGTTTTTTACTTTTTTTTTCTTTAGCCTGTTTTTTTTTTTTTTGATTGCTGCTGTCATAACTTCACTAATACGGATCAAATTAAAATAATCCAAAAGTCAAGGAGGTTCAATTGCTTTTTGTTTTCAGATAAAATAGAATATCCATTTTATTCAATATCATCGTTCTTCCTACCATGTTCATTGCCCATATTGAACATTTTAATTTAGTTTTTACAATGAAAAAACATTAAAAGAAAAAGAAGTTATGTATTAACAAAATAACCATCAATGATAACCACTTTATATCTTTAATACATTGATATCTTTCTAGCGTAGGAGCGTCAATCACTGGGACCGCGGGCTGTATGCGGCCCGCAAACCAATATGTTGTCTAAAATATAAATAAGTTTAATAAAGTTAAATTATCAATATTGAACCAGATGTTTTATCCAAATACAAATAAACTGTCAATCGACTTACAAGCAGTATGTTCTTATTATTCTCCAATGAATCGACGGAAAATACCTCCTCCACACCACCAGTAATATTATGTTTTTACTTACCGATACGTGTATAAACCCTGAAACACCAACCGGGAACCCAGGTTAGGGATTGTCTTCTGACAAAACCACTCGGACACCGATGTTAATTTATAGAAAGGTTTATTAAAAAGAGAAGAACAGTCACATATAACATTTTAGAGACGAGTTACTTGCGTACGCGAGAGGGAGAGGAAGAAAAAGATAGATAGATAGATAGATAGATAGATAGATAGATAGATAGATAGATAGATAGAGACGAATGACTTGTCTCTCAATAAGTAACTATCATTCTGCGGCTCCCCTCCCCATTAGCGATGGCCTCTCTTTAATGGAAATCGCTCCAGACAAGGCATGAAGCCACTTGATGTAAGGAGTTTACAAGAACAAATATGATTATCGCAAAGACAGGAGATGTCTATTGGCCTTAGTCTTGAAAAGACCAAGGTTATGGGTAGGAGAAAAACAGTCAACAGGAAGGGAGTTCCACAAGCCTGTATTTCTTGGAAAAAAGCTACTTGAATAGGAAGCCAAATTATAATGAGGTATCAAAACAGCAAATTCATGGAGACCACTAGACCGACGAGTCAAACGAGCTAGAACAAAAGAAGCGAGGAATAGATCACATAATTCTGAAGAACGCATGCCATAATAGTATTTATACGAAAGACTCAGACTAGCAACACCAGGTATGTGAGAGAGAGGGTGCAGAGAAGAAGAAAGAGTATGGCCAATCAAATTACAGATACGTTTCTGCACCTTATCAAGAACCCTCAAATGGGACAGAGATTCACCATCCAAAATATGACAACAGTACTCTATACATGGTCTGATTGTTGATTTGTAGAGATAGAGAATAGCCGCAGGTGTGAGAAAGTGCTTGGAGAGATAGTGAGAACCGACTTTACGAGAAGCAGAAAGAGCAATGGATCTAATGTATGAACTCAAAGAAAGATTTGATTAAAGAGAAAGACCAATAAGTTTCAGAATCGATTTCTCCTCAAGAGCAGTGCCATTCATGAGAATCTCAAGAAGAAAAAGGATACGCCTACGATTGAAAGACACTGGCTGAGGCTTAACTGGATCAAATGAAATAAGCAACTTCGTACCCCAATCCACAACTGAACCTAGGTCAACTTCTTGATCAGCTGCATATTTCGACTGATCCGAGGGAGATGGGCGAGAAACAACACCAAAATATAGAGTGGTATCATCACAATAGATTTTAATTTTCTGAAAAATATTCTCTGGAAGATCATTAATATAGAGAAGAAACAGTGTTGACCTAGAACAGAACCCTGAGAACACCAGCATTGATAAAGAAAAAGAAGAAGGAAGAGACACTGTCCAAAGTTACTCGCAAGCTTCGATCAGAAAGAAAAAAACTAAAGATTTCAAGAACCTCACCAGCAATACCATGATCTTGAAGTTTGTGTAGGAAACCAGAATGCAACACTCATGTTCATTCTACAAGGAAAGATAATCTCCGACCGGAAGTCATGTTGTTTCGTCAATTTATGTTCTGAGGTCATCTCTGACCCTAAAGTTTTCCATACAAACAACGGCCCCCATTATATAACAGGAATTCCCTTTATCTGTGAATATGATGCACAGTAATTTGCATGTGAGGAAATGTGTTTATATCAGTGGGTCACTGTGGACATTATATATCCTTCTTTAGGGGCGCTGGCTTGACTCTCCCCCAACTTTCCGACCTTGTGTCACATATTGCTGCAGTGGGAAGCAATTGAATACCTTGTGTTCATCTCCGCCGTCGCGTTCCGCATTATTTCTTTTTTCGCACCCTTTCAACAGCAGCTTCACTCCGAGCAGTTTGGGGCCTGCCAGAACGCTGGTCACTCTCCGCTGATGTGCAGCCATTTTTTAATTGGTTGAACAACTCCTTAATCTGTGTTACACATCGCATCTTCTCCAAACACCTGCTGAATCTGACGCGACGGCGGAGATGAACACTATTTCAAAAGAAGACTTTCATAGGTGTTTCCGGCAGTTGATGGATCGATGGGCTAAGTGTGTGCAAGCACAAAGGGCCTCTTTTGAAAGGGATAAGGGTCCCAACCCCGTCACGTACTTGAAATATTTTTCCTGGACTAAGATCGGATACTTTTTAGACAGGCCTCGTATATATAAAAAATTGTAACGTAAACTACAATAATACTGGCGAAAGAGCCATAATTACAGATAAAGACGTAGGCCTTTATTACGAAAACAAATAAGGGGGGGGGGGTCAATTAATTTTTTTTTTAGTTTAAAAAAAAAGGACGACATTTTTCTTTTAGCAACCAGGTTAGAAAAAGAGAAATGACTGAACTGATGAAGAAAAGTAAATGTTCGTTCTACCATAACGTATTTCAGTCGACCCTTTGTCATGGTAATCGTCGACAATATAATGGGGTGAAATCACGGATGAAAGCGTAGTCAATAAACATAAACACGAAAAATTAATGACCAGATGAGAACGGCTTTGCACCACTTTTATGCCCCCTTACGAAGAGTAAAATGTATATATAGTAATGCTAAACCTTATGTCTAGAATCCTTATTCCAATTTTACTTAAAATCCATTACATGCTGTTGAGTCTAGAAATATGTCTTAAATTTAATGCTTAAGCTTAAGGGGTCTTAACATGAAATTGAAATTCAGGAAACCTTGCTTAATTGGTATCTAAAGAATATGGATCAAATGTAATGCAAATCTGCAAAAATGAACTTTCAAATTAGAGGTTTTGCTCATATTATCATCGCTAAAAACCTTTTTAAATACTTTAAAAGTACAAAAACTTGTAGGAATATTTATTAATTAATGACTAGTTCCTGTCGTTAAATTTTCACACATATCAGTAGTATCTGAATTTTCAGGAAAGATTTCTATCTCCGTTTTGTCCTGTTAGCATAAAACTAAATTAAACTAAATATTCCTCATATTACCCACCCTTACGCATAGTAGCTGTGTTCCAAAATTACTTATATACGCTTCATTACTGTGAGAGTACAATGTACAACGAAATATATATCCATATACACGTACCTAACTTTATATATATGTATCCGCTAAATCTTAAAATGAACAAATACTAATGTGCCTATGTCACTCCTCATCGTGTTTCTTAGAATATATATTCTAAACTTCATAGTGAATTATATACCAGATGATCTACCGGTTCAACATCTAGCACACACGCACACATACACGCACACACACACACACACACACACACACACACACACATATATATATATATATATATATATATATATATATATATATATATATATATATATATATATATATATATAAACAATTTTAGGTTAAATTTCTGTGACTAAGATTCTATTCATTATTGTGATCAGTTGTTAAACAAAAACTTCGGTACATTTTATGGGCCGTTTCGCTCACTGAAGAACACCCAACATTAGAATGTCAATCATTGATCTTTTATCTATAGACTCTTCAAAAACCAAATAAATGAAAAAATAAATAGCGAGGCAGTTAGACAAAATTCACAGAAAACAAGCAACTCATATTGATTACATTTCCACTCGAGGAGTGATATATATATATATATATATATATATATATATATATATATATATATATATATATATATATATATATATATATATATATATAAATATAGTAACACGAAATTACTATATTTTATTTTATTCTTGCTCTGTTTATTACATTGAGCTCTCATACCCAGATTTCCTCCTGGAATTTCTTTCATTATAACACAATATATATATATATATATATATATATATATATATATATATATATATATATATATATATATATATATATATGTGTGTGTGTGTGAATGTATGTATGTATGTATGTATATATCAAAAACACTTCCAGGTTGTAAGTTACTACCACGGGGTAACCATTTGTCGCTAGTAAATAATAAAATAAAAAATGCAATAACCTCTAAGAGTATTGCCACATTTTTCTAATGTAAACTCAGCTTTGTAGTTCACTCCACATCTCATGAGAAGTTCATAAATAAATTCTTATTTGTTTTCTTAATAACCAATGTTGTTTAACGCCAAGTTTCTCTTAATATACTAATTGTTGTGTTACAGACACTTTTGTTCCAATCCAGAGTCCTCCTTTTTGGGGAGCCAGATTTTTCTTCACATTAGAACCCGACTTTGTGCCTTACTCTTCCCTCGTGGAGATGAAAGTAAACAGAGCCATACATATAGGACATTCATGTAATTATTGTGATTATTTGTACCCAACCGTTGCTACTCACTATGCTGTACTCTTCTCTCCGCTACTCTTACTCTATAGTATATTGTTTTTATTTTGTTCTTCTTCAACTTTGTTTTAAAGTCATCATCGTTTGCGATTGTTTTATGTTTCTTCTTACTTTCTGCTTGATGGAAATTGATCGCATACACATCTAATTCTTCAACGTTTTTTCCTTTTTTTTTCTTCTCTTAAATGGCAAGAGAATGTCATTTTACATTCTCTACTTATCCAATTTATGATGATGATGGTGAGGATGCTGATTATAATGATGAATTTTTATTATGTGTAGTAGTAGTCTTAGTTGTAGTAGTAGTAGTAGTATTTCTGATCCGTTTTAATTTCTCTGAAAAGAAAATTCGCTCTTCCAGAGTCAACTTAATCTTATTATCATTTCATGAGAACCATGTTGTCTCAGCCTACGCTGAATGATGTTAAGCCACTAGACACAGAGATATCCTTGAACATTCCTATAACTAAAATAAAACAGGTTAGCAATAAGAACTCGGTTTCTAAAAAAAGTTATTGCATATAAAATTAATAAAAAAATTAAATTGTTAAAGTAATCATGTTTTCCTTCTTCTTTTCGACCAATTTTGATGCTCAACTCTAAAATGTAAAACCGACTTTTTTTCTCTTTTTGAACAAATAAAATCCAGTAAAATAGCTTCAGTAAAAATAAATGGCGCACAAACTTAGAATGTAATGCGAAACTTCTGTCCTAAACATTCGACAAAATCGATAAACTTGTACAAGAATTTATGGAATAAAAGTATCACTATGGAAAGCCAAAGTAACCTATAACTTAGCACGTTTCTTTATCTCTCCTGAAGACAAACCCAGTCTAATACAGTCTAAATCAGGTATGCCATAAGATGTAGTACTGGTGCCACATCTGTTGAGGTGCAACTCACAGCATTCTTTCTTGCCTTGATAAAGTACAAATCGACTTTACACACTAATAGTGGGGTATCTTTTTTGCCCTCTACGGCTTTTTTTTTACAGAAGACACATCTCTAGTAATTCTTTACTCTATCGTGTTTTTTCTTCATGGTAGATTCTCGACGGAGATTAAATCTCTGAATTCTTATTGTAAGATATTCACAGCAAGAACTCGTCTTCTACTTCAACTCAACGGATATTTCCTTTGTTTCTCCCTGTGACTAACATCAAACAGAATTTCTATGAGAATAGATTATTTCTTAGATCCCATCTGTGGAACACATTACCACGAAACTGCTTTTTTGCAGGCTGCAACTTCCAATGTGAGTAAACACTTGTCATAAGTCGTCCTAATAAGCAATCAAATGTTATTCATTCTATTGATCAGTTTCAATCCTCTCGTAATGTTCTCCATCATTCAAGTGACAATTTATCCCTCTCATTATTTCTTATCTTCGATTGACTCATTATTAAAAAAAGGTGATACGAAACAACTAGTAATAGTGTAATCTATGCTATACTCTCGATTTTCTAGCCTAGTCTCTTTCACCCGTTCCTTATCGAAATATCTCTTCGTTTCTTCTTCGGATGGTTTCTTCTCAACACTTACTGTTTCGTTTTGTTTCTCTGTTTTCTATCTAGCAAATTTACAGATGCTTGTCTTGACGGCACTTATTCACGTCTTTTTTAAGATTCGAATTGAATATAACACTAGGACAATAGGGGCCATGGTCGTTGATCGGTCCCTTTCGGGATTCGTAGGTCAGCAGCTCACACATGAAAGAATTGAGACGACGAAAATTTAACTTGAACTTATAGTCTATCAACTCTATTTGAATCCATTTCCCCCAATTAAAAGTTGGTTCTGTCTATCTGCTGACGGATCAACTTCTCCCTTATTTCGAAACCCAATTTCTACACTTCAGTTACTTTTGCAACCATTTAAAATATCTCACCTGATTAAATAAACGAATCAGTTATTAACTCCTTTCGCGTGGGTCCTCCTGACCATGCTGCCAAGCCTTCTCGATCAAATCCGTTAATATTCTATGCTTACCACCCCAAACCCGATTTATGTCAAAATACATGTTATATCCAACCTAGTATGTTACAAGTCTTACAAGATGTTACAATGTGTTACATTTGTTACACTATGTCACATGTGTTGAAATATGTTAAACGTGTTACAATATATTACAATATGCTATAATATGTTACATGCGTTACACTATGCTACATGTGTTACAATACGTTACATGTGTTACATATGTATATATGTGTCAGAAAAGTAACGATACACGTGTAATAAAAAATTGATTTCAATTATAAACAACAAGCTGCATGCGAAACATAGTGGGGTGTTCTTCGATCCCCACCGTTTTTCTGTAGTGAAGTTTGTTGACAGAACCAGCTTTTCGTCTATCCGAAATGGAAGCCGCAATTTCTATGTCTTCCTCTCTCGCCTGGTAGCTGCAACAATTGATTAGATAAAAAAAATCCTCAACAATCTTGTAGCTAAATGGCTCACCCTCTTTTATGTTTTATTATTATAGTTCACCCGAAACAAGGCAAGTTCGGAGATGACCGTTCGGATATCCGCAGTAGACCTTGCTTGCGTAAATCCATACTGATGGTCAAAAAGAAATTTAGTATTTACACGGTGCCGGACTATTGCTAGATTGATAAAGAATTTAAAGATTTTAGCAAAGAGCGGGAGTAGGCTGATGGGGCGATACATTTTTAGGGGCAGTTCTATCTCCGGAATTCTTGAAGACTTGTACCACAGAGGCAATTTTCAAGCTATCCGGGAAGCAAGATTCAGCACGGCATTTGTTGTAGAGTTTGGAGAGAACAGGGGCTAGCTCAAGGGAACATTTCTTTATTACTATTACTGGTATAAGATCAGGTCCACATGCTTTGGAAGTGTCAAGACTGTTATGATGTCCGTGACATGAGATGGAGTGATTACCAGGTTATCGAGTGTGGATTCCGTCCGCAGTGGGCAATTAGGGAGGGAGGAGTTTGCAGAGTTCAAAGTGGAGTTTAAGGCGAAACGCTGGGCAAGTACTTCAGCCTTGTTATATGCCGTACAAATGACATCATTGTAGTTGGATAGCTGTCTAATTGTTGATTGCTTATTGTTCACCACACTAATGTAGATTTTCTAGAAATCACGAGAACCAAGTTTCTGTGACTGAATGCGTTTTTCTGGTTATCTCTGTATGCCTTCTCTTTTCTTCAGCTATCACAGTATTGCAACTATTTCTTGGCTCTACGAATTTCTGTCTATTCGTAGTATACTTATGGTGGCCGTATTGTCGGAATGCTTGCTGCCTTTGAGCAATAGCAGCTGCACATTTCGAGATAAACCATTGTGGAGAGTTGCGTTTGCTGTATAATTTTCTCATGAGGACATGTGCATCAATGCCTACTTTGACCCATTCAGCAGGGAGAGAAAAATTCCACTCCATGGGGCGTCTCTGATGTGGTCTCTGATGGAATAAAAATTCAGCCCGCTTAAAGTATCTCGTCGTTTTGAACAACGGCTCTTCAGCTTTAGGACGAGATTATAGGCTGATATCAATCCTTACCACAAGGTGATCAGCGTTCCCGAGCGGGCTATGGGTATTTGTCACACAAGCCTCGTGCAGTGAGGTCAAGAACAGGTCAAAAGGTGAGGCTTGCTGGTCCACACGATCATATAGAGGGGTCGTGAAAGTGATAGTTTGTGAAAGGAAGTGCGCTATGGAGAAACTATACGCGGAGTTACCAGCTGCGTCTCTATAGCTGGAGAATCCGAGCTAGTCACGGTGATGTGCATTAAAATCTCCAAATACATGTATTTTGGCACTCGTGTCAAGTGAAAGTGCTATATCTATGCTTTCATAGACTGAGTTAAGAAGGGTACAGTTCTGGGTCGAAGGAGAACGGTATAATAAATATAAGTAACTAACACTGTGCTGCAGGGTTTATCTAAAGAACATGTTTGTAGCCTATGTTCTCTAGTCAAGGGAACGGTGTTTCGCACATAAACTCCTAGTTCGTTCATATGTTTGTCAGAGTATTTACAGCAGAGTGGGAGGCGATCAGTAATGTCAAAATGGTGTGAGGAAGTTGAGGATTGAAGATTTGTTTCACTTATTGTTAGGATATCAGGGGAGTCTGTAATGAGAAATGTTTCTACGTCGTTAATGTTGGTTCTTAGTCACCGGATATTTGTGAATGCTAGCCTCAAGGGCGGAGGCGAAGATTTTTTTTGTGAGTGTTTGGTTTAGGTTTGATTTTTATATGAGACACTGTAGTGTTACATGTCAGCTTCCCATAGCCTGAGTGAGCTTTGAAATAGGCTACCAAACCCAATCAGGTCCTTTGTTAAAGAGAAAAACACTCCTATCTTTTATCGCTGCGTGTTACTACGGACTTCCTTCGATGACAACTTCCTGTAAACGTAGGTCTAGTTATATTCTTATTTTTTATTGGATGTTTCAATTCTCTTACCTTATTTTAACCCGATGTGTAAAATTTTCGATTTGAACGTTATTTTTACACAGCCGTATCTAAATATTGCTACACGTGAAATAATCAACCTCGTGGATTATTCACTTTCTATTCCGTATCCGTCACGCTTCAATGTATTGCGTTGGAATGATTCTTCTGTTCCGTCACCATAGTCTCCACAACATCAGAACGGGTCCATCTCATTAACCTTGTGGGAAATACAAAGTCAGACGGTGCTAAATAAGAATGAATAGGGGGGTGTTCTCGTACGGTGATGTCTTTCTCTGCCGGATGCGTGGACTTTATGATCAGGTGTATTGTCGTGGTGACAAAGGGGTAGTATAAATAAAAACATGAACAAAAATAAAATGGGGACAAGTTGAGATTACAATTAGCTACTCCTAAGATTTCATGTTGCATGATAACACAATCCGCTAATCCACCTTTCGTCTTTAGCCCACACAGCACACTTTACACTCAATCCCGTTAGTTTTCAGACGCATCTCATTTTTAAATGTTGTACTCGTTGATAAGCATTTTGCTGGTTGTAATAATTAAAAATAGCATTGGCTGGGTTGACTTTGTTCCTCAAACCAATGGACCAAAGTAACAAAGTAGACCAAAGCAAACTGTATTAGGTGTTAGCTCCTTCTGGCTGTTTGAATGGAATTTGAGGAGTGCTGAAAAGAAAATACTAACACTAACTTTCTTTGTACAATGAAGAATAGCAAGAGTAGAATAGCAAGAATGGTGATGGCCTCGATAAGTACGACGGTTGTACGAGTGCAACCTTTGACCAATATAAGTACGACCATAGTGTTCTTCGTCTTTCGGCTGATAATCATTACGTTTCATTAATCCTCATCCTCGAATAGTTCTTGGCCTTGATAAGTGGTGACCGATTAGTAAACAAAGATATGTACAAAACTGACCTCACATGTATCTAAAACAAGATATATTTGCTACAATCCTAAAATCATAACTGGCCACTTCTATATTTGTATCCTCTTTGGAGGCCAGCAGTGCTAACGTATGTCTTTTACTCACATTCTTTCGTTAATTACTTCGTCTTTGGCTGAAGTAAATACTTATCCAAGTGAAGTAAACGTAAGATATGAAAGATAATTCTTCGGATTAAGGTGCTTAGCTGCACGAATAAATGCCAATTTCTGCGCACATGTCTGCATGGCTTCATGGATAGTAAACTCGGTCAATGTGACAAATATTCTAGTCACACCGCATTGCCACGTTCAATCTGGAAATGCCGCATGCGCAGACGGCTTCATCTTATATTCTTAAAATGAAAGTCGTTTGTGTATATAAGGTTACGAACTTGTAAGACGGGTAGCATGACTTTGGCCGAGGTCAATGTAAGAACGGATACATATTAAAGAAATAAAAAGGAAAAGTAGGAGTGAGAAGGAAGAGGAAGAGAAGGCAAAAAGAAAATGTGGGTTAGAGCTCAGTGGAAGTGACTCAGTTCTGCATATCGTATCGCCAGAGAATAATATTAGCTACTGATATTACTTCTGTTTGTAATGTTATTCGAAGGTATTTAATAATAATAATAATAATAATAATAATAATAATAATAATAAGAAGAAGAAGAAGAAGAAGAAGAAGAAGAAGAAGAAGAAGAAGAAGAAGAAGAAGCCTGGAGAAAAGACTAGGAGAAATTGGAATCAAAGGGATCAATGAGACCATAGAAAGGACAGCAATAATGAAAATAGCAGCAATCTTAAGGAAAATCCTCAAATACGGAAACCAACTCGCATAAACTACGAATGATAACCAGTCACGTGGAATTTACAGCAGGAAGAAACGAAAACTACATGAAGAACCCCACATCACGCACCAAAGAACAGAAACTGCAAGAAACATCACATCATTAGCTCCCCCATCAATTACATCGCTCAAAAGTGACACCACACAAAAATGAACCAATAAACATAAATTGCAAAAAACACCATAAGCTTTCCTCCCCCGCTCCCTCTTCCCTTTTCCATTCTCCCTTCCCCCCTCCAAAAAAACGGTACCGAACTAGGCTGAAACCACAGAAAATATTTGTAGAGGGTCAAAGAGGATGAGAAGACCGAGGAGGAACAGCGCAAACGAAACCTCCACTAGAATAGTGCGGAGAGCGCTGGGACCTTGAGGAGGCTTATTGCCATCCAAATCCCAGAGAAAACCAATAGATCTTACCATCGAGAAATCAATGGTAAGCGGCTGTTGCGATACCGCAAGGGTATTTGCGGTGGTTATCGAAAAGAGGTGGAGAATACTGGAAATTTAGGGAGGCGTGCTGTCACTCAGACTCCAGGGAATACCACCGGTTGTTGTCGGTGAGCAATCACTGACGATGACCTGTGTGAGAAGTCTAGTGGGTACAAATAATCTTAATAATAACTAACGTCCAACATACAAATATAAAAGGGTTTATTACAAGCTGCGTTCAAAGTTGGTGCCGCATTTGCCCACAGTCGATTAAAAACAACAATGAACCGACGATTCAGTTTGCAACTGTTTTAACACAACACAAACGAGTTATTGCGTCAAAATGCGACAATAGGAATCAATCACTTTACCCCGAAGTAAAATCGGTGGTCAGCGGAGTGGATAGCAGCTAGTGAAAGCTGTCCAAGGCCACTAAAGACGCAAACACAAACAGGCTTCGGCTTCCGTATTTTTTGGAATGCACAAGGTGTGCTTTTATCGATTGCTTTGAGAAAGGAAAGACCATTAATAGCGAATATTATGTATCATTATCCGTGTATTTGAAGAAAGAAATCGCAAATAAACGGCTACAAACGAAGAAGAAAGTCTTCTTTTACTAAGACAATGTACCGTGTAACTAGTTGATCGAAACGATGGCAAAACTACAGAATTGAACGTCGAATGTCTTCTTCACCCTAACCCTTATTTTCCAGATCTGGTCCCTACGAATTACTGACTGTTTGTAGACCTCAAATAACCCTTCCGAGAAAGACATCTGGCCACACTGAAGAAGTGATGTCGGAATCTGAGGCGTATTTTCACACCAAAGAGAGATAGGTCGACAGAAAAGGGCATTGAATTGTTAGAGAAGCGTTGGAATTAGTGTACCACCCTAGGAGACTAAGTTGATTAATAAAGTCGATTTTTCCCCTCAACTTGTAAGGCCTGGATGTGTTATGGACATTATTTGTAACAAGTCCCAGTGTGTTATTATAACATATCCCACTCAATATAGGCAATATAGCCTGCCTTTATTTTATGTGGTTTGGAGAGCGACTATGTAATATTGAATGTTTGGATATTGCTATTCCTCCTCGATCTGTCTCATCTCTACGACACTCCAGAGCGACTTTCCGTAGTATGAATCGATGTTAGTGCCACTGTGCGTTTTGTGAAAGGATACGATATTATACTCTTGTTTCTATCTATCTACCCAAGCAGTCTTTTGGGTTCGTCTTTAATGACAATAAAATTGTAAAATTTGGGAATTTCCTTGCTTTTGTACATTTAGTGTATATGAATTTTCATCTTAACCCTATTAAGGGCATATGATTTCAGTATACTGACATTTATCATGGAATATATATATATATATATATATATATATATATATATATATATATATGATTATTTCCATTTATACAGACATGTACATAATCCACGACACTCGCATGACGTAGTTATCGATCAACAGCTGTTAGAAACTGAGATCTCATCAAGTAGAATGAAAATCTGATCTTTCCATTAGGTCATATTTGGAAAGAACCTTCTTTTCAAATATGACTTTAAAAAAAGATCAGATTTTTCTGTATAAATAAAAATAATCGTATATATAAAAGCCTTATTTGATATTGAACACTCTCTATAAGCCCGGTTGAAATTCTTTGGGTTTATATCCTATGGATGTTTACTTTACCTGGACTAAAAAAAAGATTTACTTAAAGGGAAAGTTTTCCAAATTCGTCTCACTTCTTTGTCTTCTCTGGTCTGAAGATGTTGACTCTCTGTGAAGAGTACAACCGAAACATGTATGCACATATGTAACCAATAATGTTTGTATAAATAAAAATGTATACTAAAGAACATCTTTACTTGGTATTGAGCACTTATTATAAGCACTGTAGTTTCAACTAATTTACACCTACAGAAACTTATACAATACGTGTACTATATATATATATATATATATATATATATATATATATATATATATATATATACATATATATATATATGAATATATGAATATATATTTTAAATATATATATATGAATATATATTTTAAATATATATATTAAATATATATATATATACATAAAATATGTATGTATATATATATATAAAAGAATATTTCTTAATGAAATAAAATAAATAATAATATAAATATATAAAAAGTATAAATAACCAAAGAGGGATAATAAGTAGTATAATAGATTGGTCCGAACTCTATGAATATACAGTAGTTTTGTAAATAACAAATACATGTTTAACAAAGATTTTAAAAACTCAGATAAGGAGAACATTTTTATAACAAAATAGGTTAGCAAATAACTAGATCTGATAATCGAAACTTTTTTTGACTTTTTTTAATCGAGGTGATTAGAGAGCCATGAGATAAAATATATTTTTGCTTCTAAATCCCCCAAACAGTTTAAACAACTGATGATATCTTCAATATTATAAAGCGTAAATTTCTGGAAGCTAACTCACACAGTAGTTACAAGAGATTAATTGACTTACAAGCAAAACAATGTTCAAACGTAAGACTTGGGACTTAAAAATGTTTGTTTTTTACTCCTCTTATATATTTTCCAAGACTATATATATATATATATATATATATATATATATATATATTTGATTTTAATAATAATGGCGAGGTAGCCATAATTACCAAGAACGGAGAGGCTTATAATACTAAAGCAAGAAATAAAGTATTCCTTTAGTAAAGCGGTTAAAATATAAAAAAAAATAAGAATGGAGGAGAAAAAAAATGGTGGTGAAATCGAGACGTCTTTCGAGCCGACACATTTTCAAGATCTCACGTCGACTAGAATGTTTGAAAAGCGAAAATAATTTCGGCCTGCAAAAGTGCCCTGTTTATGTGAAATTACCATGGATTGGCACCGCTAGCCAGGAACTTTCGCATAAAATTGTTTCAGCCGTGTCTCGTTGCTTCTTTGCGACAAATGTGAGAACGGTGTTTGGGACCCGCGGTGCTTTCCCTTCTTTTCGCAAGGATGGTATCCCCACCATTCAATACAATTTAGTTGTTTACCATTTTCGTGGCCAGTGTGAGGTTGACGACGTGGGGCGTACCATTCAGCGATTAGAGGTCAGAGTTTCCCAACACATCTCCCTATCGATACGTAGGCACGGACAGTGGCCGGCATCCGGGCGGTTACAAGCTCATTAGTCGGCTATCGGCGACCATTTATTGGAGTGCCATTTATGCACTGAGGGATATACGGATGAGGCATTTACTGTCTTGCACAGGTCTCAGTCGAAGAATCACCTCAAGATTCTCGAAGCAGTCACCATCAACCTACGTAAACCGTCTCTGTGGAAGCAGAAAGAATATACCCACAGTTTGGAACTGATGCGTACATAATTTTTTTTCACTCATTCGATAATCCATGATTTTATTCGCTTTTCAAACATTCTAGTCGACGTGAGATCTTGAAAATGTGCCGACTCGAAAGACGTCTCGATTTCACCACAATTTTTTTTCTCCTCCATTCTAATTTTTTTAATATTTTAACCCCTTTACTAAAGGAATAATTTATTTCTTGCTTTACTAGTATAAACCTCTCCGCCCGTGGGTAAGTATGGCTATCTCGCCATTATTATTAAAATCAATTTTAACATTTTGTACCTATAAAAACTTATTTATATATATATATATATATATATATATATATATATGTGTGTGTGTGTGTGTGTGTGTGTGTGTGAGAGAGAGAGAGAGAGATATATATATGTCTTATCATACCATTCGACCGCGTCCGCTTTTCAACACGGACCTTAACTCCCTACCCAAGATGATCCGTCCACTTTCCTCTGAGCCGGCTCGCTGCACTTTGTCTATCCCTTCTAAGGGGTTCACGATAACTTCAGGGCCGGTGACTCATCATCTAAGGAGCCCAATTCATTCCACATTGATCCCACTCAATTTTCCTAACTAATTCCGACATGTCCATCGCTCTGGCGCCATATAAATCCGCCCGGGCCGAAACAAATTCAGTCACATGAACCTAATTTCACAATCATCCAGACCCGTTACACTGCTGCGGTGCCCTTGTGGGCCCCACCGACCAACTAAACAACAATGACCAATACCAATGCGGTAACTCCGAGGTCCTCCCCAAAAATATATCATGCCAATCTTTTCATGGCTACAACTCGCTTCTTTTTCACGTGTGTGGCACCGAAACAACTCTTTGTCCGTATGATCGCAAGCTCACCGGCTACCTCAACGGGTCACGCGTAGCGAACATAATTCAATCCCAACCCGTTTATACTATAAGCGGCAGTTGGAAGAGACACGGCCCCTACAGGCCCCAAACACATCAGACCCCCTCAACATTCTTACCGCACCACCAAAAGGTCAATTCTCCCATTCGACCTCCGTTTAATTGGCTGAGCTCTACATAATTTTAATTAATGACTGTATTTTTATTCTTTATATACTAATATTTTAATACGAGGAGGGGCAAAAGACAAAACAATGTTTTCGGCTAAACCGAAAAACAAGGAAAATTAATCAAATGAGTCTAAAACAAAAAGATTCAAAACAATACAATTGAACGAAAACACCCCCACCCAAACACAAACAACACAAGAAATTAGTTCCTCTACCCAGCGAATGCATTTTTGAAACATGGACAGAAAGTGTGCGTGCTTGTGTGTATGTGTGGAAATTCCCCACCGTCTTTTTTTCCTGTCTTTCTCTTCCTTTCTGTTCCTTCTACAAAAGTTAATTCGCGCGCGTGTGCAATAGTATATTGTTTTTCGTCTTCTTTTTTAATTTTAATTTTAAATTCATGTGTGCGTGTGTCACGTATTATTATTATTATTATCATTATTATTTTTGTATGTGTTCT